>CM053580.1:33437234-33464391 GCA_028627135.1 Pseudochirops cupreus | reverse complement strand
ATGTTGTTTTGCCAGATTCACCTGCTGGTGAAGGACAGTGCTGCTGTTGTAGAGGTCCTGGAACCTGGCTGTTGGTTCAGAAGCCCTGAAGGATGATTTTCCTGTTGTATGTTTACAGAAATCCTGGAAGAGGGCCTTGCTCATGTTTTCAGGGGTTCTGGGACTGTTCTACAGGCAGAGAGTGACTTGATGAGGACACTGGCTGTGGCTTTGTTGAGCCTTGTCTCCCCAGGAACTGAGATAGCTGAGGGCTTGCCTCGAGGGAAGATGAAAGAAGGGCCATTCCTTGGGTATTCAATGCTGAGATGATATCTTAACCTTGTTGTAACTAAAAGGTGGATGGCCTTTTGTGCTCTCCTGCCTCTTTTGAGATTCAGGGGTGAGAAGCCTTTGAGTTTTTGTGCTCTGTGATTGACCAAATGAATGTACTTTGTTTATGATTAGAGACTAATCTCCATTTGAGAGGAGAGACTTTGTTGACAGACTAAATGTACTGCCCAGGAGTAGGCTACTTTGACTAATGTACTGGCCAGGGGTGGGATACTTGGACCTTGATACTTTGCAAATGAATTGAGAACTTACTTCCTAAATGAACAAATTACACTGTATTTTGACTTTCTGTGTTCTGTGAATGTTTGCTGAATAAATGGGGTTTGCTATGCTGGTAATCCGAACCTTGGAAGCTGCCTTTGCTTGGCATTACAAATGGTAAAGGTAATAATAGTCCCTACCTCCCAGGATCGCTGTGAGCAATAAGAGTACATATATAAAGCAGTTTGCAAACCTTAAAGTGTTATATAAATGCTATAAGTAGGGAAAAAGAGAGCAATGACAAAAGTAAAGGCCTATATACACATATATGTGTAGTTCTTGTGGTAAAGTTTATAGAAGCAAAGACCTGGGAAAAAAGCAGAAACCCCTTGCCTGGGGTGGGCCTGGGCAAGCTGTGGCCCATGAGCAGAACAGAATTTTAGTTTACTGTAGGAAAAGACACATGTGCAGGATACAGAACACTGGAAGACTTGGGAGGTGTTGTACATTACAACAATGATGGAAACATCAGAGTGATACCAAAGCCCCAAACCAAACGTTGTGAAGCTCTCGTGCCTAATCTTGGCCCCCCAATAGTTGTGCGATGACACTTTCCCTCTCCTTCATGCTTCTTTGCAGAGGTGAGGGGCTATGGGTGTGGAACACTGCATGTATGTCAGACTTTTTGACATGTACATTAAAACTTCGCCCTCTTTTTTATTCTTTGTTATAAGGGGGAATCTCTGGAAAGGACAGGGGAGAAGGATATAGTGTGAAATGTAGATGCTATGAAAAAGAAGATATCGATAAAATCTTTTAAGAAGAAATAAATAGGAAACTTTCAATGGTACTGATCTAATGGGGAAATGAAAACGAAAGGCCTGAAGAGAGAGGAAAACTGCCTGTGATCATCTTCCAAAATAATTCAGTGCCTTCCCTGCAACTCTGGCTCTTAGAATACCACAGAGTTAAATGACGAGCCATTCTGTGCTAGCTTCCTGGCCCGGAGGCTGGCCCTCTACCCATTATACCACATTACCTCTTCTGACAGGGCAGAACGACTCAAAAAGTTTTCTAAAGGCGTCAGTCTAAAATTTATTTGCCCACTTATACACCATACAACAGATTTAATACATAGCAGTAGTTTCATTTCAAATGTAATTTCAAACACCTTTAGAGTCTTGCAGAAATTTTCACTGTTCAAACTGTATTATCTCCTTTTTCCATTACTGAAAACTAGACCTGAGTACAACTCCTAAGAAAGTAAAAAAAAAGAGATTTAAAATGAGCAAAGCAAGTAAGATTTTTATTTTAAAAAGTAAAAGCAATAATGAGTTCTCCATCATTAATTCAAAGGAATGGAGCCCAAAGAGAGAACCCTGGGAGCCGTAGCTGGGCCCCAATTCCAGCTAGTCACTGATTTCAATGTCTATACTGAATAAAGTCTTTATTAGAGTTGCTAACAATGAGTGAAATCAACTAATTTAAAATTCCACCCAGAACAAAACAAAGATCCCAGGACAGGCAGTGGAAAAAGGAAGAGAAACAAAGATATTCCTGAATGTTTGAAGTGGAGTTGGAACTATCAGTTACCTGGAAGGGGGAAAGATAGAAGTGAAAGGTTAAAGAGGACATGATCTCACTACTCTCTCTCCCTCGACTAACAGACAAGGTGAAGTACACTTACCATGTGAGCGGTGCCTCAGCTCTCTCCCTCGAGGTAGTGTCTCTCCTACTTACTCACAGGGAGACTGTGAGGATCATATTAAAATAAAACTGGGGTAGGGGACTTATAAATCATCCAGTGTTACCATATAAGTGCTACCTATAGCATGAACCTTTACATTCAGAAGGATAGCCCTGATTATGTAATTTACTAAGGTAAAGGAGAGAAAACATACTTTACAAAGGCTTTTAACAGGGTTGAAACAAAATGCTTTTCAGAGATAACCAGATAATTAGTACAACACTTACTGATCTAACTTGACTATAATTCTGAGCTGTGCTCATTATGAAAGACATTTTCCCTTACAATAGATTAGATTTATGGAAAGGCCTTCAGTAAAGTAATAACCAATTAAAATCCATACAAGGCTTTACAGAAACAAACCATATTTTGAAAGTGTCTTTTAACCCTGACCTGTGACTCCACAGAAAGTCCTTTTCTTGCTCAGTGATCTCAGACAGAGGGTCTCGTGTACAAATTGCCCGGAGTTGTTCTTTGTCATTTTCTCTTAATTCATTATCTCGAGCTATTCTATTACTCTGTAAAACAAAGAGACACATGGGTTACTGCATCACTGTGTAGTATTTCTTTCCGGATTAATTTGAGTTAAATACACTAACAGTTAATAAAGAGATATTCAATGCTTTTATAGTATTAACATGAACTATCTGAATGGCAAGACTATGGGAGATAAGCTGGAAAGGCCAAATTTCCACTTAGTACTGACCTACAAATTCTTGGTCTAAGTCTGGCTAAACTACCTGAAGTTCTGAATTTATTACACTACCTAACAAGGTAAATGGATGATAGAGCCTAGAGAGGGGGGAGCAAAAAAAAAATAATGGGCAGTTCATTTCTCTGGCTCCCCTTCGACTGGACCCTAGTTGGAGACTGGCAGAGAAATGAATGAAAGCTCTGAAGGTTTGGGAGCCTCATTTGTGGTGAAAACCCACTGTAAGTCATTCTTGTGACTTTTCCTACATTCTCTAGATGGCCACTGAGCTACTCTGCAACTCTCAAACGCTGTCATTCTGTAGCAATGTCCCGTATTTAGACATGAAAGAGACAAAGGAGAACGCTAGTAAAATTCTACAAGTCATGTGATAAAAAGTGAAGTAAAAAAGTCAGTTTCATTTTCTTAGAAATTAGGCATTTTCTTTTCAGTTTGAATCAAAGATTCTTCAACTATGACCAAAGAAGCATTGGCTAAGCACCTGCTATGTGCCAAGAAATGTGCTAGGCCCTGAGGGGCACTCAGAAGAGTCAGGCAGTCCCTGCTCTCAGAGCTTGCGTTCTAGTGGGTATGGTCAGTCTCAAGTTAAATGGGAAGGTCCCCTGGTCCTCGGGGTACAGCCACAGAGCAGAGGCTTAGGCCTCTTCTTTAAAGTCATAAAAATCATGCCAGTTTCTGATGCTGAACCACTGGAGAGTGTCAAGGACTTTGGCCATAAGAACTTTTTTTAGGTCCAGGCTTTTCCACAGAGGCTGCTTCCAGGAGGATGGCTGACGGCACTGGGCTGGAAGCAATGCTGCCCTCCGGGACTGTGGGTCTGTGGTTCTGGTCTGCCTCTCTCTGTCCTAGGGGAGATGGTGGCGGCTTGACTTGTCCATTTCTCCCTCAAGATACCTTGCTGCTTCAGTTAGCCTAGAGTGCTCCCTATGGGGGCAGTTGGCTGGCAGCTAATGGGGATAGCTGGTCCCTTTCCATGGGAGTCATTTCCCTGGATGAGTCCTGGGCCGGAAGTAGGATCAATGGTCTTGAGCGTGCCACAGCTCCCAAGATCTCTGGGCCCATCTGCCTGATTGTGGCAGTGGGTCCACAGTGGTTGCCTATGGTGATAAGGAAGGTGGGCCTCTTCTCCACAATGATTTCTCCCCTAAATGATGGCTGCAAGGACTGGGCTGGAAGCAGGTCTGGTGGTCTGGATGGCACTGTCATTCCCCCATGGGTTACAATGGGTTGTAACCATCATGATCTGAGGTGAGATGGTGGTCAAGGTGGTGGTGGTGAAGGCCTGACTTGCCAGGCATATGCTGCTCACTATTTCTGTCTTAGGTTGCCCTGCTGCTTCAGTCAGGATGGCTTGCTTAGGCGTGCCATGCCCTTTCTGATGGCCAAAATAAAAATCTGATTGACTTAACTGATTTTTGGTTCTGAGTACTACTTCCTCACCCAATAGTGAGACACTTTACTTATACTTAATGGATTCTGGGAATACATATTAAGTTTTCTATTCTCTGGTCATGTGAACCCAAATTAATTTAATAAGGCTAATACAGTTAAATTGATTATCCATAACAACTAAAACTTGTGTTAAATAAGTAAATATTTACCAGTTACTAAGATCCTCTGTTATCATTATTTTATTGTCTATCTTTAATAGTGACTGCTGTATATTCAGTGTTAAATACAGAGTAATACAGTTCATAATTGCAATATCCCAAAGTGCCTACAGATGTTGCTCTCCTGATATCGTTATTGTTTGGGGAATCTTTTTTAGGTGTTCCCTCATGCAGGAGTACTGCCTTTCCTCTCCATGAACTAGTACCAAATATCAGTAGAGGTACAAGGGAATAAAGATATTTTCCTCCTGGGAGAAACTTGGGCCTTGAAAATAAGGATCGAGCAAATGACTCTCCCTTTGTGTTCAGCTGGGCTATGACTCCAAAGTTATATCCCAGATAAGACATCTGACCATCTGATCCACTGTCACTTTTCTCTTAGCACATATCATTTCTTCTAGTCTCATAATTAAAATGAATTTGCGACAAGTTAGTGGTACAATTTTGATTGTCATTTGTTCATTTTCTTTACCATCACCAAGGTGTAAAAATACTTACTTGTTTTGGGGAAGAGGTAGGCGTGATAAGATATGCTGCTCACCTCCTGTCCTAATGATCAGAGGCGGTCACTTGTTATAACCATGACCATGCTAGTACCAGAAGAGAGCAAACTGCCGTGTTAATGTTAACTACCAGTAAGATGGGACCATAGGTCTGAGGGTCACAGATGTAGAGCTGGAGGGGACCTCAAAGACTGTCCATTCTAGCTTTGTCATCTTATAGACGAGGAACCTGAGGCCCAGCAAAGAAAGGGAAGTGATTTGTCCACATTCACACAAATAATAAGTGGTGGAGCAGAGATTGAAAATCAAGTAGTTGACACCAAATCCACAACTTTTCCCACAACTTCATGACCCAGGAGCCTGAGTTCTCAAAGGCAAGGCAAGATAACCATGAGCTCAGATGACAACTACCATGCCAGAATGCCCTGGATTGAGCGTGCTCATGACACCCTGAGCTGGCCACAGAGAGGCCAAGAATAGGCAGGTAGACCACTAAGTGAAACATTCTTTGAATCAAAGAAACAAAGAAGAATTAAAACTGGTCCTCAATCTTGCACAATCTCCCTCTGTCTCTGCAGTGAAAAAGAAAGAGTGGTGGGAAAACTAGAAATGACTAAGAATAAGACTATTTTTAGATCATCTAAAACACTAACTTACTAATACCACTACAGATTACATAAATGTCTACAGTTTTGTGTTGTATGTTATCTCACATGTCAGAATCAACATACCAGCAAACTTTAGGCAAAAGGAAATGTTTGCCTGTGATTAGTATGGTAAGTCAGATGTAGGAACAAATGAGATATAAGTAGCTACATCATAAAAATAACCAGAATTAAAAGGCCATGTCCTAGAAGGCTGACTCTTAAGGAACATCAATTTCAGGGCTATCACTGACTAAGGGCATTACAACATTCCTTCTGAAAGACCAAAAGCTTTCTAGACACATAGTGAAGGCAGTGTAGCAGAGGAGAGATGGAATACTCTTGAGGCCAGAAGACATGGATTTGAGATCTGGTCCTAACACTTAGGACATACATTATTCCTGGGAAATCTGCTTTCATCTCTGAGTGTCTGTTGGTTCATCTGTAAAAGAGGAATCATAACACCTGTACTACTTCCTTCACAGGGTTACTGTGAGAAGAATACTTTCTTACTTGCTATATAATCATGAATTATTATTGTTGATATGGGAAAAAGTTTCACTTCTATCATTTCCTCCTATTAAACCATATTAATACATAAAAAGGACACTTGCTTTTTAAAAAATACTTCCTTGCTTCAGTGCCATCTGATAAGGATAATCAAGTGAAACCTGGAACCTTTGCTATAACAAAATTCATGTATAGACAGAAAGTCGACTGGTTAACAGATATATATTTTTGTAAATACCTAACGCTCCAATATTTTCAGAAGTAAATTTGCCTTACCAGTCCAGCAT
The DNA here is from genome assembly GCA_028627135.1 of Pseudochirops cupreus. Taxonomy (NCBI): domain Eukaryota; kingdom Metazoa; phylum Chordata; class Mammalia; order Diprotodontia; family Pseudocheiridae; genus Pseudochirops; species Pseudochirops cupreus. The sequence goes on along the minus strand of CM053580.1, from coordinate 33,457,847 downwards.
GGGAATAGTTAAATCCTAGTTCTCGCGACACAGTCCAATTAGCATGTTCTTCAATCACTGACATATCTGGGAACTTTACAGGATTGCTAAACCAGTCAAATTCCAGCTCTAAACATGGAGTTTCCTAGGAGAGGAAACAAGAACTGTCATTTATAGTCCACTTAACTACCACAAGTTAGCAAATATTTTTTATTTTTATTACTCTTTAAAAAAAAGATAAATAATTTTAAAAATAAACATGAAAGCAACATCTGACCTTATTGGGATTTGACCCAGTGACTCCAATAGGATTCAGCAAATCTTCTAATCCATGAGGTACTGGCCATAGATTCAAAGCCATTTTTCCTGATACCAGAGTGTCTGTATAATCAAAGAGGTTAATATTTCCCCAAGCCAATGGGCAATGTTCCTTGAGAGAAGAAAAACAATGAATATTCTTTAGTTACTTCTTTATATGCACATTTCATTGCAAAAATAATTTTTTTCAGACATGGCTCTCAATGACATCGTTTTATTGTAACATGTTTGTAGCTACAAGAAGCAACACTATTTTTCAAAGCTTACGTGTTGGCATATCTTTGCTTTCTGCTACTTAAATATTTAATTTTCCTTTAATTTTATCTATATGAAATGTAATTATGAAAGAAGCAAGAAAGCAATTTAGTCACTTGGTGACCAGAATAGGTGGTTCATATGATTTTTAATAAATGAACTTCAGGAAATATTTCCTATCTTAAACACGGTACTGAAATATACATAGACTTTCTTCTTCCCAAGACTGCATAAAGTATCATGGCATTTTGTTCGAGGGATCTGTCACGGGAAGGGGGTTCACTTTTTCTTGTGGCTTAAAAAATTTCATCTGAGATAAGAGTTGAAGCTAGATCTACCATGATTCAAGCCCAAACATACCAGGCTCTAAATAGTGCTCTTTATTCACTGTGTCACTGTGATATAAAAATTTCTATTAAGAAAAGGCAATCAGGGCATGATAAAGATTTTAAAGGTAAACAGGTTTGTTCCTCAACTCCTTACCTCTTTTGCTCCCTTCCTGCCTTTAACAGAACAAATGGAAAGGCAAAGTCGAGCAGCACGTGGAAGATCAGGAATGTATATATCATACATTAGCCATTCATTCCATCTAGGAAATTTTTGAAAAGTTGAAGAATTCAATAGTTAGATCAAAAGAGCCTACAAACTTTTGCACCATGATTAAAGTTAGATTTCTATCAGAAAGTCAGTAGGTAGATGAAATGAAAGGAAATCTGGAAAATATATCAATTTCAGGATGTCTACTTTTTTTTTTTGAGGGAAGAAGGCAAGGCAACTGGAATTAAGTGACTTGTCCAAGGTTACACAGCTAGTAAGTGTGTTGAGTGTCTGAGACAGGATTTGAACTCAGGTCTTCCTGACTCCAGGACTGGTGCTCTATACAACATTGTGCCATCTAGCTGCCCCTAAGATGCCTACTTTTAAGGAAGTAACACAAAACACTTAGGTCAAAGAATTAAGAAAAAGATATCACAAAACATCACAGAAAGAGAATTAAAATAAGTTATTAAGCAATAAATGCCTTTTACTTGCTAGTATATTATGAAATTATACTTATGGTGTTTAATCAACTGAAATGTGAGTGTGTGGTCTGGAAGTGCTATTCTTCCTTTGTCCCTACTTCTTTATCATTTCCATTTTCATTTTAACCATTTACAACTAGTGATTTAAAATGATCTACTTTTAAAAACTTATTATAAACGTGTATCATAAACATTATTTATTATAAAATTTATTATAAACACACATACAACCTCAGAAATAGAAACTGGCACACTTCCTCTTTACCTGGGGTTGGAACAAGGCACTCTTTGAGTATTCACATTATCACATAATGGCTCTCCCCCATGGCAGATGCCTGTTCGAACATAGATCTAAAAAAAAAGAGTATAATATAAATAGGATAAAAGTAACATAATCAACATGGCTTTAATATTTCTGTTAGTGGAATCACCATCCATTCAGTTTCTAGTACTAAAATTCTTCATATCACTTAACCTCTTCCCTCAGCTTCACTTCTTACATTCAACCACAACTGATAAGTTTTACCTTTAAAATATCTCTGGTACCCCAAAAATGTCTTTTTTAAAAAAAACAAATCCTCCCATTATCACCATGATAATATTAACTTTCGGCACCACCTTCCTGGTTCACTGCAACGATCTTCTTCTGAGGCTTCCCACTGTCTTCCTTCTCCAGCCCATTCTTTGACTCAATCTTTCTTATGTATGAATCTGGCTGTAGCACCCAAAATGCCTGTTCGAAATGCTTCCATGGCTCTCCATATCTACTGAATCCAGTTCTGCCATCTTAGTCTAACCATCCATAATCTGGCATTAGCCTATCTCTCTAGCTGGATCTTCTTCAACTTTGCCTCTATATTGCTCCAGGAGGTAGCCAAACTGTAATACTTGCTTCAACCCCATGGAACCTAAGTTTCCTATTTCTATGCTTTTGCTCATATGGTGTTCATTATGTTTGGAATTTTTCTGTTCTATTCTCCTAACCAGCATACCTATTCCTTTAGGCCTAGCTCAGGTGCTATATCCTCCATAAAGCATTCCTACCTTACTATAGTCCATAAAGATCTCTCTGTTCCTTGAATGTCACATCAAATGACATAAGGGAGATGACACTGTGTATTATAGTCTATCTTTGATATCTTCCTTTGAGACTCCACGAGGATGGGAACCATGTCTTAACTAATCTTTGTGTCTCCTAGAATCTAGCATACCAGGCCCTTAATGGTTTCTGAACTCAACTGAATAAAGCACCTCATTCTTAAAACAAATATCAGATAGGTTTCCTGTTTTCTTCAGTCTGCTGCAAAATAAGTTAATGTGGACTTAGACTGACATTGATTATGCTGCCTTCAAATATCAAAATGAGAAAAGTAAGCAGAGCTATTGAAATACAAGATTCCCAATGATGAAAAAAAATTACTAGTTGCAGAAACTGGAAAAATAAATGAAACTTGATTCCCTTCTCACACAGGGTTGGGCTACTTTCTAGACAGAAGGATGGTAGCTATAGTAGAAACAGAACCAGATTTGGAGCTGTCCCTGAGCTAGGCCACTTCAGGGCTGCTTCATCCTGGACAACTCCAAATTTCAATTCCCTTCTCTAAAAGTTGGTGTAAACCCACCAGCCCTTCCTACTTTACCAGGTGTGGTGAGGATTAAATGAGAGATGTGCATTAACAATGAAGGCACTTTATGAACAGAAGGTATTTTCACCACTCTAGGCCCTTGAATACATTACACTGCAGGCAAATGCAGTTTTATAGTGTCAGTATACAAAACTGACAAGAGACACAGACATTACAAAATTATTTCTTTGTAGGCTAAGAATCAGTGTTTGAATTTACCTTGTCAATATCTCGAATATTTACATTTACATAAGTTGCACAAAGAATTCTTATGCGGAGTGGACTATTTACGCCCCAAAGGGATTTGGTTGAAGCTTCTCCATTCATGTAAGGCGTGGCTGTGGAGATCCGCCTGGAATAAGATGGCATTGTAAAAGTATCCAATGGTAGCTGGGTGTAAAGACTTTCTTTAGCCATCAACATCAGATTGGGCATCCGACCAAGCATTATACAGCTTCTTATGTACTGTAACAAATTAGAGGAGGGAAGGGAGCAAGATTGGTGCCTGTATTTTTTTTCTTTAGAGATAATGCCTACAAATATCAAAAGGAAAATACTTACATAATGCACAAAGATAAAAACAACCAGCATTTATAGAAACATTTATAACCACTGCTATGTTTATGTCATTTAAGATTGCTTTTAGTTGCACAAATTTTACATTCTGGAAGAACATGGACAGTAGGATCAACCATGCAATATTGAATACAAATTAGGGGGGAAAAAGTCACCATGTTCCTCTTTAGGTATAGTAGGAGCATTGTTCTATTACAAACACAAGCAAAATATGGAATTTACATGAGGATACTGCTCATTAAATTTTCAAAGGATTGGGAAACCATTTAAGCAATAGGTGAAGTGGTTCATCTCTTCTGTCCATGGTTTCCTGACAAAGGACCCACCCAGTAGTTAAAACAAGACAAAAATACTAAAAAAAAAAAAAGGAATGATATAAGAAGATAAAACCATGGCTATATTAAAAAAAATAAAACAAATATTTACGCCTTCATTTCTTGAAGTAGTAGGTACCATCTACCCTAAGCAGAAGGCTTAGAAACATCACTATAAATGTTATCTCTTTAAAACTGGGAAATTCTGGTAGCACTTGACTAAACACTGAATTAGAGGGTTAGTGTAAAGGATTTACAACAAACCTAGAGGTTTAGACCTCTTTGTTTCTACTGATGTTTAACTGCTAATATTTTTAGTTTCTTCAGTTGCAGCATTCCAATGCTTGTTAATTAATTAATTAATGCATCAAAGGCAAAGCATAAACTAAAGCCAAATAAATGGATATTACTAATCAAAATACGACCTTAAAGTTTTTTTTTAGTCTGTTCTAAGAACGATGTTCTTCATACATGACTGTACTATAGCTATATTCTTCTAACTAACATTATTAATTGGTTCCTCAAAAACAAATTATTTCCAAAGGAACACTATTATGAATGGAAGAGATTTCCTGAGTAAATTCAATTGAAGATGGTCCTAAGTGGACACAATCTGCCATTAAAGTTTAAAACAAGAAAAGCAGGAAAGGATTTGAAGAGAAGGAGAGGGAAAAGGCCAGCCCAAAACCTTCCACCAGGCTAGAACCTCTCCCTTCTTTCCCCTTCCCTCCCTCCATGAACTACCTCTCCTTCTTTACTACCAGAAAGAAAGGAAGGCACCTTTCCTGTGTTGGCTCAGCAAACATTTTCTGACTGTCTAGACTCAACTGGGCTTCCCCAAGACAGATGGGGGTTCTACTTCCTTGGAGATTTTTGAACAGAGGCAGGAGGTCCTTTGTTGGGCATGTTATAATGGGGATTCCTTTAGGGTGTGGGTTGAACTCTCAAACTCTGTGATTCTGTGAATCATTCTGTATCAATCTGAGGGCACACTGGTTTCTGGGAGAAAGGAAGGGAACAGCCACTGTCCGAGACAATGTCATAATAGACTTTATATTAAGACATCAAAGAACTTTTGTTACTGTTAGATGGAAATGAAATGGTTGGGGTGATGCTTTATAGGGTGTTCCTTTACACTAATATGATTGTTAATTTTCTATTAATAAGAACTTAAAAACTCAAAATCACTCACCTTATATTGGCTAAGAGGATATTTTTCTAGCAAGTACTCATCACATCCACACACTTTTAAAATATATTTGCCCTGATATTCTAAAACACAGAGCTTCAGCTGCTCAGATGACAGCAACATGCTCCGTGTTTTCTTCCGGATTGCTTCTGCGATGACGTGTTCTGGGACACAGTCGTGATTGATTTTTAAAGTGTACTTCTGCTTGTCATTGTTTGGGGAAACTATCACCCAAATCACCACTATTATTTGCCCTAGAACAAAATGAAATATTGTTATGTGCCATCAAAATGAACAACATCATTTTTAAGAGATAAGAGATTTTTCATTTTTCATTTTCAAGAGATTTGTAATTCTGACCAAAGACCCAGGCAACTCAAAAGTAAAAATGATAGAAATGCACAAATAATGTATCTTCATTTCTGATCAACAAACCCAATCAAAATATTGATGATCTGATAGGTAGCAGTTATGTTTTCTAACATCACGGCACATTTACACATTTCCCACACTTATTTGTGACTGATATATTGGCACTTCTTACACTGGTAAGTTATAAGCTGATGTCCTGTCTCCAAAAGCACGTCTAGGTAAAGGTGCCACACCCCATGAGTCTGATTATGGGAGCAATTGATTCAGAATTGCAGCAGACAAAGAGCCTATTAAAATGCATGAGTGGCGAAAGCAACACCAAAAATTTTATAAGTGGGAGCCACATGTTGAAAGTATGCAATGGTAGCTAAAATAGCTGATAAATTAAAAAAGATGAGAAAATGTACATTTTCAAAAGGCAAGGAAAACTCAGACCATGAGGCATATAAATGGATGGGAAAATATATAAGATCAAAAGAATATGCTAGAGGGGAAGAGACAACTTTACTTATGTTGCATAAATTAGGCCCAAGTGTGATCAGTAAAACATTATTAGTAAGGTTATTTATTAACTCTGTAACCAAATATTTTATTTCTAAAAATTAGGAATTGATATGTTCCATGAAACAAAAATTAAAAATAAATCTGTCATATGCAAAGCACAACTTTTTTTTTAAATTTTGAAAAATCTGGAGTCAAAAAATATTCTTTTTAAAAGCATATCACCTATGACAAAGAGAAGTTTATTGTAATAAATGGGGCAACTTCCATTTTAATCGTTAATTTTAGGAACTGCCTGATATTAGATTAAAGCATAAAAGGCAAACAAAAGATGGGGTTTTGCATGTAGTTATCTCATAATTTAGAATGATAATCATAGCACTAAGTTACTGGATAGAAATTGTTACAAATATGGTGATGAAAGATAAAAATCAACCATTTTTAGAATATGAGTAATTGGCAGTACCAACATCTTTGCAGAGTTCAGAAAAGGTCTGAATTAATTCCCATTTTCATTGAAAAATTAGTAATGAATTCTCATTTCACTTTTGATGGTAAAGTAAGAACGGCAAGCTGTGGATCCCAAACTGAGAGTTAATGCATAATCCACGTCTATAGACAACAGTGTGAGTCTCGTGGGAACAATTTTCCCTAATTGATCAGTACCCAAGTGATCGGGGATCTGGCTCCTGGCATTTAAGATCTTCCTGAACACTGACCATGGGTCCCAGAGGCCAAATAGTACAGCGGATGGTTTGGGGGAAAGAGCACTGTGGTTCAGATCTCACTCTGGCTATGACTGGCTGTGGGTCCCCAGGCAAAGTACTTGACAAAGCACTCTGTGCACTTAGTAACTCCCTGGTACTTAAGGGAGACCATAAAGCAGGAGCATGACGATAAATATTTAACAACTGACTCCCTGGGAAGAAATGTATTCATTGACCATTTTATCCAATACATTTTTAAGTCTAGACAGTCAACTAAATAATAAATCAAGTCCTGGTACGTAGCTCTTAACAATTTTTGAGGTCAAACAGTCATACTGAAAGTTTAACGATTGCTTCTTGTGGCAGTCTGGGCTGGCTCCAGCATACCCTTGCCCTAAAGTCTAGTGAAGAATAGGCTGGCTCTGGAGACAGAGCACCTGGCTGTGTCCCTTACCATCTGTGTGACATGGGGCAGATCACTCGCCCTTTCTGCCTCAGTTTCCTTGTTTGTGGGAGGGGGCTGGACTGGATGACCTCTGCTTTTCCTCCCAGTTCTAAAATCAAGGCTCCTATGATAAAGTTAGTGACTTACCCCCCTGAGTCAGAAAGGGGCTATCATCGCTATCTGAGTGGAAAGTCCCACAGGCGTAGTTCTCCACACTGACAAAAGAACTGATCTTTCACCCATGTGCATGTTTACCTGTTGCTGTGGCCTGTCAAAAGCTGGTTATATATATAAGGCATAATCCTCACCCACAAAAAGTTCACAATCTGGGTGTGGAAAAATTATTTTAAATACATATATACATATGGATGGAATTTACTACACTGATCACTAACAATAGCAAACCTTTTAATATGTTGAATGTTTAATGCTTCTTACCTTTATCTAATTTATTGTATATATGCTTTGGCAACTCTGGTGAAGATTCTACATTAGGAGGATAGACATATAATGCTCTACTATGAGGTGCATGGACATCCCTCAGGTCCACAGCTTCTTTGCAAACATTAAGGATGTTTCTTCGGAAGTCTTGTACTTCTGGATCTTTAACCATATCAAATTCACAAACAGGCATACCAATAGCAAAACCTTAAAAAAATATAAAATAATATTATTAATAACCAAACCAATATAATGATACGAAAAGATTTTATGTATCTTGGCAATTGCCTGTTTTTGGTGATGGGGGTTATGTGGCACAGAAGATTCTCCTTTCCCACTTGAAAGAGTTAGAGATATTTGGCCAATTAAAAAGAAGATCCTGGAAGGGCTAAGGACTATCTTTAAAACTACCTGAAGTCATATTTGGCAAAATGCAGTCAATAATATTAATAAACACTGCAAATAATCAAAGAATTCTATTTTATTAACTTTACTCTCCCCAAACTTTGTAAGTGTAAACTTGACACTTTCTCGCAACCCCTGCCTTCCCCTGCCCCCAGTAATTTCTATTAAGGAAAACCTTACTGAGGATAGCAATAGTTAAAAATGTCAGTTTACTGGGCTAGTGGTCAAAAATATTTAAAATCTGCCATGACTGTGTTTGGAGAGCAATTTTAATGCTATAAAAGGGACTGAATTGAAAATATTAAGGTCCTTTAGTATCTTTAAGTTAGTGACATCAATAAGTCATATGCAAAAAATCAGCCTCATTGCTTAATAATTAATCTTCATAATTTTAACTTATAAAGACGAAAAATGAAGAGGTCACAATGAAGATGACAAAATTATCTTACCAATTTCTCGATTGAGAATTTTTTCTTCTCGGTTGCCTACAGGTTCAATGACTTTTAGAAAAGGCTGAAAAAGCCGTAGGTCACAAAGTCGCCGTGTTTCATCAAAAAATTCTTCTCTTTCTGCTTCTTGAGTAACACTTACGAAAATGTAAGAAGTTTCATCCTGAAGGAGCTGGTGAAGAGGATATTTCCTTGCTTCTTTAAATAGCTCATGTTTAATAGTTACTAATGTAGCCTCACGGAGGCATTCTAAAGTCACTATCATTCCATTAGGTAGTAGACATTCTACTAAGATCCTTGGGGGCATCAAATGGATGCCCCACAATTCACCGGATGATGGTCTTGGAGGCATGGTTCTAATATTTTGGTGATCTTACATGCAAAACTATTTCAAGCATCTAAATATGTTGCTCATCCAGATGTGACACCTAAAGAAAGAAAAAAACATTTATTAGGAGAGTAGCAGCTACAGAACAGGTAAATATGGATGATAATCCTGGGGAACAGAGTTCTCTATACTCCATGATTACTAAACTCATTTTGAAAAATATAATTACAAAGCAGAGGTGCTAAGGTAAATTTATCATATAACTTTTGAGAAAAATGAACAACACAATGAATAAACCATGGGGTTTTAATGAAGCCCAGAGATATTTTAAAATCTCTCTTTAGATCTACAAAAATAATCAAACAGGTCAAAATATATGCATTAGCCTTTCATTCTAAAAATGTCTCTCCCCAGCCCCTCATATGCACATCTATCTCCTCCTATAATTACTTAACTCAGCCTTTTTCATGGATGTCAGTCCTACAATGACTTTACATAATTAATGTCTAAGTAAACAAAAGAAAAATATTAAAATAAAGACAAGATTCACCTAAAAAAAAGAATGCATACTTTAAAGGGAAGAGGTTTGTTTTTTTTTATATAACATTCTCATGGTTCACTAAAGTTCAACTGAACCTTTCCTTTGGTAACAATGGCCTAAGATGGATGTGTGGATCAACAATGTGGATAATTCCCACACCTGGGATATGTCACTGCCCATCCATGTCTTCTCATCCTATACAATTCTCGACCACTTCCTTCCACAAATTCTTTTGTATAGTATATAGGATCTACTTAATATGCTAGTGGATGGATACTAGTAAAATATTCAGCCTGTCCAGCTACTCTTTTTACAGGATTGGTCTTTTCCAGTTATATACAACTTTGAGGATATGTTTTATGTCACTTCACATATAAGTATCTTTAGTAATATATGCTACAGCTGAATTTAATCTGCCACGTCTTCCTACTACCCTTTGGGCCATTTACAATTGGATTCTTCTGAGACTGTGCTCTTCAAAGGTTCATAGTCTCACAGCCCTAGAGATAGAACATACTTTAGATTCAGTCAACAAACATTTGACCTCTAAAGTCACCTACCTGGTCTGTTCTCTCCATTATACAGATGAGGAAAAGAAAGGTTCAGGGAGCTTAAATGCTTTGCCTTAGTTGTATGGGTAATAAGAATCAGAGCTGATTTGAGCCCCATTCCTCTTGCTCTACATTATATGCCATCTACTCCACTATGCTGCTTCATGTCAGCATCACCAAGAGAATCCTCAGGCTAACAAGCTGGAAGCTATTTTGGATCTGAGCAGCTTTTTAGATCATGAAAAGTATGGAGCCATCTCCCAAATGGGACAGAGCCCACTCTTATCTTTTAATCCTAGGTCCAGCTCATTGTCCATCCAAAATGCTTAATGCTTATATATTGATGGGCTAACTCAAACCTAATCACATGCATGTCAACCTGAGTGCTATGCATTCTGTGCTAGGGGTATTTGGTTTTGCCCGCGTGGATTGTTAGGCTATCATCACTGGGGATGTGATATTCTGGGACTTGAAGCAATCAGCATAATGCCAGACACAAACAGAAAATCTTGACAAGTTTTACATAAAACACATCAGTGGTACATGCATGTGCACTCATGCATGCACACACACACACACACACACACACACACACACACACACACTCCCCTCCCTTCATTTGGATTCTGTATGTAAAGAGCATCTTCCATGACACTGGTGAGCACTTGTCAAGTATCTGTCTTTTGTGCCTCACTTGACAAGAAGACTGACAAAGCTTTTGTGTGTGTTTTATCTATCAGGTAATTTTTTTTAAAGATCCTGACATATTGACAGAAGATACCTTTGTTGGAAGAGAGCCACTAGGTGGTGTTATACATGGTGTCAAAAAATATTTTAGAATCAACAGACTCACAGCAAGATGTTGTATCTTCTGCCTTTAGTCTGTTGTGTACCTAAGAAAGTGGGATGTGTAGTTGAAAGTCAGTTGTGAAAACCTGCTTATTTCCTCCTCATGTTTTCATCGAGGATCCCCTCCAGACATATTATAGACTATTCTCACTAAATTTCTGTAGATGAGAAGTATATGGTCTGGTAGTTGCTGATACCTTTTGGATACCTTGGGGGTAGATACAACTATGGTGATTTCTCTTTTTGGCATCTTCTCTTGCTATCTTTGAAATTAATTCCTTTAAAACTGTGTCACTTCCAGAACAGTTTTTTTCCCTGAAAGCATATATTCAAGTCTAGTCACTCTCTAATTTTGTCTCCCAAGTACTATTATTACAACTTATTTATTTGCTGTCCTACTCATCTCTAACAGATCTCCGGGAATTCATTTTGGTTTCATATCAAGGTTTTTGACAGGTAAAATTTCAACTCTACTCTTATATGCTGTTTTGTGAGTCAATACTGCTCACAATCTTTTGTTAATGTCGTCCAAAATGTTCTGCAAATTGGCATGTACTCTAAAATGGTATTGACCTTGGCTTGTATAACCAGCTGTTTATTAAGGGGATCAAGTGTTTTTATCAGTTCAAGCTGTTTCTGTGTTCTTCAGCCTCCTCATTATGGGGACCAAACCCCTTTTAGAAATTATAATAATCAGAATCAATGTCTTGCTTTCATCCACTTCCTAATTTTAAGTTAACAGCCTGTTCAAAAAAATGTCAGGCCATGTGTGGAATGTTGCTATCATCCTCGTCCCTCTGGTTTGTGGTTAATTTTGACCTTTAAGCTAACAAGTTAATGATCTGACCGTACATAGTTGATTCAGAAATGACTCCCATATCATCAGTACCTGTTCACTTCTCATCTGTTAAGACGGTAATTTTTTTTTCAATGCTCACTGCCTGTCGTGTCCAGTGCCTCCTCTTCCAAAAAAAAAAAAAATGACACCAGATTTGAGACCAAAGAAGCATTACCAAAGGAGCCAGGAGGATAAGGGCTCTAGCCAACTGTCAATTTTTGTTTCCACTCTAACACCCCGTTACCTGTCCCTGAACTCTTACTTCCAGCCCACTCAGTTCTAATCCTTTCCCAGTGCTTCTCTGCTACCATTGCCTCCATTTACTGTGCTCTCTTGGAGTCTTGGTCTGTAAATTAACTTCATCCTAACTGCCTTTTAGTCTCCTTTTTATATTCCCCCAAACCTGGCTCTTTGGAAGCTATCCCTCATCATCCTCCTTTCTGGTGCACACACACATACACATACAGACGCACGCACCAAGAAAGAGGACCTTGCTCCTCCTCCCCAAAGCCACTTCCAAACTTTCCCTCTGCTGACACTCTGTAAACTCTTCCTGTGATGAAGGAACCATTTATTTCTGTTGACAGGTTAAGATACTTGTTGCTGAGATCCACCAGGTTCCAAGGCACTCTCTCTTCTTTTTCAACTTTAGTAACTGGCTCACATCTATCCCCTTCACCTTGAGGCCTGCCCTCATGTATACACTGATGTTCTCTTGAATACTCCATCTCCTCCCACCCCTGCCTAGTTTATCCATATACTTTCAGCCCTCTACTCTATCTCTGCCACCTGAGATCACCCCAACAATCCAAATTGCTTCTTCCATGCACCTAAACTCTGAACTTCTCTTTTCCATTCACATTCTCCAGTATTTCCACTTCTCTAGGCTCTGATATGCCCTAAGAAACCATGAATATGAATAATTCAGGGAGGCATCGGAGGAGTTAAAAGAACAAATATGCAGCCAAATGAGCAGACCCAGGCTCCCATCAGCTATTGTAATGGCCTGCTGGTTGGCATTTTTGGTTCAAGTCTCTCCCACTCCAGTCTATCCTCCTACTAAACTGCTAATGTGATCTTCCTAATGTGCAGGTCTAATCATGTCAAACCCTCTCCCTCAAAAAAATAAAACCCAACATAACTCCTATGATTCCCTATTCCACCCAGGGGCGAATACATCCAATGACCACAGCACTGTCAATGGAAAGAAGAAAATGAAAGTGAACATAATGTAATTATAAGGACTGAGTTTGGCCTTGAAGAAGAGTTGGAAAAATAAATTTCTATCCCCTCAATGCAGAGACAGGAGGCTATGGATGTGCAATATTGCACATATTGTCAGACTTGGTCAATTTTTTGATTGATTTTGCTGAATTATTTCTGCGTCCCAAGGAAAGGCTTGCTGAGTGGGTGGGAGGGACTTACAGACAGTTCTGCTATAATGTGAAATAAGCATTCTGAAAAATCACCGCACTGTGCAAAATAGCAAAACAAAAACCACAGGGTGAGTGAGGAAAAAGTACGGCCAGATCTAGAAACAAAATCTTCCTCAGTGACACACAAATAAAGGTAGGAACCTAATAAAAATGGTAGCGCAATTTTCTACATGTTGAATGGTTTAAAAAAATATATAAATGCCACAAAAACAGTGATGGTGGTAGCAGTTTTAGGCTGTTACTCAGTCTGTGCCCACTTCCTATTGGGCCTGGGCTGGCGAAGTTGAGTCGATGTAGGTGAGAGGGTGGAGCCTTGATGAGCAACAACTCTGAGTCCAGGAACCTCAACCAAGGTTGAAGGTGAGAAAGGCGGAGAAGTGGACTAGCCTTCCCCAGCCCACAGTTTCAACCACACCAGAAAATATACAATAAATGAACTCCTTTACCTTGAAAAAGAACTCAAGTTTGCATGTAGAAATGCAAGTGGATGAGGTTGCAACTTGAGAGCTACCGTGAAGTGGTGTTACCCAACCTAGTAGGACTGCACAGACATTGACCTGAAGGAGCTGGGAGATGTTTGAGGTGCTCAGCTCAGTTGGGTGCAGTTTTCTGTTTCTCATTGATGAAGCTGTGCATTAGTAAGTGTGATGTTATACTAAAATTGGTCCCTGATATATCAAATTGCTTTGGAACAAATTCAATGTGAAGTTAAAACAAAAAGTAACTATAAAAAAAGAAAAGAAGAAGGTAAGTTTCTTCAGGACAGGAATGTTTTATTTTTGTTTTTATCCCTAAGACCTAGCACAATACCTGGAACACAGTAGCTACTTCATAACTGACCACCTGTTTATGTCCTAAGGGGCTCTAGGATACAGTGCAAACTCCTTTGCCTAGCATTATGGCCCTTTCCACCCTTTGGTTCCAACCCACCTTTGCAAAGAGATTTCTTAATAGTCTTCAGATACTCTAAGTTCTAGACAAAGTGGACACAAATTTCTTCCTTCTTCTCACTGCCTCTTAGCATCCTTATCTTCCTTCAAAACTCAGTTGAGGTGCTGCCATTTCCATGAATAGCCTCCTGGATAGCCCACTGGTCATAGATCTCTTCCCTCTAAAATTACTTTGCATTTACTTATTCGCAAATATGTTGTAGCAGTCAATCAACTGCTCTTTACAACAAAAAAGCCCTTATGGATATTCTACTTTATGCCAGGTACTGTGTTAAGTATTTGGGATATGAAGACAAAAGTGAAATACTTGCTGCCCTCAAAAAGCTTACCTTCTCACAGAGAACACAAAATATACATGTAGAACTATTGATCAAACAGACACAGAATGAATACCAGGTAATCTGGGGAGGGAGGGCAGGCACAAGTATCTGGGGTGGCACTTGAACTGAGTCTTGAAGGAATCCAGGGATCCTGAGAGGAGAAAATGAGGAGGGAGAACATTCTAGGGAGGGAGACAGCCCATGTTTGTTTTTTTTTTTATGCAAAGGCATAGACATGGGACAGGAGTGTCAAGAGAGCAGAGCAGCAAGTAGACCAATACTGCTAGTCTATAGTATGTGGCAGGAGAATAACATAAGAACGGAAAGGAAGGAGAGAGTCAAGATGTACAAACTTTAGTTGCCAAACAGGAATTTATAATTGATCTCAGAAGTAATAGGGAGTTACCACATCTGCCCTCAACTTCATACAAGATTTCTGAGGACAGAAATAGCTTATATTTGACCTCTGCACACAGTAGGTAACTAATACATTTTTGCTGAATTTGGCCCATTTTCCCCCCTTACACATATGTATGCTCCTTGTGGGCACAGGTTAGTGCCTAGCACCCTGTAGGTAAATGTGTTAAATAGGGGTTTGTTGAATTGTCAAATTGGGGATCGATACAGGGCAGATTACCAGCAAATGTCCAAGTTTCAGATAAGGATAAATTATGTAATAGGAACCACCAAAAAGAAGGGAATAACTGTATCAAAGACAGAAGCATGGAATGAATTAACTCCTAAGGAACTCTAATACCTAGGTAAAGAAATCTATGTGTGTATATCTATGTGTATAAATATATGTGTATATGTGTGTATGTGTTTAGGTATATATGTGTAATATGTATGTGTATGTATACACACACACACACACACACACACACACACAAAATAGCATTTATGTACTTCAATGAAGCCTTAGGGAGAGCGACTTGCTAAGGGTCAACAAACCACTTTGTGAAAAAAGTGGAGGATTTGGAATCAGAAGGGCTTAGTTCAAACCCCAGCTCTGCCCCTCCCTTACACCTTGTATGAGCCTGGACAAATCCCTTTTGCTCTCTTGGCCTTAGTCTTCTTCTGTGTAAAATGAGAGGGTTGGCCAATACCCTTATATCCTGCTCAGCTCTAGATCTCTGAGGCCATCCTAGGACAAATAACCCTTTGCTGATTTCCCTACTGCTACATAGAAATTAGAAAACTACAAACTTCATGTAGCACTTCTGTCCTCTGAATTTCTAATCTGCACTCAGATTTCTGGTTGCCTCATTCAAGGTTACAGTATCGGGAAGGAGAAGCCCAGAGTGCAATGTAGAAACCTTTCCTCAGAGGAATTAATTTTGATGTAAAACCATTTCAAATTTATAAGTGTAAAGAAAAAATATTTAAGCTTCAATGACACTGGCTTTTCTTCATGCTTATAGAAGGAGTTACCAAAGTCATGGGACTTGAAAAACGAAACCATTTTTATTCCTATCTCTCTAGAAACAACATTTAAATTGGTGGGGAAAAAAAGAGTTAGTTCATTAAAGCTGGCTCAGAAAGAAGTGATCACTAAGCTCACTTTAAGGAAAGATAGAAAAATGGACATGAAAAGAACTGAAAGACTAATTTTAAGCTTGACGAATTGTCTATTTTTAAAAAGTTCAAATAAAATCAAAACCAAAACCACAAGCCACACCAAAACAACAGCTGTGTTTATGTTTTCGCTTATTGAATTTGAATACCACTTGTAATGCAAGTAGGGGTAACCATTGTATATAATAAATAAGGAGAAGGGTATTCAAGTGTTCCCTGCAAAGTGTATGCCGGGGAAAAGTAATTTAGTAGAAAACTCTCTGATTTAGTAGAGGAAGCTCTGGTATCAGGGGCAAAGGTTTAGTAGAAAGAGCCCTGGTTTCATAGGGATCCCTGGTTCAGCAGGAGCCTGCGGTTAGTTGAGACCTCTATGGGCAGTCTGCCCATGTCTCCCAGGGAGGTAGTTAGGAGAAAGTATTCTTAAAGCCTCAAAATGCTACAGAAATGAGAGCTATGATTAGCAGTCAGCTCTTTTAGATGTAAAAATACCAATAATCAACCATATATATCCCTTCTGCTTATAGGGACAGCAGAGATACACTGGGACAGCGGGAGTGGCACTGGCTTTGTTTCTGCACAGATATTTACCTATTAATTATGGGACCATGGGCAATATCATTTTATCTGGTACTTACTGAATGGGGATAATGCTACCTAAACTATAGAGAGCTCATAAAAATGAAATAATACCTTTAAAATTCTTTCTAATTAAAGTGCTTTTTCAATGTGTTATTTCTCATATGGTACCTTAAAAATCCTGGAAGAAAGATACTATTTAATGCCATAATTTTGACATTCTATAGCTATGATTGAAAAAGGCCATTCTGGGTGCATTTCTTATCTCAGTGTAGGCACCTTTCTGAATCACACACCACTCCAAATCTTTGGCCTCAACTGTGGCCCACTCACATTTGTGACTAGGTTGGACTCTTCAGAACAGACTGCACACTAACCCTGCTTGGGTTACTTCTCCATGGTTGGCCCTGCACAGGGCTTAGTTACAAATGGAAATAGGGAAGCAAGGGGCTCCATGTGGTACACCTTTCTGGGGAGTCAGTCCTGAAAGTGGGAGTGCTAATCCTCCTGGGCAGACCCTAGGACGGCAATGGAGACCCAAGTGTGGATGTTTCTGTAG
Organism: Pseudochirops cupreus; assembly: GCA_028627135.1. Taxonomy (NCBI): domain Eukaryota; kingdom Metazoa; phylum Chordata; class Mammalia; order Diprotodontia; family Pseudocheiridae; genus Pseudochirops; species Pseudochirops cupreus. The sequence goes on along the minus strand of CM053580.1, from coordinate 33,440,726 downwards.
TTCCCAAAGCTCTTTGACTTCCAGGATAATGTTATGGTCCAGGCTGACTCTTTGCCACTTGGGTGGGTGGAATCCCTTGCTGATCCTCTCCTTCTTGTTGATGGCATGAAACTGCCAATTCTGAATTTTGCACGTAGGTATTTTCTTATTCTTCTCTTTAGATTTCTATAGAGATGAAAATCTAGCAGAAGGAAAAACATACCAATTTGCCTTTTAAAAATGTACAACAGACATTAATAAAGTCAGCTATAAAAACTTTTTAACGGCATTTTTCCCAACTCCAAAACGAAAAGGTATCTGAAATTGGACTTTAAAACGTGAGAATATAATGGGCAATGTGTGATAGCAAATGTAAAAGAACCACAAATCTCTAGGTAGAGAGATAGTTTTTAAAGATATCAAGAAACAAAAAGAAAGGGTGAGAGAATCACAATTTTAAAAATCATCAATCTAACTAAGACTATTCCCCTCCCTACAAATTGGACAGCTTATCTGAATCTAGTACCTGAGTATGTTTACTATATAAAACGAAACAAGAAAACCAGTACCAAAGTCAAGGAGTTACATACTGGTGACTTGAACTCAATGTTTACATGGTTACAAACGTAGTAAAACCTTAGCTACTTGGAACTCTCGAGGAACGGATGATTTTGTGTATATTGCCACTTCCTGGATAAGAAAATGTTGCATCCTTTAAGTAGGAAAACCTTTAAGTTAGTAACTAACTGGAATGTAAATATGCATAAAACACATTATATGCTAACCTGCCTTAAAACAGAACATACACAATTTAGACTTTTCTTGCCTCAGAATCAACATAAATCATTGTCTAGATGGACTCTGCTGTGACAATGATGCCCCTCCCCAGAGTTACTGAAGTCCACAGGACTGTTGCCTCAGCCACAAGCAGGCCTACACAGTTCCGTGTGAAAGTATGAGTCTTCTTTGTGGCTTCCTGCTTCCTCTCTCACTGTTGGGTGCTATTTTTAATCTGTTCTCTCTGCTCCTAATGGCCCTTTGTCCCTATTCTAATTTCTGCAGGTTTAGAAACCAGACATCCAAGATTGTTAGAGAAGTATGTAAAATACAGGTTCTGAATAAAAAGGCCCTCTATTTTAGACACTCGGAGGCCTTTTATGTTTATTTTCTGGTTCTCCACCATGTTCCTGACAGTCAAAGCTGCTGGGTAGCTGAGTTCTAAATTAATGAATAAAAGCATGAAGAAGCATTTATTAAGCACTTCCTATATATCTCAGCACTATGCTAAGCAGATCAATATAATGGCAAACAAACAAGTTATTTGTTGCCCTCAAGGAGCCAACACATTAATAAAAGGAAACATCTGGCAGCAGAGGCCAGGGAAGAGTGTTTTGGAAAGGGAAGTCAGAGAGATCAGGTGGAATAACAGGGCAATTAGATGACATGTCCTGGCCAGGAAAAGCACTACTGATCTGACTGCTCTTGTCAGAGCTAGAACAAGAAAGGATTTACAGGGCAAGGCACAGACGTGGCAGAAAGTACCATGGTATGAGAATGAGCAAGTCAAGGTGAAATATTTAATTCTCAGAGCCCAGGGTTACAGATCTGGAGACTACACAGAATCAGAGCATTTTGTGTTTGAAAGAGACCTTAAAGGCCTAACATATTCAAGAATCCCTTCTGTGGCATACTCAGAAGTTGGTCCTCCAGCCTTTGTTTCAAGGGTGCTATCAATAAGGAAGCTGCCTTCTCTTCTTCAGGAAAACCAATCTACTTTTGAATAGCTCTAACTAACAGGTAGTTTTTCTAGACATCAAGCCTAAATCTGCCTCTCTGCATCTTCCCCCCACTACTCTAAATTATACTACTCTTTTGGGGACTAGCAGAATAAGCCTAATTTTCCAGAGGACAGTTCCTCAAATTCTTGAACACAGTTAAACCTTCTCCAACCTAAGTTTTCTCTTCTCTAACATACACACCGCCACTTCCTTTAACTGATCCTTAGATAGCAGGAACAAAAGGTCCTTTACCATCCTAACGGCCTTCCTCTGGAGCATGCTCTTCCACTTAGGTGCTCAGAATTGAAGTAGTAGAACCAGAAATGGTAGGGCTAGAAGGGATCTTAATACTCTATTCGATATTCCAACCCCCTGTGCCCCTATATGATGGATGAGAAAACTGAGGTGCAGAGAAAGGAACCTGCCTGGGTTATACAACTAATGGCTGATCAGAACGAGCTCCCAGATGCCTTCACTTGTCACATTCCTATCTTCTCATGCTCCTATTTTAGGGAATTAGGTTCTACTCTAACAGTTCTTCTAACTGAAATGGACGAAGATATAAAAATCAGTACTCTTTAAAAAGTGTATTTTGAAAGGAAATATGTGAATGTATGTGCATGTACACTTACATATTGAGGAAACAGGAGTCTGGCAGATAAACTTTTTTCATTAAGGGAACACAATCACGCATCTAATTAGTATTTGAGTACCTAATATGTACAAGATATTGTACTGTATCACTCTGGGTACAAAACTGAACTATACATGGTCCTCTATCCTTAAGGTGCTTACAATGCGCTAGGGGAGGTAAGCAGGGATACACAACAATCATATTAAAAGGCACCATGTACTACGTGTTAGAAGAGAAGCATAGTTTTGCTGAGATCATGTGATCAAGGATGACACCAGAACGATATGTGAACAGTGCCTTGAAGGATGGATTAGGATCTCATTAGGCTGAGGCAAGGATCAGGTGACTCCAGAAAAAGGAAAGACTTGAGCAATGGAAGAAATAAACAAGTCTTTTGAAAACAGTCAGTAGACCAGTTTAGTCAAGGCATGTGACGGGAATAGTGGGACGTACTTTTTTTTACATTAAGTTTTTACTGATACCTTTTGTTTTTATGCCATACACATGCCTGGATATGCTCCATTCTGTACCCCTGGAACCCTTCTTTGTAAGAAATGTTACACAAAAACAACCAATACGATGTCTTGGTCTGATAATGTAACAGTTCCCAGTTTCTGTCTTGAGAGAAGGGAAACGTTTCACTGTCTGTGTTAGCGAGAGAAAACTGGAGGAACATATTGGGGCCAGATTGTGGTGGTCCTAGACACAAGGCTAAGGGGACTAGACTTTATCTGACAGACAACTGACAAAGTACTGAAAGGTTTAGGGCAAGGAAGTAAAACTGAAAGTTCTCCTGTCAGAGTATTAATTTGTGTTTGGAGAAGATGGTGAATAAGTGGTTCAACCAATAGCTCAGGCATTAGGTGATATGGGCACAAATTAGAGAATGGTGGTGACGCATATCTGAGTATGTATATATGTGAACACATAGAGGGCATAAGATCAACTGAATAAGAAGGGACAATATACTGAAAGGTGAAATACTGAGGTAAGAGAGGATTAGATTGAGAGGAAACAGGGAGAGACAGAATGGGGTCGGGCATCTCATGGAAGAGACAAAGGATAATTGTTACAATAGAGGGGGAGAACAGGAAGGCAAAA
>CM053580.1:33370421-33436734 GCA_028627135.1 Pseudochirops cupreus | reverse complement strand
GGAGGGGTTATACAAGGGGATGGCTGTTTTGAGGGGAGGGGAGGGGAAAGATGGGGAGAAAATTTGTAACTCAAAATCTCGTGGAAATCAATGATGTAAACTAAAATAAATAAAATATTTTAAAAAAAGAGAGAATGGTGGTGATGGTAATGAAAAGAAAGGGACCACTTGTCTCTCACAATGCACTGGAAGACTCAGACCCAAAACTTGGTGACTGGATGTTGTGGGTAGAGGGTAAAGAAGGTAGAGATAATTCCCATATATGTATACATATGTGTGTGTGTGTGTGTGTGTGTGTATCCATATATCCTACTGCTCTTGTAAGGAGGAACCAATAAGTGAATGTGAGCAAAATTTTTGGTGTCTAGTGAAAGCACCTGAAAATCTATTTTATTCTTTATCCATAAAATGGAGCCATTAAGCAACTTCCTAGAACTCAAAGGGACAGCTGTAACATGTACTAGTTCTGGAAGGATGTACATTATCCACTACATTTAAACTCATATCCTTCACTAATCTTTGCATGTTAGCCATGAAAATGTAGACTTAATTCATATATTTGATGAGAAGATGATTTTATCCACACAGTAATACATCAAGGCACAAAATGCAGTTCTTATGGCAAGAGTATAGAAAACTTCATTGATATGTTTTGCAATTTATAAAACATACCTTCGACTTAGAAAATAAATTTTGACAAAGAGTAAAATGTCTCTTGATTTTCAATAAAGATTATGGGACCTTGTATACATGATGGACCATGCCAAAACAATGTGTCAGAGATACTAGAACTAACATAAAGAAATGCCTAAGTCCTAACTAAAGAATATCTGAACTACTGACAAAAGATTCCTTCTTTCACTTCACACCTGTTCTTCTCACATCATCTACTAATATGTGGGAAAAAAATGCTTAATGAAAGAAAAGAAGAAATGGTGTAGAGAGCAGAGTACAAGGAATGGTCATGAATGAAATGTTGCAAATAATTTAAAATTTAAAAGATAGTTAAAAATGAACTATATGCACATTACTAATGTTAATTCTCACTATTTTTCTCAGGCATACCAAAAAAAAAAGTTGTGCTTAGACTTTAAGTCAGTGGTCCCCCAATCTTTTTTATGTCAAAAGATTTTAAAAATTCAAACTGTCTGATAGGGAATATTTATACTGTAGCCAAAAGTAGGTTTTTATCACAAATATATTGAGGGGTAGGCTAGTAGGAAGTCAAAGTGGCTTCATAACACAGAGAAGGCAATCAGGTATCTACTGGCACTATATATTTAATAGGACACAAATAATTTTATCTTAAGAATAAAGACAAAGAGTTAAGATAAATATTTCTTTTCCCACAATACTGAAGGTGATAAAGAATAGTTTCAAGTGGGCACAAGCACACAGAAGAAACTGGTCACACATTAGGTAACTCTAGAAACTTCTGTAACTCTTAGACCATTATGGTATTATTTTATTATGTGATTATTACTTCATTCACTACTAATTACATTTAATGTTAAAGCTTTAGTAGTTTAAAACTGAACCAAGACTTTCAGGGCACCCTGTATTATATTACAATTTGGTTACTAAAGGAAGAATTTAATGCCATCTCATATGCAAAGATACTTTATCTTGCTTTTCTAATACAGGTAATGAAATAATTTCAATTCAGTACAAAATTTACTAAGCATCTAATATGTGGAAGACCCTGGCCTAGGCTCTGGTTATTTAAAAACAAACAAAAAACCTGGAACCCCTGCCCTAAAGTAACTTTTTATTTAATACAGGAAATGATATATGGACAGAAATAATCACATTAGTATATATGTATATAAAAGGTCAAAGAGTAGCATGAGTGATCTGAAGAGGAAAGGATAACTTCTATTTAGGTAAAATCAGAAAGGCTTCCATGGAAAAGGTGTCACCTCTTTATACGCCACATTCTAGCCAATCCAATCCCTGCCATCCTCCTTCCTGCTTTGATTCATTTGTACACTCTGGGTTTTCTAAGCCACCTTCCACCCAGTATTTGCAAGTAGGCCTTGAAGGGGAAGCTTTCAACAGGTGAGAATATAGACTATGAAAGAGTAAGTTAGGAATCTGTGGCAGTTAGAGGCAGTCTGTGAAGGGCCTTGAGTGCCATTCTAAAGGGGTTAGACTTAATTCTGTAGGCACTAGGGAGCCACTGATGCTTTTTGAATGGAAGAATGATTTATCATAATCTATGAATTAGTCTATCTTCAGATCCATATGAAGAACATGTTTCAAGAGGGGAAACACAGAAAGTCTAGTTAGGAGTCTTTTAATAGATGAAAAAGGAGATAACAAGGACATAAATAAGGTATGTAGCAGCAGAAATAGAAAAGCGGGGACCACTATGTAGGAGATTATTCAGAAGTACCATTAATAGGAATTGATACCTGATTGGCTATGGGAAGAGTGAAAGATGACTTGGAAGTTTCTAGCCTGGGGTGACTGGGGGTCACACTAAGAGCAAGAATAGGGATTTGAGGAGGTGGCAAGTTTTAGAAGGAGATTACTTCAGGATTGTACTTGAAGCTAAGCAGCTGGCAGGATACCTAGTTGGAGGGGGGGGGGGAAGAGATACAGAGAGAGAGAGAGAGAGAGAGAGAGAGAGAGAGAGACAGAGACAGAGAGAGAAAGCAAGAGAGAGACAAAGAGACAGAGACAGAGAGACAGAGGGACAGAGAGACAGAGGCAGAGAGACAGAGAGAGAGAAGGAGAGGTGAAGAGAGAGAGAAAGAGAAAGAGAGAGAGAGAGATACAGAGAAAGAGACAGAGAGAGGCAGAGAGGGAGAAGAGGAGAGACAGAGAGGGAGAAGAAGAGAGACAGAGAGGGAGAGGGCGAGGGAGGAGGACAGGAGAGAAGAAAGAGCTTACTCAACAAAGGAGAAAACTGAAGCCAAAAGAGAGGATGAATCTATGGAGTGAACTGAGCCAAAGGGAGAACCTGAGGTGCCAACTAAAACTTAGGAGGCAAGAACAAATGAAGGAGAATTTACAGGATCAGAAAAGGAGGAGAACCAAGAAGAAGCAATGTCATATAAAAAAGGGAAGAGGAGAATATTAAGGAAGAAGAATTAAGTCTATGGTATTAAATACTGTATTTTTATGTATATCTTTTTTGGGGGGGTGGAGGGCAGGGCAATTGGGGTTAAGTGACTTGCCCAAGGTCACATGGTGAGTAAGTGTTAAGTGTCTGAGGCCAGATTTGAACTCAGGTCCTCCTGACTCCAGGGCTGGAGCTCTATTCAGTGCACCACCTAGCCGCCCCCTAAATACTGTATTTTTAATAGCAAATTCACATACTCTCTTTTATTGGTTCTCCTTTGAATTCAGTGAAAAGACCATTGTGAAGGGTATCAACTTCGAGGGATATCTCTAATGAAGTATCACAAGGCAGTGTAGCCCAGTTCATCATTTCAAAAAATTCATGGGGAAAGTGTAGGGGGCATAGGAATTAAATTTGCCATTTACACAAGGTTGATAGGTATAGCTAATATACTGTGAAAAGGTAGATAGGTAAGGCATTTATTAAATGCTTGCCATATTCCATGCACTTGCTAAGCACTGGACACACAAATAAAAGCAATCCAGACAGTTCCTGACCTCAAGGAGCTTACATTCTAATGGGGAAAGACAACAGAAAAAGGGAGCTGGAAAAAGGGGGATGTGAATTGTGGTGGCATGGACTGGTGGAGAGCATTGGCAGGAAGGCCTGGGTTTCTAGCTAGCTAAAGCAAAAGCTCACCTATCATCCATCGGAGAGGAGGAACCCAGAGGCAGAGTCCAAGTTACCAATGAGGAGGAAGAGGTTGTTCAAATTGAGAAGGCATGGCATGGAGCAGGCCAGAGAGCAGTTTGGAGGCCTAGGTCTCAATCAGTTAAAAAAACCCAAATATTTATTAAATGTCTGTTATGGACAAGGCATTGTCCTAAGTTCTAGGGATACAAAGACACAACTGAAATACTCCCTATTCTTAAGGAGCTTGCTTTCTATTCAGAAGATACAAGAGCAACACAAATTAAGGGCAGTACAAGGAAAACTGAAGAAGGAGCTGCCCAGGGCAGCCAGAAGATGTGGGCAGACAGGAATGGTTAAAAGCAGCAAGATGACATTTTATAAGGAAAACTGTAAAACCCTGTACTAGGTTAAAAAAATTTAAGGCAGCACACAAAGTGAGAGAATTGGAGAAATCCTCAGAGGCCGCCAACTCCAACCTGGGCAACTGAATCCCTTTTACAACATTACTACAGATGACATGTGGTCATCTCCAGCACTTCTTTAACTGTGGGTTGTGACTCCACATGGGTTGAGAGAAAAATTTAGTAACAGTAAAAGATTTCTGAATGTGCAATGACCAAAAATTAATTAAAAATCAAACACATAATAAGTCCAAGGTGTTTCTGGCAGTACTTGCCATGTTGCATCGCAACTTCATTGTAGCCTTGGTTGTGAACACACAGCATGTGCACTTTGCACTACACATGCTGTCACACTACACAATGCTAACAAGTGCTGTTGAAACTCAAAAAGAAGCAGAAAAGCATGGAAAAAGTTTAAGTCCTTAGCTAGCCTTTACTTGGAAGACTTCTAGTAATGGGAATCTTCTTAGCACCCAAGGCAGCCCCTTTCATAGCTCTAATTGTTGGAAAGTTTTTCCTGCCTCTGCATCTTGTTTACTGCTCCTGGTTCTGCCCTGTGGGGCTAAGCAGATTTTGTTAGCCCTTCAGATACTCAGACAGATATCATTCCACCTGTTGCCATTCTCCCCCTCCCCCCAATCCCCAAGAGTTCTCCTTTATAGGTGCAACATTGCTGGGTGGATAGAGTGCTGGACCTGGAGGCAGGAAGATCTGTGTTTATGACAGGCTCTGATAGTTCCTAGCTGTTGATCTTGCACAAGCCATTTAACCTCTTGAGATTATATTTGTAACACACTTTTCAAACCTTAAAGTGCTATATAAATGCTAGCCTTTCCCCCGATCCATTGCCATATGGCATGAGTTCAAGATTCTCCATTATCCTGGTTACTCTCTCTAGAAGGGTAGCAACCTATTTATGTCCTTCATAAAATGTAGTACCCAGAGCTGTGTTCTGTACAACGTGCTTCTCTTAATGCAGCCTAAGATCCCATTTGCTTTTGTGACTGCCATATAATAACAGCTAATATTTACATTGTACTTAAGATGTGTAAAATGCTTTACATGTTATCTCATTTGATCCCTTGTGAATGCTATAATTTATCTACATTTTATAGATGAAGAAACTGAAGCTGAAAGAGATTAAGAATAGCTCAGAGGTCATACAGCCATTAAGTGTATGAGACAGGATTTGAGCTGAGGTCTTCCTGGCTCCAAATTCAGCACTCTACTGCATCACCTAGCTACCAAATCACAGCATTACCTCCTGAGCCTTTGGCCCTCTAAATCCCACATTTTCTTCAGACCAGCTGTTCTTTAGACATACCTCCTTAACCTCAGACTTATGGAGTTGATCTTTTTAGTCCAAATGTGATTTATATTTATTCAAATTCATCTTGTTAGATTCAATGGACCAAAAGACCTGTAAAGATCTTGTAGGATCCTGGCTGTCAGCCAATGTGCCAGCTAGTACATTTTGTATCATCTGCAAAGGTCCAACCTGAATACATGAACCTTCTCTTTGCTAAGATAATACCCCTTTATGTGCACAAGTGAGGTCATTCCATCATATCTTCTCCAGAAGATCTTCAATCTTTTACCATCTAATGGCTGCTTCCCTGCTGCCTAACAATATGCCCATGTCTTTCCCATTGTCAAATAAATCTCAGCTGATTCATCTATCCCCAATAGCTGTTGTCCTTTTTTCTCTCTTTTGTAGCTAAACTTCCTGAAAAGGCTGTCTGTCTATAATCAATACTTCCATTTCTTCCCTTTCACTCACCTCTTAACTGTATGCAGTCTGGCTTCTGACTTCATTCAATCCCAACTGCTCTCTCCCAAAAGTTACCAATGACCTCTTAAGTGCCAAACCTATAGGCCTTTTCTCATCCCTCATCTTCCTTAATCTCTCTGAAGTCTTTGACATTGTTAACCTTACTCTTCTCTCTAGGTTTTCAGGAAACTCCTCTATATTCTAATTGTTCTCCTGTTTGATTGCTGCTCCTTCTGTCTCCTTTGTTGGATGTTCCTCCAGTTCATGCCTGATAACAAAGGATGTCTCCAAAAGCTCTGTCCTAGGTCCACTTTACTTCTCTCTGTGATGATCTTATCATTTCCCATGGTTTCAATTATCATCTGCAGATGATTTTCAGATCTACTTATCTAGCCCTAATTGGGTCTAGAGATCTAATAGGTCTCTCCCAAATTCTCATTTCTCCAATTGCTTATTGGACATCTCAAACTGGATGTCCTGTAGACAACTTTAATTCAATAGGTACAAAACCGAACTCCTTATCTCTCTACCCCAAATGGTCCCCTCTTCCTAATTTCCCTTTTATTGTTGAGGGTACTGATCTTTCTTGCAATTACCCAGGCTCATAACATTTTTTGCTTTTTTGGGGGGGGGGAGGGAAGGGCAATTGGGGTTAAGCAACTTGCCCAAGGTCACATGGCTAGTTTTGTGTTACATGTCTGAGGCTGGATTTGAACTCAGGTCCTCCTGACTCCAGGGCTGGTGCTCTATTCACTGAACCACCGGGCCACTCCCCAGGCTCATAACATTAAGCATCACTGTAACTCTCCCTCACTCCCTATATCCAATCTCTTGCCAAGTCCTGTCAAGTCTGCCTTCTCAACATCTCTTTTATATGCTCCCTTCTTTCCTTCAGACACTGCTACCACACTAGTGTAGGCCCTCATCACCTCATGCATGGACTACTTCAATAGTCTTCTGGCTGGTCTCCCTGCCCCAAGTCTCTATTCAGTCCAGTATACCCTCCACTCAGCTATCAGTGATCTTCCTAAAGTGCAGGTCTGACAAATGTCCCCCTTACCCCCCATCAAGAAACGACAATAAATTCCTTACTACTCAGGAACAAATGCAAAATCCTGTTTGGCATTTAAAACCCTTTATGACCTAGACTCTTCCTACCTTTTTGTCTTCTAACACTTTACCCTCTCCACACAATCAATCCTCTCTTAACTGTGCATTTTTACTGGCTGTTCCCCCCTACCTGAAATGTGCAGCACCTCTAACTTGGCTTCCCTGGCTTCCTTCAAGTCTCAGATAAGGTCTCGTCTTCTTCAAGAAAGTATCTTTCCTGGCTTCCTAAACGTGAATGCCTTTTCTGGCATTACCCAGAGATATCTCCTGGAGCTATGCACAAAAAATAAGTGTTTGCATGTTGTCTCCTCCATTAGAACGTGAGCTCCTTAAGGACAGGTACTCTTGTTACCTTTCTTTATATTCCCAGGACCTCGCACTTAATAAATGCTTGCTGACATCCTTATATGTAGATATAAAACATGGTATCTATTCAAACTGGAGTTTTATTTCATTTTAGCTCATTCTCTTAACCATATTTATTTTGTGTGCCAGATTTACTTTGCAGCACAGAAGATAGATGGGTTTTCCTCAGCTTGGCTTAACCTAATGAAGCACAAAACTATCAAGAGTTAGCAGTAAAAATGCCCCGCCCTTTCCTTACCTCAGATTTTTATGAATATTATCATAGATATTTTATTATTTGTTCATTTAATGCTCCCCAAATCAATCCACAGCTAAAGTGTTTATTTCAATTGGAGATTCTGTGTCATTTGATGAAAGGCATTACACAATGGAAATCTGAAAATACTTATTTTGTTCTAAATATCTAAGCCCTAGCTGCAACCTTTTTTCTTAAAATTATTCTGCTATCTGCATCATTTGCTGGCAATAACAGAACATGGCACTACTTTATTAACAAAGTCACAAGGAAATATAGCACTGGAAACACCTCCAACTTAAACGGTGGTTTCTAGGTACATAATTTGTTCAACCTTCAATATCTGTTCTTTGGCAAAAGGGATATTTAATTAAAATTGAAAGCAACTTGGAGTAATGCTTCATGGTCAGTGATTGCTGGCATGTAAGGGCCATGGAGAAACCTTATGAGTGTTCATCTGGAAAGAGGGGCTTGATCTTAGCCCAAACATTTTTTGTGCCCAAAGCATGAGGCTGTAGAACAGCAGTACCTGCAGAGCAGCAACTGACACTAATCAAGAGTTACATGAATGTGTGCAAACAATGGAAGAAAGACATTAATCTTTTCTAAAACATAGAACTTCCAAGGCAATTTAAAATATATCTACGTACATATGTGTGTGCGCAAGCAGGATATGCCCATGTATGGCACACCCACATAAACAACTTAATTATTGTTTAAAAAAAGTTCTTCATCCTCCTCAAAATGCACAAAATACTTACCTATACTTGATAGAGAACAAGGTACTTAACAAATGAGTTCAAAATTTGCCAAATGGAAATGTAGAAGACATTTTTTATGAACAAGCTAATAAACTTGATATAGGAAACTCATTTTGTTGATTTCAACCAATTCTAATAAACTACTGATTAATACAAGCAATATATTTATATTTGAATAATATATTTAGCCCACTAGCCCGTCAAAAACTACAATGAAATAAAAATTCCATACATGAATTGTCACGGACAGACATGCCTAAAGGCCAACACGCTAGTGACAGACTGCTCCAAATCTCATTGGTCTGGTCCTTGGGAGCAGGAGCATTCTGTCCTTAGGATTATACTCTATGTCTTCCCAACTTGAAAGGATCTGCTAGAGTTTTATACTCTGCTGATCTGTAAAGAACCCAGAGTCACCTCCCTAACAGAGGAGTAGTAAATGATCAGTCAATAATGGACTACAGTGAAAAGTATTTCTTCAATATTTGCCTACTGAATCAGAAAACAGACTTTTAACATTATGCTTACTAAGTTATTCAACTCATCAATTTTTATAATAGTGGCAGCTGTTAATTTCAAAATTAATGATTCATTAATTATATTTTGTTGATATTAAATGGGAGGAGCAAGAGATAAAGGAGAATTCCAAGAGTTATATACAATTCCAAGTTAACACATGCCCTGGTTAGATGAAGGAATATGCTTGTGAGAATGGTATTTCAAGATAAAATGTAACTCGAGGAGTTTGAGGCTTTGAGTTATGGGGTATCCTAGGTTGGAGAGAGGTATTGTAGCAGGAAGGCATGAGAAGTCTAAAGCAGAATACTTGAAAGAGTTACATGTACCCATTAAAATAATTGGAGGGATGGCTAAATGAGGCAGTGTCCATGATATTTTTAAAAAGTACTATTTGTGCTGGGCATGGTGGCACATGCCTCTGTTACAGTCTCTGCTGCTAGGGAAACTGAGGCTGGTATATCCCTTGAGTTTGGGAGTTCTGAGCTTCAGTCAGACTAGAGCCATTTGGGTGTTTATACTAAGTCTGGTATCAACAAAATGAACTCCTGGGTGTGGAAGGCTACCAGGCTGCTGAAGTAGGAGCAAACTGACACAGGTTGTTTAAATGGAGTAGGTGAAAACTTGCACAATGATCAATATTGATATCAAGTTCATTAAGTGGCTGATCCATTTTCAGCCTGGGCAGGATAGTGAGACTTAACTTCTCTCCATGACCCCCACAGGACTAGTTGTGAGGACTGAGGCTGAGCTCATATGGGCAGGGCTTTTTATTATCAGAACCTTTATTGCACTCACCTGTATGGTTTAACAGAACTGAAGAAGAAACTTTGACTTTCAGGTTTCCAATGCAAACCTAACAAAGTCTAATAGTATCTGTTTCTATTATTATGTGACAGGTGCTTTATGGCCCATAAGAACAGTCTGATAACATGAGATTTTCAAGAGACATGAAAACAATTGCACACAGGAAAACACTCCCAGAGGCAATCTTAGATAGTAGGACAGGGCTGAAGAATTGCTATAACAAATCTACTTTTCTCTATTAACTCCACAAAGATGAAGTTCAGATCTGTAGGTAGAACTACAAGGGTTTAACAAACTAAAAAGTCAGCAGTCCCTTTTCTGTTCTACGATGAAAGAACTATAATATCTAGAGTTATTAGATTAAAAGACAAAAAAGAAACAGCATTCACGTTTCTCCAAAAACCAACTAACTCATAATTAAAACCTGTTTTTGGTTCCTTTGTTATAGTGGGGTTCATTATACCACTGTTTTTATCCATCACTAGAATACTCAACAACGTCATCAGCATGGCGTTCCAAATAATCCAGCCATATCTATGACTGCACTGGATTCCACAAAAGCAAAATTCTGAGAAGAGTATGAGTCATTATCCCTAGGGCAAAAAATAATGTTTCTTTGGTCAGAATGTTAAGCTTATTACTGATGTCAGTAATTTAGCTTAGAAATTCTTCTTTGAACAAAAGAACAGAATGTTTCTTTTCTCTATTCTAACATCTTCGTCACTCCTAAACTAGCCGAATTGTCCATCTGTCTGCTCTTGCTATAATATAATCCAAATCTGGTGTGGTGACAGGAAAACAGCCTTCAGTCTCCATATTTTCAGGGCTCTTTTGTTCCTCTGTCCTGCCAGGCTGGCATTTTTCCAGGGCACACAGACAAACAGAGAGCAAGTGTCTACTACAAAGGCACTCCAAAATTGGAAATAATGCCAGTGAAACAGATTCAACAGTATTGTAGGTAAAAAGCTCTCACATTCATATGTTGTTGTATACCAATGAAACAAAGCAAATATGCTTATGTATCACAATGGGAAAATTGACAAATGATTGGGAATTTTTATTATTTAGGTTGCAATAACAACCTCACAATTTTCCCCCCAAATGTCCTCAACTCTGAAAACAATCTCATTTTTTCTTGTCCTCTTTTTCTATGAAAGGAGCACAGAATAAAGTATAAAGACTGTTGGTTTAGAATCAGAGGATCTGGGTTCAAATTCCAAGTCTGCCATTCTGTAATCATGGGGGTCTTAATGCCTGCTTGTTTAAAATCAAAGAAGGCAATTGTTATGTTTTCAGCATGAGCACTAACGTCACAGAAATCAGGAAATGCTACAAAGGAGGGCTTGATTTGATTGCTTTAGTGACTGTCTAGAGTCTGGACTTCAGAGAATGATTGAGACAATGTTAATAATGCAGATTGAACTTACATATACTGTATATATATATATATATATATATATATATATATATGTATATGTACAAATCAAGTTAAAATAAGTGAAATGAATGTTATATTCATCATTTCCCAGCATCCCCTGCCTTGAACCTGGGGAAAGTCACTAAGCTTCTCTTGGCCTCAGTTGCCTTTTCTGCAAAATAAGGATATTGGATTAAATGACCTTGAAAGTCTCTCTCGGTTTTAAATCTATGATTCTATTACCATTGTCCATTTAAAAAAAAAAAATTCGACAAACAACAAACTACAAATTTATACATTTCAAATTACTGAAGTAATTTGAATATAAAATAAATGCTTTAATATCTACTAGGAATTTTCAATCCAGTTCAGTATTTATTAAGTGCTTACCAATTACATACAAAGCACTGCCAGTGTCCCCAGCAAATGGAAATCTCTATTTCTGACAATGATTCTGTTTAAAGTACTATGACAGAATCATCAAATCTAAGAGCTGGAAAGGATGTCAACAGTCATGTCTAGACCACATTCCTTATTCCCATGGGATACCTTCTATAGCACATTCAGACAGCTGATCATTCATACTGGGTTTCCAGTACTGCAGTGACGGTCCTGTCACTAACCAAGGCAGTACCATTTACTTTCAATTAGCTCAACGGGCTAACTCCTTGTCAGGAAGTTTTTATCAGCCAGAGTTGGCCTCTTTGCAACACTGCTCTCACTTCTGCCCTCTGGGGGCCAACCAACCAGTCTCTACATCAAGGTTCTTCAAATACCTGACAGCTATCATACCCTCCTTGAGTTTTCTTTTCTCAAGGTTAAATATTCAGTTCCTTCAACCAACTGTTATGTGGTATGAATACAAGGCCCTTCCCTATCCTTATTACACTCCTCAGGATACCTCCCAGCTTACCCATGTCCTTACTGAACTATGCCAGTAAGATATGTACCCAGTACTCCAGATGTGGGCTGGAGAGCAGAGGACAGAGGGGCTGCTCAGCCTCTCTTAATTCAGCCCTAGACTGTTTTCATTTTCTTGGCTGCCATATCGCCCTGCCTATTCACTTTTAATCTGTAGTTTACTAAAACTCCAAGAGCTTTCTCAAGCAAACTGCTATCTAAACTCCTCCCCATCCTGTCCTTCTGAATTCAAGTATGAGACTTTACATTTATCCCCATTAACTCAGTTCAACTTTCACCTTTCTGCAGGAGGTCTTTCCCAATAACCCCCTTCACCCACACCCCAGCTGCCTTCCCCTCTCATACCCTTTCCATTTACTCAGTGTATTATCTTTTATGTGCCCAGTTATTTTCATAATCTTCCTCATTAGGATGTGAGCTCCCTGAGGGTAGGGACGGTTTCTGCCTTTTTTGCATCCCCATGTTGCTTGGCACAGACTAAGTACTTAGTAAATGATTGGTGACTGAGTCCCAAGGCTCAATCAGTTCTAAATCCCTCCAAGTGTATTCTTACTTAGTCTACATCTCTCTACAATAATAGCTGGAGATACAGCTTTGCTAAAATCTAGGTAATCCACATAGTCTCCTGATCTATCCATTTAAGAGCCCTATGACAATGGGGAATAAGTTAGTTGAGCATCATCTGTCCTGGATGAAGCTAGGCTGGCTCTTTGTAAGCACTGCTCCTCTTCCAGATGTTCACTAACCATCTCTTCTAGAATTTTCCCAGAAATGAAATTCAAGCCTACTGGCTTATAGTTTGCTCTCTCCCTTTTTTGGAAAATCTAAACAACATTCTCTAGCCCTGTGGTGCCCCCTGTTTTCCACAATCTTTCAGTGGCTTAGTAATCTTATCTGCTACTCCTTTCAGTTCCCAAGGATACAGTTCTTGAATTCAATAAGGGCTAACAAGGGTTCTCTGTCTTCTTACATATCTTGAGCATCATCAACTCCCTATGAGCCATTTTTGTTTTCATTTCTAGTGCAAGGATTGTTCTTAATGGCAAAGAAACTAGAAACAAAACCAGAACTGCACTGCTCTGGTTTTTCTCATTTGTCAGTTATCACGGCCCCATCTACCTCCAAACAAGAGCCCAAACCCCTTCTCTGACTCCTCTTTCCCTCCATATAACTTTTTTTAAAAGGCTGACTTTAGCTTTCCTTTCCAGCCTCTGCTCATTCTGAGTTTTGTACTCATGGCATTATTTTTAAAGGAAGGGGCCCACTCTCACATTTACTTTCTGTGACCTGCCTTTTGTGTCACCTACTGTCTGTGTCTTGGGGCTGGTGAATGTACTCTCCCAGTGCATTCTTTGTGCACTCACATCAGTCTCAAACAGTTCCCATTTTCCCCTTTATTGGAATTGTTTCCCTTTTCAAACTCCATTTTATTTTTAGAATTTTCCTATCCCTCCTTAGCTAACTTCCTATGAAGAATTTTAGGCCAGGGAAACCTACCCATCTTTCCTCTGAATCCTCTGGCATCTGCTGTCCAGTTTTCCTCTATCACAGCTTTAGGAAGAAGTGGTCACTTTTCCTCAAGAGTTCCATCGTTTGCCCCTGAGCAATATCCCTGTTAGTGAGGAAAAAAGCCAGTATAGAATTTCCTCTTGTTGATTTTGTCCACCTTTTGAAGGACTAAAAAATCATTAAGGCAAGTCAGATTATTTGCTGTTTTGTTTTGGGTAGAGTCCCAGGAGATATCTGGATGAATGAAGTATTTATCAAATGTCCATTGTATGCCAGGCACTGAAGATTCAAATATAAAACTGAGACAGTCACTTCCCTCAAGGAGCTAAAATTCTGGAAGGGGGAGACAACATATCTAGGAGAGTAGGGCTTAAGGAAAGGAGTTTTGATCTGAGGAGTTACAGGGATGGTAAGTAGAACCATCAAGCATGGCACTGATCTGATTACTGCTCCTAGAGCAAGAATAAGAACAAGGAGTGGAAAGAGGGTGGTAATTAGTGGCAGCAGAGAATATAGCAAGATGCTTTTATTGTGCACCATGGTTTCTGAATTGATATGAAACATAGTCTGGAGCTATGAAGACACAGTGAAGAAAGGTGAATTTTTATTGTTAGAACAGCTCGGCATCAGGACAAAGAGACAAAGATAAGTGGATGAATTAATTATCACAGAAAGCTGGGGGAGGAGGGGAGAAGTTGGCCTCTGTTGTTTCTGGGGGACAATGGAGGGAAAACAGAACAGACGGTAAGATGTCCAACAGGCAAGATAACTGGACTCCCTCTCACTGCTATCAATAAATATCATGCCTTTGTTCAAGGTTCCCAAACACCTCATCCATTACCTCCTTCTGCCCAAGTGGTCTGTAGTGTAAAGCAATGACAAGATCACTTTTGTCTCTCTCTCCATTGATACTAGATCATAAGTTCTACATAACGCTTTCCCACTGGAATTTCTGGATTTCCCCATGCCCTCTTAATATGCTAATAACACTATGTTGAAGCAGTCTCCACATATTAGTTGTAAATTTTTCCCTTAAAAAATAAAAATACTATTCTTCTGAATTTTTATAAAGTGAGTTTTATGAACCACTAGTTTTATTATTTGCTTTAACTTCTAATCATTACATTTCTGATTAACTAAAATATTTAAATCCAGTGTATAGAAAAAGTAGAGATTGTTAGTAAATTCTCCTCATGAAACCTAGACTCCTTAAACTATTTCGTATTTCTCTCATTAGCAAAATATGCAAATTTTTATTATGCATTTATCCACTGTCATTACTTTTGGTTAGACCACATTCGCAATACTAGAGTCTTTACTTCTAGAAACTGTCTCTTCAATACCAGAATTTGTTACCTTTTATACTGGAAGTAGTTTAGTATCAGCCTATCTTTACAATAACTACATTCTAAATTTTGATTAAAGGCAAAGAAACAGTGGAACAGACTCTTAAAATGAGGCTAGAATTTTCAGACTTATTTCAAGAATCTCTAAGTTTAATAGCTGAGACCATTTGCTAAAACTGGAAATTCTTTAAATTCTCCATTTCAATACTATTATATATAAACTTAGATTATATATGTAAGCACACCATGTGTATACATATACACATTTATGTATTGCAGTATGGTATAATGGTTTAGGAGGGAACTGGCCTTGGGATACCTGGTATCAAGTCCTACCTCTAATACATACTGACTGTGTGACCCTAAACAAATCACTTAGCATTTTAGTTCTCTAATGACTTTCTAAAACTATAAAAGTTGCAAAGAAGGTGCTAACCTACATTATTAGCACAGTAATTTTCAGAGAGTTCCCTATACCAATGAAATCACAGGTCTATTTCCTTCCCCCTCCCTCCCAATACTATACATTTTAGCTGAAACACATTCGGAGTTAAGCTGTTATAAATATTTACATTTTAAAATCTTTTGAGATTCACTGAAGGCCTTTATTTGGAAATTTTTATAGGCTGTAACAATATTCTCAAATCTTTAGCTTATGTCTAACTGTGGTACACTAATTTCCATTTCTCTGGTTTCCAACCCTAAAATGTTGGCTGAAGAAGTATAAAGCTGACAGCTGGATATGAGGATATTACAAATGACTGTAATTTTCTAAAATCTGTCTTTTAAAAGAACAGTTGCTGTTAAATATTTCATTGGTAACATTTGGTTTAAACCACAGCTCCACGTATTCTATGGCACACTGGGGTCTAAATTGTGCAGCTGGCCTCTAAGTTCCATTAACACACCACCTGATGTACACTATACTAATAAAATGCAGGTGAAATTTTAGAAATTGAGTCTTTATGGAATTAAAATATAAATGGATTGTTGTTTCAATGAACACTTAGTAAAAACATACTATGTATAAGACATCAAGCTAGATACTAGATATACAAAGACAAAAAAGAATCTGCTTAAGTCCTCAGTGAGCTTTAATTGAAGGGAAAACAGAATACTAACAATTGGGGGGTAAGTTAGTGGAGAGGTGGAATCAGGAAAGCATTCCCATGGACCTGTGGTTCTCAACCTTCCTAAGGCTGCGATCCTTTAATATTCCTATGTGGGTGTATCTGCATGTGGGCGGACCCGCCTGGAGATGGATAGGGGAGCGGTGTCTTGGTTCCTGAGACCATCAGAAATTCTGATGCTCTTAGGTGACCCCGTTGGACCCCCAAAGGGGTTGCGACCCACACAGGTTGAGAATCGCTGCCATAGACGGTAGTGCCTGAACTAAGCCTTGAAGAGATGAATATTTAAAATACACATATAATTTGTCATAGTTCGTGTAATGATTGCTACTACCTGAAATATGTTGGCTACATAAGGAAGTCTCAGGTCAGACCACTAAAGTCAAACCATTTCACAAAATTAGAGGTATTTTGGGAAAACATGGATTAGACACTGACTTAGCATGATGAAAGGATAAACACAGATCCCAGATCAAATCTAAGGTCAATGCTAAAATAAAAAGATAACAAAATTACATTTATTTATTTATTTATTTCCTAAGTCCCTCTCTATATACTTTCCCAGCAAAGATACTTTCCACAAATTCCATAGTCATATTATTTTTTTCCTAAAAATTTCCCCTTTTAAGAGTGCTTCCATCCTTATCCTTTCCTTAATACAAGAACTCTCTGACTTACAAATATGCTGCATTTCTTAAAGTTCTTTCTTAGGCCACTGTTTTTGGAATACAGAATGCCAAGAATAACTCCCTTTGGCCATACTGGCCAAAACAAGTCTTGCCACTCCTACTAAGGAATATGGGCTCTCAGGGGGAAAACAACATGTCTGGCTTTAGGACTTCAAGGAAAACAGTGTCTCCCATTCCTCAGGATGTTTGTTTGTAACTAAGGTAGAGTCCCAAGTTAGGTGTTTCTAATTTAGAGGCTGGAGTTTTGTCACCTTTCAGTGTACCCATTTTGTAACTAGTTCCTTACTATAGAAATCTAAAACCGTTAGAAACCTTCCCCTTCAGAGAGAGTTTCTTAGAAGGAAGTCTGCCCATTGCGGCAACATTTCCTTTAGTAAGTAATCAGATACTCAAAAGGGAGTAAGGAAGGGAAAGTAAGCTACTATCTCATTATTTGACAAAAACTATTGGGAAAGATGGAAAAGAGTCTGGCAGAAACTAGATTTAAACCAACATCTCACAGTATATACTAAGGAGAGGCTCCAAGTAAGTATATGATTTAGACATAAAGAGTGACATCATAAATTAATTAGAAAAGTGAGAAAGAAATTGCCTATCAGGTCTATAGATAGGGAAATGATTCATGGCCAAACAAGAGATAGATACATTCGTAGGAGGTAAAATTGGCAATTTTGATCCTCTAGATTAAAAAATTTTTGCACAAATAAAACAAATACAGCTAAAATTAGAAGAGAAGCAGGGAAAGTGGGGGTGGGGGTGGATTTTGAAGTCAGTTACTGTGACAAACATTTCATTTCTAAGACACACAGGAAACTGATTCAAATTTATAAAAATAAGATTCATTCCCCAATTGTAAATGGTCAAAAGATAAGAACAGGCAGTTTTCAGAGGAAGAAATCCAACTTACAATGGCCATATGAAAAACACTCTGACTAAGAAGTTGAGAAATTCATATCGAAACAACTCTGAGATTCCATCTCGTACCCATCAGATTGGAAAAGTGACAAAAAAAGGAAATTACAAATTACAAATGGGCTGCAGGAAAATAGGTACAATAATGTTCTTCTGGTGGAACTGTGAACTGTTCCAGCCATTCTGGAATGCAATTTGCAACTATGCCCCCAAAGTTACCAAATTGCATATATTCTTGCCTGAGCAATACTACCAAGTCTATAAGCCAAAGAGATCAAAGAAAGAGGAAAAATACTTCACATACAAAAATATTTATAGCAGCTTGTGTGCATGTGCATGTATGTACATGTGCATGTGTATGTGTGTGATAATAATTGGAAATTGATGGAGTGCTATCAACTGGGAAATGGCTGAACAAGTCACAGTATCTGAATGGAAGGAATATTACTGTGCTATAAGAAATAATGAAAGAGATGGTTTTAGAGAAATCTGGAAAGTCTTGTATGAATTGAAGCAAAGTCAAGTGAGCAGAATAAGGAAAACAATTTATACCATAATAACATAAGGAAAAACAATTCTGAGAGACCTAGGAACTTTGATCAACATAATGACCAACCACAATTCCAAAGGACTCATGGTTAAACATGCTACCTACCTCCTGATAGAAAGGTGAAAGACTCAGAGTAGAGACTGAAAAAAAAAATTCTTTTACATGGCCAGCGTGAGAATAGTTGTTGTTTGTCCTTTGTTCTCAAAGAGGACCAGTGACATCAGGAAGGTGGTGTTTTGACTTGAAAGTGATTGAATTTAAGTGAGGCAGGGCTGTGCAAAGTCACCAGCCTCACTCTCTCCTCCAGAGCCATCTGAGTCCAGTGACAAGACACAGATCAGGACAACTAGGTCCCAGGTGCATTTTTTTCTTGACTATAAATGCTTGCAAAAGTTTTTCTTTCTTTCTTTCTTTCTTTCTTTCTTCCTTCCCTCCTTCCTTTCTTTCTTCCTTCCCTTCTTCTTCTTTTTCTTTCTTCTTTCTCCTCTTCCTCCTCCTCCTCCTCCTCCTCTTTCTCCTCCTCCTCCTCCTCCTCCTCCTCCTCCTCCTCCTCCTTCTTCTTCTTCTTCTTCTTCCTCTTCTTCTTCTTCTTTCTTCTTCTTCAAATGTGTGGCAATAGCATTTAAAAAGTTATTTTCCAAAAATAATTGTAGTCAACTACAGGAGAAGTACGATGAAAGCAATGGTTGCCCAATGTTCCTATTGGAAGAGAAAATTAATTGATCTGGAACTTGACTGGAGAAAATTCTTACAAGCACCTTTAATTTCTCTTCTTTGAAGTTCCAGTCCAAGCAAAAGATTTGGTTATGCTTACAGAGGAAGTAGAGGCAAGGCTGTAGCAGGAAGTGGTTTAATACAAGCTACAGATACTAATTGTTTAATAATTACTTGCTTTTCTTCTCTGACAGGGGAATGAACTTGCACCATCAAAAGAGATACTAGCACACAAATGATCTTTTCTCAGAACCCTGGACTATCAGTTCCAGGCAACCACTGATAGCTGTACATGTTCTCGCCTCACATGAATCAGAAGACCTCAAGAAAATTTTCCACCACAGCTAGGCAGCTATCATTTTTTATGATGCCACAAAGACTAAAGGTTAACAGTGAATTCACTAAGAACCATAACCACATAGCACCACTCTAAGTTCCTGGTCAGCAAATTCATACAAAAGATCTTAGCACTAAGCCTAGTCCAATCTCTTAATCAATCATGTTCAACATAATGATGGCTTAAGGTGATATAGGGAGATGACCACTAGGCTAGGACTCTGCTATATGCTAGGAATGACAATGTGAGCAAGCAATCTAACTTTTACGGGTCTGAATGTATCATCTATAAAATGAGGGAATAGGCCGGCTGGTTTCCTCTAGTTCTAAGATTCTACAATTGTCAAGTAGCAGAGTAAGATCTTAATAATTAGCATGATTTATGAGAGTTCCTGATAACAAACTGGGTATCAGGTCAATAAAAGTGATGCTGGTAACTTAATTCAAGAAAATATTTTTAAGTGTCTACCTTGAACAAGGTACTGAACCAAGCACTGAGGAAAGGAGATTAAAAAAAGAAACATTCCTTGCCCTCAAGAGCATAGGACCAAAGTATCACAGATTCAGAGCTGGAAGGATATCAATTTAACCCTCTCATTTTACAAATGAAGAAACTGAGGTACCAAAAGGTTAAGCAAGTGATCTTAAGCTTCACTTAAGAAGGGGTTTGAGTCCAAGTCTCCCTGACTACAAATCCAGCACTCTATCCACTTCTTTAGCTGTCCATCACACTTAGATCTCACCATAAGCACACAATATCAATGCATATAATTCAAATGTAACACAAAATGGGGAGTAAGGAGGATTAAGTTTGGAATCTCAACACTATTAATATTTGAGGAGGGAAAGAATATACTAATAGCAGGCAGGGGAAGAGGGAAATAGGGAAGCCTTCAAGAGGGAGGTGGCATTGAAGCTGAGCCATTAAACAAGATAAAGAGTCTGAAAGGCAGAGATAAGGAGGCAAGGCATTGGAGGTATGGGAATTGTTGTTTTTCTTCATTCTCAAAGGGGACCATGATATCAGGAAGGAGATGTCATAACTTGCAGTGAATTGGATTTAAAGGAGGAAGGGCTGTGCCAAATGACCAGCCTCACTTTCTCCTCTGAAGCCATCTGGGTCCAATGGCAAGACATAGATCAGGATGACTGGAGATGGCCCCAGATGCAGTGGGAGACTTGGTCTTTTTAAACCAAGGTCTTTCCCAGGTCTCAGTTTGTCTGTGACTAAGTGACTAAGGCTAGGTAACAAGAAATGAAGCAAAGAATGACCTCTTATTACCTAGTAAAAAAATACAATCCATTTGGGAGAGGAAGACCCTTAGGGTTTCTGACCAGTTTGTGAGAACAAACAATAGTGGCAGATGACATGGATACCAAACTGGTGCTCCAATTTGGCTGAACCACTGAGAGTGGGATAATATGAAAGATGGATGCAAAAGTGAGCCCCTGACTCCTAGCTCAAGAGTTTCTCCTTTGAAGGTTTTCAAATGGGTTCTTATGTGATCAGACCAAGCTGGTCTTTTGGCAGATTATTTTGGAAACTCAATGGAGGATGTAAGATTAAATAAAGAAGCAAGTGGCAAGCAGACCATTTAAAAGTATATTTCTAATAGCACTGGCAGAAGTGATGAGGGTCTGAATGAAGGCAGTGGGTATGAGTGTAAAAAAAAAAGAGACATACAAGAATGTTCTATCTAGGGACAGAATCTAGGAAAATTGGCAACTGAATGGAAGTGGGAGTTGAGGGAGAACAAAAAGTCAAGGATGATTCTGAGGTTTTGGACTTGGGTGAAAATGAAGAATTGTCAGAATTGGTGATGTTTGTTGAATGAGATGGTTTAAGAGGGAAAGACAATGATTTGTTTTGGATATGCTGGTTTTTGAGATGCCTATGAGATATCTTGGTAGAGGTATTTAGCAAGTAATTCATGATACAAAAGACTGGAGTTTGTGACGAGATTAGGGTTAAGCTTATAGGTTATCTGAGATATCTATTTCATCCAACAAGTCAGGAGGCATTAAGCATACTGAATACCATGTGGCATCATAATCAAATAAATCAATTATGTTTGAATAAAAAGGAACTGACTGGTTGCCAGTGTAGGAATCATTTATGAATCAGCTCTGGTTACTGTTAAAGAACCAATAAAAAAGAGACTGATGTTCACCAAAAGCATATTGTCATCACTATGGAGGATTATCCAGTGCCATGATCAAATGGAAAAGAGATTCTCTATAGCTGGTGAGGTCCTCCAAATGCTCCTGTTTGAAGATGACATTGTGCTGACTGCAGAATACTGAAGGCCTTCTAAATGAGGTTCATAATCACTAGAGAGTTTGGCTCCACTCCATACAGGAAAAACTAAGTGGATAAAGAACACCTATAGTCCAGATTTTGATATGCAGTTGGATGGGCAAGTCATAGTTCATCTGTACATGTAGACTGGACAGCCAGAGTAGATGGACAATGTAGTGTAGCCTAGTGGTATGTATGAGGACGAAGGGATATAGATTAAGAATCATAGGGATGAGAAGGTAATTGCTTATCTTTGAGGCAACAAGGAGCCACTGGAACTCACATAGCAGGACTGTGGTATGGTTAGCACCACACATGGCTGAAGGATTGTGGTATGGTTAGCACAACACTTGGCTGCTCTGTGGAGGATGGACTGAAATAAGCAGTAAGTTGAGGCATGGAGGCTGATTAGAAGGCTGTTTCAGTAGTCCAGGTGAGAGGAGATGAGGGTTGGTGCTAAGCACTGGGGATAGATACAAAGATAAAAACAAAATTCTTTCCCTCTTCAAGGAGCTTACATCACACTGGGAGGAGGGGGATATAACATATACACAGCTAATAGGAATCTATACAGGCAGACACAGTGAGACATACATACACATAGAGACATTGTGTTATTAATTGGGGGTGGGTAAGGAAAGTCCTGGGAAAGGAGCAATCACAAAAGCCTTGCTTGTGAAAGACTACATATAATTGAGTTGGTCAACGATAGGGAAAAGAGAAAAATAAAGCAAGAGACTGATAGATAGACTGGGAGAACAAAGAGGAACAAAGGCCAGTGAGAAAAAAATTAAGTTTCAGTGGAACCTAAACAGCCTGCACTGGAAAGAATGATCAGGGAAGCTATATCTTCTGGAGAAGACTAAGGTTTTTGGAGTATCAGATGGAGTACAAGAAAGTAAAGATATCTAGGATGAAGGGGAGTATGTTAACATTAGATCAGGGTTTCTGGAGAGTAGAAGAGGATATGAACTGTGGAGGGGCAGAGAGATAAGCATGAGAGGACATGGAGAAACGGCAGGGGGAAAGGATTTTTGACTCAGCTGAACTGATAGGGATATAGCTGTGTGGAAAAATTTATCAACATGTAGACAACAGTTTTATAATGACAAGCAAAGGCTAACTCCTCTGATTCCACTGACTTGATGACAATGATAGAAGCATAGTTAATTTTAAGTGGCATGTGCAGTCAGCATTTCATCTGGGTCAGCAATAAACAAGAAGTTAGAATATAAATGAGCTAATCAGGATATTCAAATGAGACTTCATGGCTGGAAAGACCCCAGGATGAGTAAAACTAAGCTTTGGGAAGTTGGAAAATATAACAAGAAAATTCTACTAAAACCTGAAAACAACTCATGAGTATACTCTCATACAGTATGGTTATATGAAGAACAAACACTGCATGAACAAAATTGTGACTAGTAAGAAAGAGTACAGAGCAGATACTACATGAATGGCAGAGTTCCAGAAGACATCTGCTGCTGGCTCTATATTTCCAAGATTAGACTGTTCTCACACTGAAAAGGCTTTCCACAAGTCAGTCCACATACCAAAAAGTCATATCCATTTGCTTCCACACCTTACATATCATTCCTCCTTCACTGATGATCCAAATCTATACTCCAAGATTTCTACAGAAAAATGACAGTTTGATAACATAGAAACAAATCATGATTGTCAGTAAACTTGGCAAATCCAGTAGCTGTGGCAATGTGGTACACAAAAAATTAAGTTACAGAAGGGACATGGTTCACATCCCAGTTCTGATACTTACTAGGTGAGTGATTATGGGCTGATCACACTCACATCTCTGCGTCTTAGTTTCGATATCTGACAAAAGTGGAAAATAATGTTTAAATTGCCTACCTTACAGAGCTATAATTGAGGAAAGCATTTTGTATACATTAAAATGCTACATGACTTTTCAGACTGCCATCTAGTTTTTCCACTGTTGAGAGTTAATCTTTAATGCCTGTGTGAAAGGCTATATTTTTGTGCATGAAATAACTACAGTATGAACAGCTAAGCCATGCCGAGGGATACTGGCTATGAGGGCAGCTATAATGAAAGGTTTGGCAGTGCTTAATTTTACACATGCAGATATGGTCAGAAAAGGATGTTCAAAAATTTTTTTAAAAGGAATTTGGAGTCTCATAGAAAACTAAGCAGACTGGAATGTATTCTTCCTCTTTAAGCCAAGCATTAACTTCCAGTGGAGAAGACAAAACCTCTTTGGCATTCTGATTATCTCAAAAGGACTGAAGCCATTTGAAACTACTTTTAGTCTCCCACTGATATTACAATTATCAGAATCTGCTTGGAAAATGCTATGTTCAATACTGTAACTGCACCTACGGTGAAGGAAGGGCCAAAGCTTTTTGACGCTCTTAAAAGAATAGATAAGGAGCAAGTAACAAACGTTAGGTTTTTTATACCCCTTACAAAATACAAGTATTTTATAGGATAAAGTCATTAAATATGAATACCTTAAAAAGCAGATACCAATATGAATAGCTTCATGAATACCTTATGAAGCAGATGCCAATATTTCAGTAACATATCCTTATAGCTATTATCCAATTTTCAGGTAATATTACAAGACAGAAAATAAAGCTTGAGAACCTAATTATTTGCTGTCCTCACTGTTACATATAGCTTGATTTCACGTGTTGTTGATCTCAATTGATCTTTTGTGGTTTTCCTGGTAATGCTACATTATAGCTGACAATGTCTTCTAGAATCTTTTTGTGTAGAATCTTGTGCCAAGATTTCCAAGATGTTTGAAAGTATATTTAACCAATTAATTAACAAGTATTTACTAAGTATTCATTATGTGCTAAGCACTATACTAAGTGCTGGAGATGCCAAAATAATCCTTGCTCTCAAGAAGCCTACACTCTAACTGGGAAGACAACATAATTCATAACACGCACAATAAATGCAGAATGGATGGAAGGTAACCTTAGAGCAGACAGTACTGGCAGCTGGGGAGAAAAGGTTATGTTCTTCAAGGCACTTTGTTCTACAAGGTTATGCTCTACAAGGTGTAGAAATCAAGGTATGTGAAATAAAGGCAACAATCTATTCCAAACGTCATGCCACATTATCCAGCCCAGCAGAATGTACATTTTCTGAGGACAAGTTCTAGTTTGCTTTTGTCCTGGTATCTTCAGAGCCTAGCATAGTGGCTTGCCAGAATAAGCAGACTCTTAAATATTAACTGAATTTAGTGGGCTGATAGACATCTCCCCAATCCCTACAGAACACCAAAAGTTAGACAAGATTTGTAAGCATTAAGAATAATTTTAAAATCTCTCTTCTCATAGGCAAGTTAAACCATAAAACTCATCTTTGCTTTTATTCCAAAATTCCTACACATTCAAAATAGTTCTGAACACTATCTACTACTTGAGATAGTTAGTGGTTTAAAGCATCTGAAAGAGAAAAAGGAATAATTTGCATGTAAAGATTGAACATAAACAGGAAAAATAAACCAAGAACAAAAACAATATACAAAGTAATGTTTTTCACAATTATTAACCCTTTTCTCAAGCCTGATTCTTATCTCTTGATAAGCAGATCTAAGTTGAGCTTCTAACAAGAAAAAGGCATAATATACCTGTTTTCTGGACAAAAGCAAATAACTTGCCAAAGAAAATCTTGGTGTATACTTTCCTGAAAGTCTTTGTATCCTCAGGACCTAGAAGAGTACCTGGCACCTTAGTAGGTATGTAAATGATACTGTGAAAGGCCTACTGCTTCTGACAATATTTGCAATTGGCTTGCAATGATGCTTTTACCCTGTTAAAGCTGATGAACTTTTTTCAATAGATATAAATGAGAAAGACCAGGAAAAGCACAAGGTTGCAGTGACTGACACTTCTAATAGAAAGCCTTTCCACTTCACTGCTTTCTGAATGTTACCAACTTTTCTAATCTACAAAATTTCTTGCAAGAGCCCTCAAGCATGTGAAAACAACATTTCTGGACAGCTCCTGGAAACAGCTGCATGGGTGTTCTGAAATTCAGCTCCTTTGCTGATGTCAGAGAGATGCCTTTTTCAAGAAAAGCCTCCCCTTAAAGACATCTTAGAGGCTCAGTCAACTCTTCATCTCTCATCAGCTGCAGTGCTGAGCTTTGTCTTCACCATGATCACGCCCCATGCCTGGTACCTTCCCCACCCCATCTTTTTCAGCTTCCTTTTATGAACTGTCATTCCCATTAGACTGTAAGATCCTTGAGGGCAGGGACTCTTTCTTTTTTCTTATTTGTATCCTCATCACTTAGCACAGTATCTGGCACATGGTACACACTTGACATGCATTTTATTGTATTGTATTGTATTATTGCATCACAAATGATTGAAGGAATCTTAGAAATTAACTGTCATTTTACAGATGAGGAAACTGAGTCCCAGAGTAGTTAAGTTGCCCAATGTTACATTGTTAGTTAGTGGAAGAGCTGGCATAAGGGCTTCAGACCTATCATTCTTCTACTCTGTAGCATAATACCTTTCTGTATTCTATAAGTCTATTTTAAAAAAAATCCAAATATCAGTAAAACATGCCAATTAAACATAGAAGGAAAAGCCAGCTATATTTTAAGGCTATAATCTATGGCTGGCCTAACATTAGTAGGATGGTCAGTAATCAATTAAAAAGCATTTTCCAGTTTTTGAAAATACATTGTTTACAATGTACAAAATTATAATTAAGTATAATCAGGAAAATAATTTCTATAATGACAACACTGTGAAGAAAAAGAACTTTGAAAGATTTGACTCTGATCAACCACAACACCAGAAGATTGCTGATGAAATATGCTACCTATCTCACAACAGAGGGGTGACAGACTCTAAGTTCAGGAGACACGCATCACTTTCTGACACAAATTTGTGCTTACTTGTTACAAGGAAGGGGAGCTGGACAGGTGGGAAGGGTCCTTTTCAAAGATGATACTCCTTTCTAGCTTTAAGATCTCTCTTTTCTTTCTCCTAAATACTACAGCCACATTTAGCTGTGGTTCTCAAAAGTTATATATAAATTCTTCTTACTAGAATTCTTGATTTTAGTCCACAATTATTTCAAATTAGTCAAGTAACTGCCTCTGTGAAATCTGAATCAGCTATATCCCGAAAACACAGAATACATAGGAATTTGTGCTTTTGTTAGCTTAGGAAACTCCCTTCACTGGCAGAACACTCACTAACAGACACCAAAAACTCTTCTGACTTAAGAGAGAAATCTAGGAAATTGAGACTTATAGAAGTAAATGATTGCCCAAAGGCATACAGCTAAAAAAAATTTCAGAGGTGGGGCTTGAATAGGGATCTTTTTTTATGCCAACTCAATCAACATTGCTTCTCTCAGTAGTAAAGGTATATTGTTAAAATTATTTAGGACTACAACTATTTACAAGAAGCATTCAACATTGTTTTTGATGGCCAACAAAAACAGTTAAGTATTTGATAGTTAAGCCAAGCATCTATGGCGTTCTTTCTGCATTAGGTATTTCCTTAGAATAATAGTGTTTGTACCTTTCTTGTGAGGAGTTTTAAGCAAATATGAAATAACTTTATGCTGGTTGGCAATAATTCCTATTTTACTAATGAAGAGAGAGGCAGGTGTAGTTCAACTCAAAAGGGGTATGTTGGCAACTGGACCAGAAAACGAAGTTATTCTAGCTTCTATATTAGTTTTATAAACTCTCAAAGCCCTTTGAGCACCCAGTGTTATTCTTGTCAGTGCTCTTCAATAAATTGCAGGCATGGGGCTGGACTTTGAATCAAGAAGCTCTGGATTCAAATTCCACCTCTATTACTTATGAGCTATTTGCCTATGGGGAAATCACTTGGCATCTTTATGCCTCAGTTATCTCATCTGTAAAGTGGGGAAAACAATCCAAATAGTATCTGCCTAACAAGATTGTTGTGAATTTCAAAAGAGAAAGGATATATAAATATCTACCTATATAGATATGTGTGTATGTGTATTTATGTATATATATGTTCCCCCCCAAAGACATATGTAAATATATCTACAGACACCATATATGCATGTATATACACTTGGACATTTTTATGGTGCTATAATAATATAACTAACAACAATTATAGAATGTTGACCCAATATCAAGAAGTGTTCTCATGAGAAAAAGAAAAACAACAACTTGGTAAGGTCAAAACCAGAAAGCTTTTCTCTATATGCACCAAAATATTTATAGCAGCAATCTTTGTGGTAGCAAAGAACTGCCATTTATACAGGGGAATGGCTAAACAAATTGTGATAAACTAATGTAATGGAATATTATTGTACTATAAGACATGATGAATGTGAAAAATTCAGAGAAGCATAGGGAGAACTGATACAGTGTGAAGTAGATTGAAACAGGAGAATAATACACATGACATAGTCATTAGATATGTGCAGCAATGTAAACAGAAAGAACAAAAACTGAACAAAACACAACACTATATAATTACAACAACCGATCTAAAAATTATTATTATTTTTTATAATACCCTACAGCCTTACACTCACCATGTATCACTTTAAAAGCATAACAGAACATGATTAAAGCTACCACACTAAATAATTTCATCAAAACATTCATAGGAAGACAGCTCTGAGCTAATATTTTCTTTTCTTTTTCTTTTTGGAGGGGGGAAGGTATGGCAGTTGGGGTTAAGTGACTTGCCCAAGGTCACACAGCTAGTTATATTGTGTGTGTGTGTGTGTGTGTGTGTGTGTGTGTGTGTGTGTGTGTGTGTGTGTTTTAAGTGTCTGAGGTCGCATTTGAACTCAGGTCCTCCTGATTCCAGGTGCTCTATTCACTGCACCACCTAGCCGCCCCTCTCTGAGATAACATTTTCACCAGTTCCAAAACAGAGTGTTTTATCAGGTATAGTATGAGTTAAAGGCAGAGAAAGGAGAGATGCCATTAAGATAAAAACAAAATGAAAATAAGAAATTTCATGAATCTATAGATTTGGGCTATACTTATTACATGTATGAAATAAACATAAAATTATAAAAAGGACAAGAAATTCAAGAAATGAAGCACTCTTTAAATAGTATGTAAAACTAAGGATTCAAACACTGAATTTCCTTAAGTAGGACTAAATACTTCGTATCTCAAAACAGAGGTCCAAAGTGAACAAAGGATTGATTTGAGAAAACCAAACCAAAGGAGAGCCACAGTTAAGACTGAGGTTGTAGGTAATTCAAATTTCAGGCATTCAAACTGGGGATACTCTGGGACTTATCTGTGTGTCCTTTCACACCTCACTTTCTTTTATCAGTCAGCAAGCATTTATTAAGCACTTACTGAAGTGAAAATAGAAAGGCAAATTCCATCCCAGCCCACAAGAAGCTCCCGTGAAATGGTGGAGAGAACATGCAAATAACTGCCTATACAAGATGTATACATACTGGGTACACTAGAGGTAATCTCAGAAGGAAGGCACATACTTTCTGCCTAAACTTCCCGCTCGCAATTACAGTACTTTTGCAGAAATGTATGTGTGCTTCAAAATAGAATTCTCACAGAATTCTTCATTGATCAAAGAACAAGGGTAACCTTCAAGATATTTCAATAGAATAATACTTTTTCTCATTAAAACTACTGCTAGTCACAATCCCAATTGCCCTGCCCCCCCAAAAGCAAAAAAACAAAAAAGAAAAAAGAAAAAATCCCACAACAACAAATTAAAAAAAAAACTATTGCTAATAATATTACAAAGAATTAAGTTTTCTTGAAGCAGTTATCATTATACAAAACCATGGCACACTGTCTTCAAGGTAGAATAACATCAACATTTCTCCCCTGAAAAAGCCCTGGTACACAGATAATTTATCCTTTTTTTGAGTTCTAGCTATTCCTCAGGTCTGGGCCCTAAATAAGTCTTCTGGTCCAGTCTACCGATAACCAGTGGTCTTCAATTTTTTATTTTGGTGACTACGTATTCAAATTAAGAAAAGGATAAGACCTAGACTTGTTATTTCATTGATTTAGGAAATTACCATGTAAAAAAAACCTCCCTCTACCAATGCAAGTTAGCAGTTTTTCTGCAAACATATAGGCTTAGAGAGTTGCCTAGAGCTGTGGTGTCAAATTTAAATAGAAACAGGGTCACTAAGCTGTATATAAGGATTGCTCTGGGTTACATATTTAGAAAACTACATATTGACATTATCTACATTGTATTGTGTGCCAGGCCCAGTGGAGAGCACTGAAGCTAAAAGAAAGCCAAAAGATACACCTTATTCTCAAGGAGCTCACAGTCTAATGGGAGAAATGGCATGCAAACAACTATGTTCAAACAAGGCATAAATAGAACAATTTGAAGATAATCAATACAGGGAAGGCCCTAGTATTAAGGGGAATGAGGAAAGGCTTCTCATAGAAAATGGGATTTAGTGGGGACTAGAAGGAAGAAAAGGAAGCCAGGAGGTGGAGTTGGGAAGGAGAGTAGTCTAGGCAGGGGGAACCACCAGTGAAAATGCCTGGAATTTGGAGATGGAGTGTAGTGTGAGTTAGAGCAAGGAGGTCAGTGTCATTAGATTGCAGAATATTTTGGGAGGAATAAAGTATAAGACTGGAAAGGTAGGAGGTGTCTAGATTATAAAGGGTTTTGAATGCCAAACAGGATGTTATATTTGATTCTAGAGGTGATAAATAGGCACCAGAATTTACTGAATGGGGGGAGAGAGTGGTTGACATGATTGGATCTGTGCTTTAGGAAGATTAATTTGACAGCTGAGTGGAGGATGGTCTGGAGCGGGGAGATATTTGAGGTAGGGAGACCAGTGAGCAAGCTATGACAATAGTTCAAGTATGAAAAATGAAGGCTTGCACCAGGATGGTGGCAATGTCAGAAGAGAGAAGCGGGCATATATAAGAGATTAGATGGGGGGCGGGATGTGAGAGTGAGGAGTCCAGGATGACAACTTGCTTGTGAACCTACGTGACCGGATAGTGGTACCCTCCAACAGTGATGGGGAAGTTCCAAAGAGGGATAAGGGTTTGGGGAGAAAGATAATGAGTTCCATTTTGCTTATATGGAGTTTGAGATGTCTAACAGGCACCTGGAGATTCGAGTCCAATTATTGAGGGGGCTGGAAAAATACATCTAGGAATCATTAGCATAGGATGATAATAAAAACCACGGAAGCTGATGAGATCATCAAAAGAAATAGTATAGAGAGAGAAGAGAAGAGGGTCCAGGATAGAGCCCTGGGTGGGTGGGCAATCCAACTTTTAGCAAGTTCAATCTGTATCATAAACCAGCAAAGACTCTGAAAGAGTAATCGAACAGGAAGAGAATTAGGATTTAGTAGTCACAGAAACCTAAAGAGAAGAGGATAACAAGGAAAAAAGGGTGATTGACAGTGTTAAAGGTTGAAGAGAGTTCAAGAAGGATGAGGGTTGAGAAAAAGCCATTGAATTTGACAAATAAGAGATGTAACTTTGGAGAGAGCAGTTTCAGTTGAATGATAAAGTTAAATCCAGACTGTAGAGAGTTAAAAACAGAATGAGAGGAAAGGAAATGGAAGCATTGCTTATTAGTGGCCTTCTCAAGGAGCTTAGTCACAAAAAGGAGAAGAAATATGAGATAATAATTAGTAGGGATGAATCAAGTAAGGGTTTTTTGAGAATGAGAGATGACCAAATGTTTGGACTTGTTTGTAGACAGTAGGGAAGCAGACAGTAGACAACAAGAAACTGAAGATAATCAAGAGTGGGGATGATATGGGGAACAATCTGCTGAGAACATAGGATGGAACGGGATCACTTACACAGGCAGAAGTTGCCTTGGTAAGGAGAAGGGTTATCTCACTATATGAGATGGGTAAAGGAGGACAAAGCAGAAGAAGACTTCTGGAAGATGGGAAATGAGGAGGGGAGAAGAGAGAACTCTTGGTGAATGGCTTTTTTTTTTCTTAGCAAAACATGAAGTAAGGTTCTCAGTTGACAGAATGGGGTAGAGAGAACCATGGGAAGTTTGAAGAGAGATGAAAAGGTTTTGAAAGGTCATCAATATGGCGGGGGGGAGATCATGAGGTGAGACTACAGAAAGAATAACTTATTCACCTAACTCCATTAGCAGAGCTAGTTCTCTGTCTGGACTCATTCTCCAACAGTTAGCAAAGTTTCATCCCTTGTTATTCTTACTCAACAAACCTGTGATTTCAGAGTTCCCTTCCAAACCACTGTTGTGCACTCTCTCTTCTCTATGAACAACAATATTACTACTTCAATGACTAATCCCATATCTGAGTGAGTACCCCTTCCACTGTGCCTTCTGGAACTCCCACTCTATAGTTAAGATATTTTCCCTCACCTCGGACCTCTTCCTCTGAAGCTCTTCTATTCTTTGGCTTTCACTGAGATCTAGCTCCTCCCTAATGATACTTCATCCCAGACCTAGCACTTCTTTCTAGCCCTGGAAAATTGGTCACACCTTCTCTCATATTTCCAACCCCAGGTCTTGGTGGGGGTCAGAATTTTCCTTGACCCCCACTATCACCATCAGTCTAGCAACTTTTCCCACTTGAAGGTTCATGCTATCCAAATTTTCACTCCATCTAGATCTTTGTGCCTATTATCTAACACTCCTCAAGATACTTTTACTCTTTTTTTCAATGAGGTCAGTACCTGGCTCACAGCAGCCCTTCCATCCCAATACTCACACTCATGCCAAGGGACTTCAGCATGTATATGGCTTTTTCCTCCAATAGCCTACTTCCCTCTTCTTCAATCTGTTCTACTTCCATGGCCTCCTCATTCTTCTACCTCCTTATGTCAACTGCACACAGAGATGGGAATGCTCTTGGTCTTGCCAACTACCACAAACACATCCCTGCCATACGCAAGAACTATGAAATTCCTTTACCCTTTCACAATCTTCAAGCATGCCATCTTGTCTTCCCAATGCTTTTACTCTTCTAAAATCTGTTCTTCATCTGCAATTGCAATCTCTCTACCTCCCACTATTTTGCCATCACCCTGGCTCTAGCTACACTCAACTCCATGTCCAACCTTCACTCCTTAGTAAGCCAGTTTGCATCCACACAGTCATCTACTCGATTCCTGATCCCCAGTCCTGTAACCACTCAGACCTCACCAAATTCCAACCATCTGCCTTCTCTACTCCTACCAATGCCACTACCTACATGTTGCTGTACAGAGCTGGAGGCAGTAATGAAATCATGCTGACTAAGCACACTATGAATTTATATGATCGAATTGCATCAGAAGCATTCCTTTCACCCTTTCCTAATTTTCTATCCTATTCTCTAGACAGCTGTCCTAAACCTTGTCATCTCTGTTCAAATCTTCTACTGGACCCTCTATCCCCACTTACTCAGCTGAGGTCCTTGCTTCATGGTATACTGAAAAACATTAAGGCTATCTAACGAGTTCTCTCTTCTCCTCTCTTCATCTCATTTCACAAACCCCCACCAGTTCCTCCTTTACTCTGCTCGTTGACGAGGATGTATCTCTTCTCTTTTCCAGGGCCAATCATTCTACATGTACCCCTCATCCTAATCTCCTTCCATCTCTCTAGCAGACTAGCTCTATGATTATCCCCTCCTTCTTTTATCTCCATTCTCTATGTACTAGTTTTTTCCCAGCTGCCTATAAATACACCCTAAGTCTTCTTAAAAATTTTCTCTTAATCTGACCATTCCCCTTCCCAAGTTATCCTCCAATATCTCTCTCCCCCTTATCCTGAAAAATTACTTGGAAAAAAAACTATCTTTACTCTTAGCCTCCATTTCTTCTCCTCTTATTCTTGTCTTAATCCCCTGAAATTTGATTTTTCAACCCCTGAACTCAAGTGAAACTGTTTTCACCAACATTCCCAATAATCTTCATCTTCATGCTCCTTGATTTCTCTGCAACACTTGACCCTACTGAATAAGTACCTTCACTTTCTGGACACTCTCTCCTCTCCTCCTTTTGTGGCACTGTTCTTTCCTTTTTCTCCTCCTACCTGTCTGACCATCTCAGTATCCTCTGCTGGTTCTCATCCATGTCATGCTCACTAACCATGGGTGCATCTCAGTTCTGTCCCAGATCCTCTTCTTTGTCTAGATTCTCTCTTGGTGAAAACATTAGCTTCGCTATGCAGATGACTGCCACAATTATATATCCAGATCTAGTCTCTCTCCTGAGTTCTACTCCTGTATTACTAAATGCCCATTATGCATTTCTAACCGAATGAGATATAGGCATGTCTAAACAGAACTCTATTTTCCCCCCAAAGCCCACCCCTCTTCTAAACTTCCCTTCTACAGCTGAGGGCACCACCATTCTTCTGATCACCAGGGTTCACAATTCTCATGTCATCCTCAGCTCTTTACTCATATTTACTCCATATACTCAGTCACCAGCCAAAACTTCTTGTTTCTGTCTCCACACTACAGAGAAAGAGATGACAACAGAGCTACTACCCTCGCTCAGGCCTTATCACCTCTTACTTGGACCAAATACTAGCTTACTTGAAAAGGCAGCATGTTGTAGTAGATACAGTATTGGACTTGGTGCCAGGAAGACGGAGGTTGAAATTCTGCCTCAGTCACTTCTGAGCTGTGTGACCTCCAGCAAGCCATTTGACTTTTCTACACCTCCCTGTAAAGGGAGGGGCTGGGCCCAGGGCCTCCTCAGGGGCATCCAGCACTTCCCTATTTGGAGACTTCCCCCTTCAATACACCTTCTAAATCTCCCTGTGCTGCCCCAGCCATATTCACCCTCTACTCTCTGTACTCCCTAGAGAAAGGCTCTAATAGAAATCCCTTTGGCACTGAAATGTCTTCCCAACCTGGCCTCTTCTCACCTGTCCAGTTCCCTTACACTCTACTCTAGTCCTTGAAGCCTGTGATCTAGTCATTCTGACCCACTCTGTTCTGTACATACCTGTCTCTCATGCCTGGATTGTGCTCCAGCCATGCCTCTGCCTCTTAGAACCCCTCTTTTCCTTCAAGTTCAAGAATGATCTTCTTTTGGAAGGAAGCCTTTCCTGGTCTCCCTGGTTCTTACTGACTCCCTCACCAAACTATATCACATTCATTTTGTACACAGTCTACATGTACTTCTAGGTGTACCTAGCTTCTCCAGGTCAGACAACTTTTTACTTTTTATCTTTAGCATTCAACCAATCACTTGTTACCTAGTAAGCATGTAATATATGCTTGTTGATTGGCTGTAGGGGGATAAAAGAAGGAGGGGATAATCATAGAGCTAGTCTGCTAGAGAGATGGAAGGAGATTAGGATGAGGGGTACATGTAGAATGATTGACCCTGGAAAAGAGAAGAGATACATCCTCGTCGACAAGCATAGTAAAGGAGGAACTGGTGGGGGTTTGTAAAATGAGATGAAGATAGGAGAAGAGAGTATTCGTTAGATAGCCTTAATGTTTTTCAGTATACCATGAAGCAGGTCTTATTTCTAAAATTTTAACTTCTGACTAAAGTTCACATGAGCAGCAATGGCCGGAATGACTCTCTTTTGTGAAATGAATAAATTATTCTAGTAATTCTAATCCATAATATAATCAACATATAGGGATGGATGACCTTTGCCAAGTCTACTTTTTCTGGTGTCAGTGACCTCATCTCAAAAGTAAAGGGTTTGGATTAGATGATGGTCTGAATCCTTTCCCACACTCCTATTCAAAGGCAAAGAGAATAGTCAGAAAGCTACTACAATGAGGCAAAATGAAGAGGCCCCTGAGTCAGGGCAGGTCTTGATGGGAGTGGAAAGGAGGGAATAGAGGCAGCTACTACTGCAAAAGAGAACTCCTCTTGGCATCCCTGGAGATGATATATTTTTTGTTCAGTTGTTTTCAGTCATGTCTGACTCTTAGCCCCATTTGGGGTTTTCTTGGAAGAGATACTGGATTGGTTTGCTATTTTCTTCTCCAGCTTCTTGTACAGATGAGGAAACTGAGGCAAACGAGGTTAAGTGATTTGCCTATGGTCATACAGCTAGTTTCTGAGGACAAATTTGAACTTGGGAAGATGAGCCCTTCTGACTCCAAGTCCAGTAATCTATCCATTGCGCCACCTAGCTGCCCACTGATGACATCTTTAGTATCACTTAACAATCCAAGTTACCCTACC
Source organism: Pseudochirops cupreus (assembly GCA_028627135.1). NCBI lineage: Eukaryota > Metazoa > Chordata > Mammalia > Diprotodontia > Pseudocheiridae > Pseudochirops > Pseudochirops cupreus. The sequence continues at coordinate 33,401,054 of CM053580.1, read as the reverse complement.
ACACATAAAAATTTATTTAGAGACAACGGAAAGGATCCTTGAGATGTTACTCTAGAGTAGTGGTTCTCAACCTGTGGGTTATGTTCAATTTACATACATCCTGCATATCAGATATTTACATTACGATTCATAACAGTAGCAAAATTACAGTTATGAAGTAGTAACAAAAATAATTTTATTGTTGGGGGTCACCACAACATGAGGAACTGTATTAAAGGGTCGAGGCATTAGGAAGATTGAGAACCACTGCTCTAGAGCATGCAAAATAAGATCTCCATTGATCTTCTCCCTTTGCCACTCATTAGCTCAATGCAGATCAGTTAACCTCTCTAGACCAGTTTTCTCAGCTACAAAATATGGACTAGATGATTTCAGAATCAACAATTCAATGAAATTGGTCCCTTTCAAATAAACAGAAAATGAGAACATATACCCTTCAAGATGGTAACACCTTAGATTTAAATCTTGCCTCAGACACTCACTAGCTATGTGACCCTGGGCAAGTAGTGACCTCTCTAAGCATCAGGTTCTTGTCTATGAGACAGTGATAATAATAACACCGACTTCAAAGGGTTGTTGAAACAGATGAGATAATGTGGATGAAGTACTTTATAAAACAAAACACTATATAAATATCAGTTACAATTATTCAAAAATTGTTAAAAATGATACTTTAGGAACACTAACAGGAAATAATTAGTCCCACAAAGGACAAATGTCTTTAAGACACCAGGCTTTTATTTTAGTCTCTAAGTATTCGCTTATAAGTTTAGAGTTGGAACTGAGGACATTAATTGGCAACAGGGAGAATTTTATCTTGAGGAAAGGAGGCAAAGTTGCTCTGTTCGTTCTACAGGCTTTACTTAAAGGGCCAAGCAAACAGACAATCCCTCAATCCGTTTCCTGGGCCCTTGCTACTTTCCCAGGCTTTTTAGCTCTGACTTCCTTTCATGCTCTCTGAGGTCCAGTCAGATTGGTCAATTGCTGTCCTATATACATGATTCTGCATCTTCATTTCCATACCTTCACACTGTGTCCATAGACCTGGAATATAATTCTATTCTCTCCTCTACTCCTTAAAATACCTCATTTCCTTTAGACTCAGCTCAAGCACCATGAAACGTTCTTCATCCCCTCCAAAACAACTTTTTGTTCATCTTTATGCATTTTAGATTTACTTATATATGTAAATGTAGTTTCTTCCCCTAGAATGGAAATTCCTTGAGGGCAGAAACTATTTCTCAATTGCCTTTCTATTCCCAGGAAGCAGCACAATGACTGCCTGGCACACAGTAGGTGCTTAATAAAATGCTTGTCGATTACTGATAAGGGGCAAAGTTTTCCAGGTTCCTTGAGTCAGGAAGGCATATGTTGAAGCACTGCATAGACTGGATGTGTGACTGGCCAATTCACCTGACCTCTTGATGAGCCCAGATGATGACTCTGACTATAAGCTACAGAATACTTGCTAAGGAGTTTCCTAGACAGATGAAAGCACAGCTTCAGGACACATTCTATCTCCCCTCCAACCCCCAAGAAAAAAGAAATGAAGGAAGTAGACTAAATGATCTCTAAGGTACATGCAGCTCTAAATTCTTTGATATATTTCAAGACTAAACTCCAATATCTCATTTGTGATTTTGATATTAAAGTGCTCCACAGCACTGTGATGAAACAAAACCCAGCTTAAAAAAAAAACTTTCTCATAAGACCTCTGGTCTTATGACCATCTTAAACTCATGACATCTTAAACTCAACATGTCCAAATCAGAGCATGCTACCTTTCCCCCCCTCTTTCCTTCTTCAATTTGAGTATCACTAGCCTTCTAGGAGTCAGCCTTGATTCTTCAGTCTCTCTCACCCCACATATCCAATCAGTTGCTAAGTCTTATCCATTTCCCACCTCTAACCTCTATCCCCTTCATTCTGTTCACACCACCCTTTCCCCCCCACCAGTGCAGTTAGATTGGGGTATTTGCTGTTCCCCTTCCATAACATTCCATCTCCTGCCTCCTACCTTTGCTCAGGCTCTTCCTTCCTCACCTCAGTACCATTCAAGACTCAGTAAAAGAGCCCACTTCTTCAAGATGTCTTTCTTGACTCTCCTACTTCAGGGGCTTAATCAACGGTTTATCAACTTGTTATTTTTTAAAAAAAATTTTGATAACTGTATTCTAATATAATTGGTCTCCTTTGTAATCCTATGTATCTTTTCTTATGCAGTTAAAAAACATTATCCTGACAGGGGAGTCATGGACTTTGCCAGACTGCCAGACTAGAGTGGTGGTGGTGGGGTGATTCATAACACAAAAACAGTTAAGAATTCCTGTCCCAGTTGTTACTGGTAACTCCCCTTCCCTTAATCACTGTACATTTATTTATTTGAACAGGGACTGGGCTTATAATTTAATTGATAGAGTGATACATATTTTCTGTAATTTATATTCTTAGCGAATTGCCTGACATGCTGAGATATAAAATGACTTGTCCAGGTTCACACCATTAATATGTTTCAGAGGTGGACCCTGCAACCATGTCTTTCTGGCTCTGAGGTCAGTTCTCTATACAGTAAGCCTTGTATATGCCTTATATTACCTTACTTGTGAACCTGTTTTAATCTCCTAGCAGAATATGAACTTCTTCAGGGTATGGCCTGTCTTTTCTTTGTGGATCCTCAATGACTAGCACAATGCCTAGCACATTGTAGACACTTAATAAATGCTTCTTGACTGACATCTTCAAACTCCTGGTTTTCTTCATGACCTAGCTCAACTTTTACAAGCCTTCCCAGTCCCTTCAGCTGTTAGTACTCCTTCCTCTCCTTACCTCCCATATATATATTCCATGTATGCCTATTTAGATAGATGTTATCTCCCCATTAAAATATAAACTCCCTGAGAACAGGGATTGGTTTTGCTTTTTTACTTTGTTTTCCCAAGGCTTAAGACAGTCCTTCTTGTTGTTCAACTGTGACCCCATTTGGGGTTTTCTTGGTAAAGATACTGGAGTGGTTTGCCATTTCCTTCTTCAACTCATTTTACAGATGAGGAAACTGAGGCAAACAGGATGAAGTGACTTGCTCAGAGTCATATAGCTAGTAACCACAGATTTAATCTCATGAAGATGAGTCTTTCTGACTCCAGGTCCAGCACTCTATCCACCTCACCGAGTAACTGCCCCAAGACAGTCCTCAATACATAGTAAATATTTAATGAATGTTTGTTGGCTGTTTAATATATACTGCCTACACACTATGTACATGCATATAAGTCTGTGCATATATACATATATATATATATATGTGAGTACATATAAGTATACATACACACACAAAATACACTGCCAATCTAAAATCTCTCATAAAATGCTCCACCTCATCAAAAACTTCCAAAATTTCAATTTACAATATGATTTATTACAGTCTTAGATTCTGGCACTGTCTTGCACATAGTAGGCTCTTAATAAATGCTTGCTGACTTGACCAAATTCCTCCATGGATCAGTAGTCACTCTAACAAACATAGGACAGCTTTTGGTTTCTTATTTGAGGTAGTAATTATCTGTATTTCTTTAAATCTTTACACCCATGGCTTGGAAACTACCAAATAAACAAAACACCTTATGACACTTTCCAAGCGGTAAAAGTGGTCTAAACTATCATTCCTAGCTGCTTCAAATGTAGCAACTGGCGTGTTACATTGAATCAATAAAAACGTTTCTTTTTTACAGAACCTATAGTATTCCAACCATCACCCCTCATACTGATTTCCTGCATGTACCAAAAAAACATTGCTGGAACGAGGAAGTTTCAGCTGAAAGAATTAATCACTATAATTTATTATTTTTTTAAATGACCTGGGAACTTTAAAAAGCATCCCCTCAACCACCCACCCCACCCCACCCCACCCCACCCCTTTTTAACCGGAACTACATAGTTCCAAATTCTTGAAACCAATCAGAACAGAATTGGTTTCACAAGCCTGGAAGCCTCAGTACCTACCTCTATCATTAAGTACCAGTGTCATCCTAAGACAATCCCTTGGCTACGATCAAATCACATTTCCGAAATGCTTACCCTTTACTTAGGCCAGCACAGGGCACCACTTAACCTTCCTATGCCTCGGTCACTTTGGAGCTACACTATGACACAGGCATGATAATAAGTATCCAAACACATGCCGAACGAGACAATGTTTCTCTGAGTTTCTCTGAGCAGAAGGATGATTTACTGTTTTGGTTAAAGACAAGAAAGCCCCGGGGAGAATGAAAACGAGATAGTTTTCCTATTCCCAGCTCGCTGGGCAATGACTGCCCCCTCCAACAGCACCCCCCCCTCACCCCGTGAGAAAATGACACAGCACCGAGGGAGGCGGGGGGCTGAGGACCCTTCCAGCATCACAGCCCCCGGGGAGGAACGAACTGGCCGCCCCTCCACCTCGCTCCCAAGCCAGCTCAGAGCTCCGCGGCCAGGCCCGGGTGGGTGTGTGTGAGGGGCACGCACAGCAGGGAGCGCTGGGAGGAAGAGGAGCAGGGAGGGAAAAACAAGGGAAAGGGAAGGGAGGAGGCGAGGAAGAAGCGGGGGGAGAGGGAAGCGAGACGACAACAAGGAGCAGGGGGTCGAGAGCAGCAGGGAGAGAAGGGGGAGGGGTGGGGGAGAAGGGAGGGGACGGCCCCCGCAGACACTCCCCCCCACCCCGGGCCCTGTCACCCGCTGCGCTCCCCTCCGGGCTCGCGGGGCTCCGGCCCCAGCCCAGCCCGTCCCGTCCCGCAGCCCTCGTTACTCACGCTCCGCTCGGGCTCGGGCTGCTCCAGGCTCGGCGGCTCCGCCCGCCTGCCCGCATCGGGCCCGGCTTCCGAGGCCCGCTGGCTGCCCCGCGCCCCGGCCCCGGCCCGGCCCGCTCGGCTCCCCGCTCCGCTCCGCTCCGGGCGCGCCTCTCCCTCGCGCCCGCGTCTCTTTCGCGGCGCCCCCGCCCCGGCTTCTCCCTCGGCCTCTGGCTCCCCCCCCACCCCGCTTTTTTTTCCCTTTTGTCTCCAGAATAAACTTTATTGGTCTCTTTTTCCGCTCACATCATGTAAACAAACAACGAGCTCCTCGCCCCCGCCCCCCGCGGGCTCCGGGAGGGGAAGAGCGAGCGAGCCAGCAGCCTCCCAGGGGCTGAGCCTGCCATGCCCCGGAAGCACAGGCCCAGCGGGGCGGAAGTGAAGCCTAGGCGCCGGGCGCGGGGGATTGGTGGGGGGGGGAAGAGAAGGTGCGCGAGGAGGGAGCCCGAGAGGAGAGGGAGCTGCGGTGTCTCGGTGCGCCTGCGCGCGCGCTTCCACCCCTCCAGTCCGTTCTCGTCCCTCGTCTTCTGTTTGTCTCTTTCTCTGAGTCAGTGTCTTTCTCTCTGCCTCCCCTTTATCTCTGTCTGTATTCGTGTCTGTCTCTGCCTCTTGCTGTCTCCCTCTTTGTCTTTCTGTCTCTCTTGTCTCTGTTTCTGTCTCTGTAATTCTGTCTCTCTGTCTCTCCTTGTCTGTCTCTGTCTGCCTCTGTCTCCCTCTGTCTCTGTCTCTGTCTCTGTCTCCGTCTCCGTTCCTCTTTGCTTCTCAGCTTCTTTAGCTGTCTTCCTCTCTGTGTGTTTTCCCCTGTCTCCTCTGCCTGTCTCTTCTCTGTATCTCCCTCTCTGCCACTGTCTTTTTCTGTATCTCTCTTTGCCTCTCCCTCTGTCTTCCTCTCTGATGCCTCTCTAGTCTATTTCTGTCTCCCTCTCTGTCTCTAAGTCTCTGTCTGTTTCTTTGCCTCTCAGTCCCTCTGTCTTCCTCTCTATCTTGATCACTTCTTTCTCACATTCTCTTTATGTATCTCTCTTCCATTCCCTCCCTCTCTCCTCTCTTTCACATTCTCTCTATTTTCCTCTCTCCCCATTCTCTCTGTGTCTGCCTGTCTCTCCCTGTCACTCCCTCTGTCTTTCTCTTTCCTTTCTCCTTCCCCTTTTCCCTCATTGAAACCCAACACTCTTTGGCTGTTCTCCCACTGCATAGCTCTTGTGCACTAAGAGAAACAAAGTTTTATCAAACGTGGCCTCAAGGCACCTTGAGCTCACTGTCTGGGAAAGGCTATGATCCCCAGCAAAGACATTGTAGCACTCAATGACCCTGATCAGGGGGTTAGAGTAGCTCAACAACCCACCAACCTAAAGCCCAAATATCAGGGGAGGTTTGGGAGAGTGAGATTTGTGCAAGAGGAGTTTTCAGGGGAATAGGTGATATATGTGCCTGGGTTCTTTTATAGTTTTAGGGTTGTCTTTGTAAAGAGTGGTGGAGTTTATTGCCTCCAGGTGAATCTCATTTTTGTAGGTAGCACAGTGGATAGCTTACTAGACTTGGGAGTCAGAAAAACTGAGTTCAAACCCTGATTTGGCTACTTCTAGCTATATAATTCTAGACAAGTCACTTAATCTCTGTTTTAGCCGGTTTACTTAATGGTAAATTGTGAATAATAAATAATAGCACCTATTTCTCAGGGTTGTTGTGAGGATAGAATAAGATATTTGTAAAGGGGCTTTGCAAACATCAAAACATTATATAAATGCTAACTGTTATTGTTTGTATTCACAGGGCTTAGCACAGAGCCTGGCAACAGTAGTAGGCACTTAGCAAATACTTGCTGATTGACTAAACTCTGGGTGAGCTCTATGACTCAGACTCACCATCATACTAACCACAACCGGCTGTGTGACTTAGGGTTTTTAAAACCAGTTTGGTCTAAGATGCCATCCTCTCTAAAGTTAGGAGGCTCAATAAGTTAACCTTTATACATCCTTTCCATCTTTGTTGGGTAGAAGAGTTTGCTCCTCCCCTCTCCACCTTTCCTGACTAGTGATCTGGGAGGAATCACTTTACCAAAGCTTGGTATCATAGAAAGAACATGACCCAGAGCCAAAGGACCCGGACTCAAATCTGTCTTTTGCAACTTTATTACATCTGTATAAGTTTGGACAAATCATTTAAGTTTTCCTAGGTATCTCTTTCCAGCTCTATAAGATGAGAAGGTTGATGCCTTACAGCTCTAAATCTAAGATGGGAAGCAGTAGAAGGTGGAAGGAGCACTGATTATGGAGTCAGAGATCCTGTGTTCAAATATTGCCTCTGATTTTACCTGTGGGACTTTGGGCAAAATACTTAACTATTTCACTTCACAGTTTCTTCGTATGTAATATGATGAGGGATGGATGTGTGTGGACTAAATGGCCTCTGAGGTACTTTCCAGCTCTAGATCTATGATCTAATCATCTCATTAAAAAATATCCCCCCCTAAGCTTCTGGGTTGTAGTGCTAGAGAGCTTCAGAAAAAGTACCAGATTAGGAATCAAGAACTGGAATTTCATCCTGACTCTTCTACCAGAGTCCACTACTGTGACTGGGTCTGTTTTTTCATCTGTGGATTAGATGGCCTCTAAGGTCCTTTTTAGCTCTCTAGGCTCCTATGATCTATTTAGGTGCTTTGCAAACCTCAAAGCATTATATAAACTTGGGTTTTATCACCTTTCTGGACTTCATTTTGTTCATCTGTAAAATGTAGATCTCTAATATTTCCTTTTAGCCCTTCACTTGAGAGAGCACATGAGCCTATTTGTTAGCTAAAGATTAAATTCGGGACTTTGGCTGTAGTTAGTGAATGTTTGTCTTTCAGTACCACAAGGTGATATGGGCTGACTCCTGTTTTTTAAGTGCTGCCAAAAGGATGGGCAGGATCTTACCAGCTTCCTTGGAGCGGATTTGTGTGAAGGGAAGCCTAGCCTCTGGGGTTTACTCCTCCTAGTGGCCTTTTTGAGCTTAGCAAGTGCAATCCTATAACAGTGAGCTGGGGAACAACATCCCTATGTATGTGCACCTCATAAATTCATAAGCTCTTAGAACTGAAAAAGACTTCAGAAGTCATCTAGTCTAGTAGCATGATTGTAATGGAGAATCAGAAGCCCTGGCTCTGAACTCCAGAGGTGTCCCTTCGGCAAATCACATGAATTCTCTGGCTTCATTTGCAAGATAAACTGCATGAACTAGGCTCTCCAAGATGTCCTATACAGTTCTAATTCCTACAAATTAAACTTCCACCCCAATGCATGGAGCGCACTCACTCTCTCTCTCTCCCCCCCCTCACCTCCTCCCTCTCTCCCTCTCTTCTCTCTCTCTCTCTCTCTCTCTCCATCCCTGACAGCCTTTGCTTGAATACCTGTTCCACATATAAAATGCTAATTCCACATGTATGTGTGATATGGTTGCAATTTTGCTGTTAATTGACCTGCCCTTTCTTTTCTCTGCCTCCATGCTTTTCATCCCTTTTTCTTTCTCTTCTGTCATCCTAAGCCAACTCGTATTCCATTCTCTAGCAACTAACCATAATTTTACTTCTTGTTGGGAAAACTGTTTTTAGATCAATTCCAGTTAGAAGAGGTCTTACTAGTGGTCATTTAGTCCAACCCAAAGCAGAAATCTCTTCTACGTAATAATTGATTGCTATTTAGTGTTGTAAGGCTTTACATACATTGGATTTTCTCCTCTCACACACCCCCACTCCCATCACAGTCCTGTTGTGGTGGAGAGACTCAATGAAACTATAAGCTATGCCACGTAGGGTTACCCAAGAAGGACAGGTTTCATAATGGAGAATTCTGATAAAAGGTGATCCACTAGAGAAGGAAATGGCAAACCACTCCAGTGTCTTTGCCAAGAAAATCCCATGGATAGCACTAACATGGAATAAACTGATTAGTTTAAAATTGGGAAACCTTAAAGGCTAGATATTGTCACTATATTTAATTTAAATGTAGAGTACATCATGCTAAATGCCAGACTGGATGAATCAAAAGCCAGAATTAAAGTTACCAGGAGAAATATCAATAATCTCAGATATGTAGATGATACCATTCTGAAGGCAGAAAGTGAAGGGGAATTAAGAAGCCTCTTGATGAAGGTGAGAGTGTAAAAGCTGGCTTGAAGCTTAACATAAAAAACAACACCACCAAACTTAGAGCTTGGCAACTGATCCCATCACTTCCTAGCAAATAGAGGAAGAAGAAATGGAAGCAGTGTCAGATTTTATATCCTTTGGCTCACAGATCACTGCAGACAGTAACTGCAGCCACGAAATGAAAAGATGATTGCTTCTTGGAAGGAAAGCTATGGAAATCTGGACAGCATACTAAAAAGAAGAGATATCACCTTGCTGAGAAGTTCCATGTAGTCAAAGCTAAGGTTTTTCCGGGAGTGATAGATGGCTGTGAGGGTTGGATTATAAGGAAAACTGAGCACTGCAGAATCAAAGCTTTTGAATTATGGTGCTGGAGAAGATTTTTGAGAGTCCCTTGTAAAGCAAGGAGATCAAATCAGTCGATACTTAAAGAAATTAATTCAGGCTATTCACTGGAAGGTCAAATAGTGAAAAAGTTGAAATGCTATGGCCACATAATGAGAAGATGGGACTCATTGGAAAAGACCCTGATGTTGGGAAAGATTGAAGGCAAAAGGAAAAGGGGTCAGCAGAGGGATGAGATGGATAGATGGCATCATAGGAACAACAAACATGAACTTGGACAGACTTTGAGAGATAGGGGAGGATAGAAGGGTGTGGTGTGGTGTAGTCCGGCTTATAAATGTCTGAGCAGGATTTAAACTTAATCCTTTTCATAGAGTAGACCTGAGGAGGACTTAATAAGAAATCTAGTCTAACTCATCTCAGTTGAAGAAAATAAGAACCAAGGTAACATCAGGGTAATTTGTTGGTAGAGTATAGGGTGCTAGACTTGGATTCAGGAAAATCTGAGTTCAAATCAGACCTCAGATACTACCAGGTGTATGACCCTAGGTAAGTAACTTAACTTCTCTTTGCTTCAGTTTCCTGATCAGTAAAATGGGGGCAATAATAGCACCTCCTTCCCCCAGGGTGGTTGTGAGGATCAGATGAGCTAATATGCATAAAGCCCTATGCAAACCTTAAGACATTATATAAATGGAAACTCTTATTGAAAGACTTGCCCAAGATTGCACAGGTAATATGTATTGGAATCAGGATTTAAAACAAAGGTCTCTGGCTCCAGAGTCAATGCTCTTTCCACTATATTACACTTAACTCTATCACTTTCTAGTCACTTTCTAGTTCTGCTTTCTCTAGTAGACCATTTTGCTTCTCTATTTCCTTCAACCAAATCCTTGCATGTTGTGATTTCCAACTCCCTCAGTGTTCTGGTCATCTTCTGAACTGGCTCTAACTTGTTAATATCCTTCTGAAAACATGACAATCTGAGATTAACACAATGCACCAGTGTGGTCTAACCAGGGTAAAGTACAGAAGGTTATAACCTCCTTTTTTAGGATGCTACATTTCTATTCGGGAGCATAAGATAATAGTATATATGTTTTTAATTTTTATTTTTTTTACTTTTATATAATCTACTTGTTTAGGCTACTATATTTCTACTCAGGAGTCTAAGATAATAGTAAGATAAAAAAAAATTTTTGTATAACACTATTAACTGATGTTGACCCTGCACTTTACTAAAACAAACAAAAAGGCATTTTCTCCCAAGAACTATATTGTCTTCCTTTCTAGCCTCCATCCTGTACTTGTGAATCATTGGCATGGGGTCTATTAAAGTACAGTGTCATAGGTCACAGAATCCATCCTGGTACCTTTGGCCAGGATTCTACAAATAGATAAATAAATGTTTTGTTTTTGAGCTTGTCTCCCTCTCTTGCCCAGGTTGGAAGGGCAGCATGGGGTCAGGGATCAGTGCTGATCCCCACAGAAGCCTTGACTTGATCCCTTCACAACCAAGGCTGGTTCATTCATCTTAGGCAGCCTGGTGACCCTCACTTACTATATTGGTCTCAGGCTTAGTGAAGTCACCCAGTGGAGTTTAGCTTTACTGTGGTTCAGAATTCCTGAGCTCAAGCAATCCATTAGTCTTAACACATCCAATATCCTATGTATTCTAGGTATGAACAACTATGCCCAGAGTCAGTGTTTCAAAGACTTCCATGGGAGAACATTTCATAGGTTCCCTTATAAACACATACAAGTTGTTGTTGTTTTTTTAAACAGATGTCAATGTCAGGAAATTTCCTTATATCCAAGTCCCTCCTGCTGCAGTTTAAGGCATTTCCTCTGATTCTCTCTTTACTGGACATAGAAAACAGCTGGTCACCATCTTCTGAATACAAGTGCTCAAAGGATATTGTTAAATGTAGTAGGCTATGCAGCTTTTTACTCAAAGTTTGCAGTAGAGAATTGCCCCTCCAGTTTCCACGATCCCTTCTTCAAAACCAGGACAATTCTGTAACCTAGAAAATGGCAGACATATTTATAAAATAATATTTGAAAGAAATATGTCTAACAACCCCAGTGCTAGATAGATCAAGAGGAAAGTGGTTATCAAGATAAGTGTCATCCTCTACTTTCCAATGCTTAATCTTTGTGTGAATGTAACCCTGGGTTCTCAAAGGCAGTGCCAATTGTGTAAGAATCCTTTCTCCATACAATGAAGTACAAAGTCTAACTGCTCTTAGCAAGTTAGAAAGGCTTAAAAAGTATGGGTCCAAGGATAGACCAGCCTAGCTAAACCTGGAGACTCATTCCCAGGTTTGCTGTGTGGGTAACTCTTGATAATCCTCAGGCAATATGACCTTTGAGATTCACACTGATAAAATTATAGCTCCTTGAAGGATTGGAGGAATGCTAACCGGACAAGCTTTTTTCTTTGGAGGAATAATTTAATGAATATCTGCCTGCATTTTCTACAACTATGCACTGAAAAGAGTATTGACTTTGGAGTAAGAAGGATCCTGGGTTCAATCAGTCAGTTAATTAGCATTTATTAAGCACCTACTTTGTGTCAAATACTGCAGTTGAAGATGGGATACAAAAAGAGGCAAAAGGAGTTAGCTCCTGCCCTCAAGGAGCTCACATTCTAAGGGGGAGACAGCAAGCAAACCATTTTGTATAAACAAGCTATATAGGAGATATAGGAAGTAATTAAAAGAAGGAAGACTCTAGAATTAGTAAGGGTTGGTAAAGGTTTCCTGTGAAAGATAGAATTTACTTGGGACTTGAAGGAATCCAGGGAAGCCATGATGTAGAGATGAGAAATGAGAGCATTCCAGGCATGGGGGATAGTTAGAGAAAATGCTGGGATACCAAGAAGTAGAATGTCTCATTTGTGGGACAACCAGGAGATCAGTGTCACTGGATTCAAGAGGTCATAGTGGATAGTAAGGTGTAAGAAGACTGGAAAGGAGGTGGGGGCAGGTGATGAAGGGCATTGGATACCAAAAAGAGGATTTTTTATTTGATCCTGAAAGCAAGATGGAATCATTGGAGCTTATTATTCAAATCTTACTTCTGATACTTATTGTTTGAGTGACCTCCTGGGTCTCAGTTTCTTCAACTTGAAAATGAGGGAGTTGAACTAGACAGCCTTAGACGTGCCCTGTAGCTCAAAATACACAATCCAACAGTCCTATGAAATTCAGGATGATAACAGGATCTGTTTCAAGAAGTGGATAAAGTGCCATAAATGAATAGAGTGCTAGACTTGGGGCCAGGAAGATCTGAGTTTGAATTTATTCTCTTACCAACTAGCTGTGTGATCCTGATAAATCATTTACCTCATCTAATAAAATAGAGATAATAGCACCCACAACAACAGCAACAACAGCCTTCTGAGAGTCACTTTCTAGTAGTCAGAAGCGTCCCTGACTTGGCCAGCTGTCTACACACGTTCCTCCATCTGGCGTTCAATGCCCGACATAATCTGACTCCACCCTTTCCCCGGGCTTATTATACATTACGCCCACTCCTAAACTTATGTTCTGGTCAAACGGGCTCTCTCACTATTTTCTGCTGGCAACACTCCATCTCCTGCCTCTGCTTTTGCCTAATCTGGCCCTCTTTGCAGGAATCCTTTCATTCTTCACCTCAGCCTCTCGGAGTTCCTGCTTCCCTTCAAGAATCAGCTCAAAAACTTCCTACAACGAGTCTTTCCAGATCTCTGAGGCACTACAGTGCCCCCATGTCCTTGAATAACTTTGTGTATAGGTGGTATTTACTCATTTAAGAATGTGTTTTCTCCCCTCAGTTGAATGTAAGACCTTGAGGGCAGAGGCTGCTTAATTTTGATCTTTGTGGTGGTAGGCGATGTAGTAGATTTAAATTATGCCTGATACTAACTGTACTAACTAGGCAAATCATTTAAACCCCTCCCAGCCTCAGTTTCCTAATCTGTAAAATGGAGGAAAGTAATAGTGACTGTCTCACCAAGTGGTTACAAGGATCAAAAAAATGACATAATAATATATACAAAATTATTTGCAAACCTTAAAGAGTTATAGCAAGGTCCTGACACAGGGCTTGGTTAGATGATTGGGTTTGATAGATGTTTACTGAATTCAACTGAATGTGCTATTGACTTAGGGTATATTTATAATGAAATGGGGAGATATTACCGTTCCTGGAAACACTGAATCAATGACCTGGATGTGATACATTCAGCTGTACCCAAGACTTCAATCATTTTGTTTCTGAGCATGGAGAAACACTATTTGACAAGACCCTGGTTTCTGAAAAATCCTCATCTTAGGAAAGGGCTAATATAGTGACTGAAAGAAATTAATTTTGAAGATGATCCAAAGCCGTGAGGAACAGCTAATATGTTGTGTGAGATAATTAGGTTTCCAAGATTTTACTGACAGGCAAAAATGATGGGCCAAATCTACTATGATGAAGCTGAATAGGAATAAGTTTAGATTTGAAATGTTTACAGTTAGATTAAAAAATTAATTCACAAACATAGTTTTTTTTGTTGTTCAGTTATGTCTGATTCCTCATGATACCCTTTGGGGTTTTCTTCACAGAGATACTGGAGTGGTTTGCAATTGTCTTCTGCAGCTCATTTTACAGTTAAGGAAAATTAGGCAAACAGGGGTAAATGACTTAGCCAAGGTTTCATAGTCAGTGTCTAAGGCTAGAATTGAACTGAGGAAAACAAGTTTTCCTGACTCCATGCCTGGCACTCTGTCCATAGCTCTACCTAGTGACTCTCTGAAGAGCACAGCTATGTAACAGTGAACCTGAAAAAGATTTTTGTATTTTAGTGGATAGGAAGGCCCACATGAATTAACAGTACAACACAAAAGCTCCGTAGTCTAATGCTATACTAGGCCAGTTAGAGAGGCATAGTGTTCAGAGGGAGGGAGAAAATAAAAAGAAAAAATTAGATTATGAGCTTCTTGAAGGCAGGGACTATCTTTTTTTTTTTTTTGGAGGGGGAATGCAGGGCAATTGGGGGCAAGTGACTTGCCCAAGGTCACATAACTAGTAAGTATGTCAAGTATCTAAAGTCATATTTGAACTCAGGTCCTCCTGATTCCAGGGCCAGTGCTCTATTCACTACACCATGTTGCCACCCCCAGAGACTGTCTCTTGCCTTTGTATCCTCAGACCTCAGCTTGGTGCCTGGCATAGAGCAGGTACTTAATAAATGCTTTTTGGCTTATTGACTTGAATCTGTTGTATGCTCTGCTCTGGTCAGAACAAGTCTGGATTGTTGGTTTGAGTTCATTTTAGAGAGGACACTAACAAGCTGGAGCAGATCAAGAACAAGGGGAACAGAACAAGATAGGATGAGGATTAGAGAAGGAAAAATGCAATAGGGGCTTGATAACTTCAAGTTGAAGAACTCATGTGAAACATGGAATTATAGATTTAGACCTAGAAGGAATTAAAAAAAATATTTTAATGCTACTTAATTTTCCCCCAATTTTGTGAAAAGACAAACTTTTATCATTCATTTTTCCAAGATTTTGAATTCAAATTTTTTCTCCCTCCCCTACCCTTAACCCCTTTACCCCACTCTTTTGTAACAGATAAAGAAACTGAGACTCAAAGAGGTTAAGTCCAAGATCACATAAGTCAGGTAGGATTTGAACACAGGATTTTAGTCTTAAAATTCAATCTTATTTCCACTCTACCATGCTGTGTAAGCATGGTAGACTCCAGAGGACAGAGCTAGGAAAAATGTGTCAAAGTTGCAGATATTTGGGCTCGATAAAGGAACAGTTTCGTAATAATAAGAGTTATTTCAAGGATGGAATGGATTATATTATGAGTAGTGAATTCATTCCCCTTCACTGGAATTCTTCAAACACAAACTGGATCAGGGATATGTACTGGGGCCAGTTTTAAACTGGTTCTCCAAAACTGATTGTTAAAATTTCAGTGGGAACATTTATACCTCGCAAATTAGCAAAGGCCATAAATCAGAATTTTGTTGTTGTTGATTGTTTAGACTTAAGAGAGTGATGGAGAAAATGTTAATAATTCAGATTTAACTTTTGTCTTGCCTACTTTTTTTTTTTTTAAAGCACCATCAGCAAACCCTTGGACTGGATGACCAATTTTTAGGGTAAATTTAATAGGAAGTCAGAGGTCAGTGGGAACTGCAACTCAAGACTGAGCTTTTAGAGGGGAGGTCCCTTCTGTTCTATATTTGAGCTATAATGCTACGTATCTTGTCAGGATAGGAAAATTCTGGAATATTCTTTTTGTTGTATATGGACAAAGCCCATGACAGAGAAGTGTTTTCTTTGGAGAAGAGTTAGTAGGCCATGTGCTTCCTGCTGGGAACCACGATAAACTACAAGAGGAGCCACGTGTTCTGAGTAAGAGTTGTTTATTGCTGGTTGTTCTCATTTTCCATGAGTTCTTCAGTGAATTTTGTTTTCTTGAACCTGTATGTAAGGGGATGTTTGGGATGAAAAATATCCTTCATCCTTAATTTAGTGAAAAGAAATAAACACAGAGATCTCTTAGGATAAGAACAGAACTTTATTCTCTTCCCCAGGAGAAGAGGGTAGTCTTCCCCATGACTCATCATGGAGAAGAGGCAAGTTACAAAAGATAGCGCTGGAATTTATAACCTAACTTAGTCAAGACCCCTCCCCAACTGTTTCCTCTCTCATTGGTGGAGAGGCATACTCCACCAAATACTTCCCGAACTGGGACAGCAAGGAAAGATAAGGGGAGGGTCCCACCAAGGCGGGAAAACAGACAAAGGAAGATAAAAGTGACTGACAGAAGCAATTTGAAAAGCTAACCACCCCAAATTGAGAAGTTTTCACTTATCCCATACAGGGATAAAATCCAAGGAATGGGATACCATGTTTATTTTTGGTAATTATGTCCCCCAGAAGCCTTTGCATAAGTCAACAGCTTTAAATGTACCTAATTTAAAAAGATGGTGGAAATTTTGCTGGGGAAGGGGAAAGAAGGAAAGATTCATGAAAGAAGTTGCTTAGAAGCAAGCAATTTGTGGCCAGGAGTAATGCTGCTGGAAACTAGGCAGGGAGCGAATGACCATGCAATAACTAGATAACTGGAGCAAAAGCAGAAACAGAAACTGGAGATTAGAGAGAGAGAAAGAGAGAGGAGAGAGAGAGAGAGAGAGAGAGAGAGAGAGAGAGAGAGAGAGAGAGAGAGAGAGAGAGAGAGGAGCAGATTTGGCAACAGGTGAGTTCATGGGGACCCAGAGCTACACAAAGGCTATTGCACCAGCTATGAATGACTAATGTGCCTCTTTTGTGTGGGAGACACCAAGGTGTTAAGTGCAAGTGAGATTAATACTCTTCTAAAGGAGGTGTAGGTGTATGAGGATGAGACTTTTGGCAATGACTGCCAGGAGGCTTTAAAATCTATCTAATTCCACTTCCTTTGAATTTGCAGGCATGTGGTTTGGTTTACTAAGAGGAGTATCAGTAGGGGCTCATGACTAGTAGGTTTATAGATGACTACCGCTAAACAGAGAATCTGGGGGGAAGGGGGTTAGGTGATAAAGGGCCACAACTGAGATGGGGCCCCAGAGATACACATAGATGTTTTCTGTTTTGAGTTTCATGAACTGAATGCTTTCAATGGGCGTTTCAGTGACAATAAACTAGGTAGTGTCACATAGGGTGTGGGTGTGTCCCAGATACTTGGGTGGAGGCACAAATCTCCACTTGCCTTTGAGAAGTGCAAGATTCCCCACAGTATATCCAAGTCCTTGTTATGTGTCAGCCTCTGAAAACAAGGGTTGAATTTTTAAATTACAAGACTACAGTAGTAATGTCCTCCTACTCAGTAAATGTGTTAAGTACCAGCTCATAATCACACTCAAAAGTTTTAGCCTTTTAAATGAAAGGAAGGCATTAAAAAAAAAAAAACAACAAACCTAAGATGGAAACATTGGCATACCATTTCTTTCACTGTTCAAAAATAAAATTCAATCCAATCCATATTTAATAATTATAAGATGTCTTAGTCACTAGAAACACAACGTGTTTGTGTGTGTGTGTGTGTGTGTGTGTGTGTGTGTGTGTGTGTGGTTCCTCATTTCATGTAGCTTCTAGTCTAATATGCAGAAGGGATATATACACAAATAACTACAATTTAAGGTAAAATGTGATAAGAACAGAGAAGAGGCCCAGACAACATGACATGAAAAATTTAAGGAGGGAGAAACACATTTCTTTTTTTCCTCAGAATTTATTTATTTATTTTTAGTTTTCAACATTCATTTCCACAAGATTTTGAGTTACAAATTTTCTCCCCATTTCTCCCCTATCCCCACCCCAAGATGGCAAACATACTGAATACCCCTTCCTCCAGTCTACCCTCTCTTATGTCCCTCCTATTCCCCTCTTCCCTTCTTCCCCCTTTCTTGTAGGGCAAGATGCATTTCTATACTCCATTGCCTGCATATCTTATTTGCATGTAAAAACAATTTTTTAACATTTGTTTTTAAAACTTTGAGTTTCAGACTCTGGGAGAAACAAATTTCATTTGGGGGGCACCATAGAAGGTTTCATATAGGAGCTGGCATCCAAATTGGGACTTGAAGTAGGAAAGGATTTCAACAAATAGAGGGGGAGGGTATCATGAACAAAGGCATGGAGCTCAGAGAAGATAGAACAAGAAAGAAGAATGGGAAATATTTCACTCTGGCTGCTGTCTGAAAACATTGGCATGCATAGCTTCTAAATGGGCATTATATGACCCATTACTAGCTCTTGCCATTACTAGAAATGTATTGCTGGTTATATAGTTTGATAGGCAGTTCTTGCAAAATAAAACCAGCAGGAAGGAATTTTGTGGTAAGACTTCAGGACTGGAGACCTTATCTTTAATCCTCAGAGTAGAGTTAGATAACTGAAATTCTGAGGTTCCATTTTTTTGAAATAATGCGTGTGAAAGGGGTCTGTAAACTAGAATTTTGTATAAATTTCAAGTATTGTGCTCAGGATGATTATCCAATTGCATTCTATAAGCCTTTGACATTAATATTGTTTTGATGAAAATGACTGTTTCTAGAGCTGCTTGTAGTAAATTGAGAAAAAGGAATATGCATGTATGCTAATAAATGTGCATGGACATGAAGTTAAATGAGATTTATGATAGTGATATGATGCTAAGACTAAAGAAATTCAGGGAGTGTGGACCAAGTCAGTGCTGTGAGAAAATGTGGGTCAACAAGGACTTGAAAGTGGATAACAGATTTTGAAATGGAAGAGCCTTAGAGACCATCTTCATATCACAAAAAAGGAAGCTGAGAGATTGAATGATTTCCCCTAAGTCACACAGGCAGTAAGTATCTCAGGTAAGTATCTTCCTGACTCCAGGTCCTACCCTCTATCCAATAAACCAAACTGCTTAATTGGAGCTATTGAAGAATGTGACCTGAAGTAGACTGTAACCCATCAAATGGGGAAGAAATTGATTACAACCTTCAAAAATGCAACTGGAATGCTATTCCACCTTCTATCCTGCCTCAAGCCATTATCTATTAACAAATTCCTCAAAACACCACCTTGTGAGATGATCCGATGTCATGAAGATACTACATTTATCACCCCCACCCCCAGCCAGTATAAGTGTAAGTTCTCTAAGAGAAAGGACCATTTTGTTCTTTGTGCTTGTATCTCCATCACTTAGCACCGGCAGTAAGTATTTATTAAGGACCTGCTACCTACTAGGCACTATGTTAAAGGGCATACAAAGAAAGGCAAAAGGCAGTTCCTGCCTTCAAGGAGTTCACAGTCTATTGGGGGAGACAAAATGTCACCAATCTTGTACAAATAGGCTACACACAGGATGAATCAGAGATAATCAACAAAGAAGTCCATTACCAAGGCAAATGTTGGCAGAATGGTGGTCCAAGAGGCCAAGCATCACAGTTGCCACAGATGACTGAAAGCAGTCACACTAAATGATCTCAAAAGTCTCTTAGAACTCTATATATACAACAACAACACTAATCATTAACATTTATATAGTGGGATATATAACATTTATATACCTAAGAGACAGGTACTATTATTCACATTTTACAAAAGAGAAAACTAAGGCAAACAGAGACTAGGTGACTTGCCCAGGGTCACACAGCTGGTAAGCATAAGAGGCTGAATTTGAACTCAGGTCTTCCTGACTGCAGGCCCAGCACTCTATTGACTGCCCCTGTATAATGAATGGATAAATGATGAAGCAGTTATTCAGAGCTTAATGTTTGTTGGGCACTGCGGGAGCCATGTAAAGAAAAACTACAGCTTGCATTATAGCTGGTATTTAGTTGTTTCAGTCATGTCCGACTCTTTGTGACCCCATTTGGAGTTTTTTTGGTAAAGATAAGGGAGTGCTTTGCCTTTTCCTTCTCAAGCTCATTTTACAGATGAAGAAACTGAGGCAAAGCAGGTTGAGTGACCTGTTCCTGGTCATACAGCTAGTAAGTGTCTGAGGCAGGATTTGAACTCAGGTCCTCCTGACTCCAGGGCCAGTGCTCTGTCCATGGTACCACCTAGCTGTCCTACATTATAGAAGGGGGCAACAAAACATGTAGGAGAATGGTAGCCAAGGAAAGGGGAAGTCAAAGGGCTCGGGGAGTAGAACCTAAGGGTAATCATATGATGTGACCTTTCCAGAAGAATTAGATTGGGTTAAGTTGGCTCTGGGAGCTGGAGGAAGAAAGGAATGGGAAGGGAGGGGGAGGAGTACATGCCCTGTAGCTTGGCAGGAAGATTGTGGGTTCTAGTGCCCAGAGCAGACTAGATGTAGTGAGCTCTTTGAGATTGTTCTGCAATCCTCTCATGGAGCCCATTGCTAAAGTGAGCACTTGCACCTCAGAAATCAGCAAATGCTACAAACCAGGACTTTTGTTTTGTTGATTGTCTTGACTTAAAATGATAAAAAAAAATGTTAATAAATTTGAAGATGTGTTTCCATGCATTTTACCTGGGTTCAAATCTCATTATTGGTATTTCATAGCTGTATGATTGTAGACAAGTCACTGGATCTCTCTGAACCTCACTGTACCTGTGGAACCTACTTCAGAGGATTTTCTGGGGAAGGCATGAGACAATGTTTATAAAGTGCTTTGTCAACCTTCCAACCTTAAAGTTTTGTATAAATCTCATTATTATTATAATTGCAGATATTTACATAGTTATTTAAGCTTTGCAAAATGCTTTATACACATTCTCCCTTGAGCCTCACAACTAACTTATGAGATAGTTGTGAAATTATTCTTATTTCATTTGTAAATGAAAAAACTGAGGTTCAGAGAGATTAACTTGTCCAAAGCCAAACAATTATTTTTCCCTGAAAACTCTTCCTCCTTTCAAACTTCCTTATTTCTGTTGAAGGCACCACCATTCCTTTTCTCTCTATCATCCTCACTCTCCCTTACAGAAAATATCCAGTCAGTTGCTAAATCTTTTCCTTTCTATTTTTTCAACATCCCTTGCTTTGGAGCCCTTTTCTCCCCTCCCATAACCACCATCTTAGTCCAAGGCCCTCCTTACCTCTTGTCTACATTATTGCGCTAGTCTCCTGATTAGTGTTCTTGCTTACCTGTAGACATGGGTTGAATGTTGTTTGGACAGTGCAGTACTGAGGTGAAATGCAAAGTACCTAAGCAATCCCCCAATTTACTGCATGTTCTGATGATGTTCAAATATTAGTTTCTAGCAGATTCTAGCAGTAGTTATAAATCACTGAGTCTTATTTTAAGTCACTCTGTTAATGCTTGATATGAGTCTTTTTATGTTTAACATTTCTAAACAGATTGTATAGGAATAAATACCTGTTTCATACCTGAATCACATGGCACATTGTGATCAGACATGAGACGCTCTCCTTTTTGGGGAAATACATTTGAGATATATGCGACGTGAACTGTAACCTAAGGTTTAACTAATTTTTTCACCACAGCATGGGATAGAGTTATTTGAGGAGCAGAAAAGTGTGAAAAACCCTCTCATTAGAAACCAGGATGCCTAGGACTGAAATCAGTCCCAAACCCATGGATATCTACAGAATAGGGAGTGGGTCATTCATTGGACTTTTCAGCCAGTTTCCTAACATTAGAGTTATTTGCATTTTCAAGCTCACTGAATTCGATAATTCATAAACAAAACCCATAAATGACTTGCTATGATAAGTGAGTAATGTCTTTTACTGTGCCTTGCCTCTAGTTCCCTTTGTTAGCATATGGAATTCTCAGATATGACTAAGAAACTCTCAGGGCCACGAGGATGTCCATTTATCATGGCCTTTTAATGACTTGCTGCCATCTCATACAATCATACTAATTCTATGTGATGTTCATTTTAAAAAGTAGATTTTTAGTATTGTAGTAGTGCCTCTCCCCTCCCACCCTTAACTAGACCTATGATTTTATTGGAGCAGAGAGTTCTTAATCAGGAATCTTTTCTACCAGTGTTGATTGACACCCTTTCTATAATTGATCAACTCAGAGAATTGCTTGGGGGTACTAAGATGTTTAAAGACTTACCCAAGGTTACACAGCCACTGTCTAGCACATAAAGGTTTGAAATCAAGTTTTGAACCTAGAAAAACTAACTATATACTACCAGGGGTGGGGAATCTGTGGCCTTGAGAACACATGTGTTCCTCTAGGTCAGCGGTTCTTAACCTGTGGGTTGCGACCCTTTTGGGGGTCGAATGACCTTTTCACAGGGTTGCGTAAGACCATCGGAAAACACATATTTCCAATGGTCTTAGGAACAGAGACACCACTCCTCTATCCATCTCCAGGTGGGTTCGCCCACATGCAGATACGCCCACATAAGAGTATTAAAGGGTCATAGCATTAGGAAGGTTGAGAGGCATTGCCTAGATCCTCAAGTGCAGCCCTTTGACTGAAGTGTGGATTTAGTCAAAGGGCCACACTTAAGGACCTAGAGAACCACATGTGGCCTCAAGGTCACAGATTCCCCACCCTGTACTATACTATACTGCTTCTGAAAACCTTATTAGGTAATTGGATAACTAGAAAAAAAAGTAAAAATCAGAGTCAAAACTGGGAGAATATTATGTGGATGTGCCACCATATACTGAGCAATAGAAGGTGAGGATTTCGGTGTAGCATTCAATGAGGACTTGTGTGTTAATGGAAGAAGCTCATGTGATTTTGGGCAGATGATCTGGCAAGGAAACATGATTAATATAATTTAGCATAAAATAACGGTGGCTCCTTGAAATAAGAGAGAGTGCACTGGCCTTAGAGCTGGAATGCCTGGGATTGCATTCTAGTCATACCACTTACTATCTGTGTGATAGGTACAAGTCACTTCTATCTATGACACAATAAACATCCTTTGGGTCTTTGTATTCTCATTTTTAAAATGAGGGGGCTAGATTAGGCCATCCTAAGGTCACTTCTAGCTCTAAATCTAAGATTCTGGGTCTTGCTTCTTCTGGGAATAGGATGCCATGGGGCTATACTTCAGGGTACTTTTATAATTCTTAGATTGGTACTGAAGGAAATGCTAGCTGGGTAGGGCAGTTCTGACCTCATTCTGAGACTTTCAAGACAAATGCAAGAGTCAGTTGTTTTTAAAGCTAGAACTCACAGTGGCGGAAGAGACTCAGGAAGAAGGGTTTCCTGCCCATCCAAGGCTTTGAGGCCCCTCAGAGCTTCCTCTGACAGGCCATGCTTCAGCTCCATTACAAAGTTCATTCTTGTGATTTCCCCCTTCACACCAAGTCTCCAGTGCCCACAAACAATTTTTGACCAAAGGATATTGGTGATTGCTTTGGCAAAGGTCATTTCTTCCTCCACATTGGAGGGAAAAAAAGTCATGGCCTGAAATGGAAGAAAAATGGAAATGGTACATAATTTCATTTGGGGAAATAAAGGAGTAGCATAGTTTGAACAGGAGCATTGTCCTTTTAGGCAAGGTGGATAAAAGTAACTGGAGGGTTTCTGACCTCCTAGCTCATCCTCCCACCAGTCAATTATAGGTTAGAGCTAAACTTCCATGTGTATTTTTGTAATGAATAACAACAGCTGATACTGACATAATGCTTTAAGTTCTGCAAAGTGAATTATTATGCATGCCTCCATTTGAGAATCACAATATTCTTACCTTCATTTTTACAGATGAAGAGACTGAGACTCAGAGCAGTTTAGTGTCTTGCCTGTGGTCACACAGCCAGTAAAAGTCAGAATCTGAACTTGGGTTTTTCTTTCTACAGGTCTGGGACTTTAACTACTATGTCAGGTTGAATGGGTGATATCTCATACTGGAAAAAAAAAAGAATATAACTGTCCCCAAAGTTTGAATTCAGCTATCGCTTCCATATTGCAACACTCCCCATTACAGTTTTGATATATCATGGGTTGGCATAAGATATTAAATGGGAATTTTGGGGAGGAGTTTTGTGGAAGCTGCGGATGACACAGGAAGGCCAGCAGACCATGCAGAAAAAGTTTAGAAATTCATATGCATAAAATACATTCATAGTATTGTATACTATCAACTCAAATTTTACAATGAAGCACTAAAAACACCCCATAAAAGAAAAAAATTCAGACTTCTTCTCTGGTGTGACAGGAGGTTCAAAAAATTTTATGCAGATTTTCCAGTTCATGGGGGCACCATGCCCCTAACCCCAAGAGATTAATGTACCTACTTCATCCTAGGGGAATTTAAGGATTATCAACTCAGAGTCAAGGAAGCATGAACTATCCTTTCTCTCTTCCCCCCCACAACTGCTGAGGCTGTGTGATAGAGTTCAAAGAGGGCCAGAGGCCTCAATGTCTTCATTTACTAATATGTAAATTATCATATTTCTGCTAGAGATGTAGCTAGTAGCCCATCCAGGCTTACTGATATCTCTTTTCTAGATCATTTCTGCCCATAAATTCTTATCCTTAGGGCCTTCTTTGCTTTTCTTAACAACATCAGGCTACTGGTGGAGTTCTAGGGCCACCCACAAGTTACCTGGCATTCTTGCCATGTGACCGAATCATCATCTTTTCTACTTATACATTTCCTTGATTGCATCCTTTCTCACTTCCTAATTCTTACAACCTGCTGGAGACCACCATGCTTGTTTTCCATTGTCTTTTGAGTGGACAAGCTTCAATTTAAATTCTTTGGGGACTGTAGTGCTCTATGACTCATAGGTGTTAAACATATCAGAAGCATATTGGTATTAAAATAATGGGTCTCTACTTCAAGAAGTTTGGGGTTGTCAGAAACACTTTGCAATTGCCTAAAGTTATTCCTGCCACTTTTTCTCAACCAGCTCCAGGTTCACCTCATCTTTCATTTGCAGTGCCTATGTGACGTGTGTGTATAAGTTGGTAAGTGTCTCTATTAGGGACACACTGACTGATCTTTCACTTAATGAAAGCTCCTTTAATTCCAGGACCTTCCCTCTGCTGATTATTTCTACTTTAGCCTCTCTGTAGTTTGCTTGTACCTAGCTGTTTACAAGATTGTGAGCTTCTTGAATCCTGGGTTTGCCTTTTTACTTTTCTTTGTATCTCCAGCACTTAGCACAATGCCTGGCACTTAGGAGGTACTTAATACAGTTTTATTGAGTGAACAACATGCAAGCATGCATGTACACATAAATGCATGCACGCACAGTAATGGGCAAGCTTTATGATGTATTCATTCAGTTTCTTATCAAAGTCCAGAGAGCAATCATTCTTTATTCACTTGGTTTTATTTGGACAGATAGGCCAGACTCTTTACAGCAAGGGTTCCTAACTTTTTGTGTGTGTGTGTGTTGGACCCCTTTGGTAGTCAGTCTGGCAAAGTCTATGGACTCATCCTTCAAATAATATTTTTTAAATGCATAAAATTAAATGTGTGGGATTGCAAAGAAATGAACTATATTGGAATAAAGTTACCAAAGTATATTAAAAAAAGCAAACAAACCTTGGTTCATGGGTGCCAGGTTAAGAGTCCCTCCTTTAGAGTGATTATGATCTCATTTAGGAAGCTCTGCTATCTTATAGGGCTTAATGCAATTAACATAATGTTATCCACAATCAGTAGTATCTAAAAGTCCTTGCCATCTGTAGGGAAACCTTCCCTTCTCCTTTGCACAATGGAGGTAATACTACTGGCATTATTAGGAAAGCACTTTGTAAAGTTTGAAGCGCCATAGAAATGTGAAATCATAATGGATAAAGAATGTTCTGCTTTGTCCATGAGGAGTTAGTGACCAGCTGCATCGTCTGGGAAGACCAAACTGGTTATTATTAGCTGATGGCAGATTTTTAAGTGTGGCTTACTGAAACCAGTCTAGTTACTTTGTTAGCCACATCCTATAGACCTGAGAGCAGACTGACTGACTAAATTCCTATGATAGTCAAGAAGGGAAAGAAATTTATTTTAGAAGGTGAATAAGAAATTACATTCAAAAAGGGAAGAGGAAATCTGTCATTGCTGGTGGCCCCCAGAAACCCTACAAGGTAAGACAAGATTGTATAGTCACAGCGTCTCACCAATGGAGGTGACGTTAGTGGTATCTAATCCAAGCCATACCTGAAACATGAAATACCCTCTACAATTTCCCCATAAGTGGCCATGCGTCTTCTGCTTGACCACCTCTAGTGGAGGGACCACTCTTCTTAAGTCTCCTTTTGGCTAGCTTTAGTCACTAAGTCATCATTCCTTCATTCAAAACCCAAATCTTTGTACTTCTACAAAATGACACATTATATTCATATGTTCATATGAAATATATACAAGGTAATTTGGGGGAAAGGATAAGATGTATTCATCTTATAGATGAATGCCTGTACATATAGTAATTTTTTTTGGAGGGGGGGGGATAAGAGAAACTAATATTAAAACCAGTTCTGGTAGGGTCACAAGTTGTCATTTCAGTTTTATGCAGCCCTAAGTATCCTTATGTGATCAATGGTATTCATCAATAAGTTCTAGTTTTACTTTAGAGGACAGTGATAGCATGGTTGGTAGCCTATGAATATAATTACAGTAACCACAACAGTAACAGGTAGCATTTATGTAGTGCTTTCAAGTCTGCAAAATGCGTAAATTCATTGTCTTATTTGAATGTAGTAACTGATGCCCCTCCCAAAGAGCTCCAGGCATGAGTCTCATGGCTGGAAACATGTTTGTGTGAGTGACAGGGATGAACTGGGGCAGAGAGAATTTTTTTTAAAGGGAGATTGATTTTGAACATAATGATCAAGGTTGGGGAAGTGGTGCCCTGCTCATAACAGCTTGGGCGTGCTTCTTCTTCATCTACCCTGGTGAGACTGTGATGCCTAAACTGTTTATACATCCTTTCAGGAAATTGCTTCAGACTTGCCTGGGTTTTAAAAATTTTTTTTTAGTCTTGTTCTTCTTTTCCCAGGGAGATTAGGTTCTGGGGGCTCACTTTTTTTGGTACCAGATTTAGTTCAGATATCTGATCAGCCTAGCCCACTGCAGGCTTGAACTTCCCAACCCAACAGATCCACTAGCCTCAGTCTCCCTGGGAGCTTGGATTACTAACCTGGACCATCAGGCTTCTATAAACCTGCTGAACATTAAGGGGACAGAGATTAAGTTAAATGCTTAGAGCTATTAGTCACAGAGAATGCAAGCTGGAGATTGGAGAGGAGAAGCCTCAAAGCCTGAAAGTGAAACCACTGCTTGCTCAACATCTGGTATCTCCGTGGGAAGGGACCAACAAAGCCTTCCATGTTCCTACATTGCATCGGCAAAAGTTGATTACTGTGCATGGGGTGTGGTTGTGAGTGAAAAGTTCTGAGTAAAACCTGACTCAGACCTAAATTTGAGTGATGGGGAAGAACTTCAAGATTTTCCTTGCTCTTCTCTTGGAAGGTTGATAGAGAGAACCTAAAGCCTTGCAGGCTTCCAAACCAGTTTAATTTATTTCTACTATTCTGATTGAAGCCCTTTTCTAGCATGTTTCTGTAAATGATTTTCAGTGAAACTCAGCAGGTAAAGGATAAGTTGGAAGAGTTAGTGGAATGGGGGCTCAAGCTATACTTTTTGATTGGATGATGGTGCTAATACAGTCCCTAGACTGACATAACCTCCCACCTGTGTAGTCAACCCAAGAGAAGCACAGTGAGTGTGGCTGATGTGCTAGAGCACCCTCTGCTGCTGGGAAGTGTACACCACATGCAGGACTTGGAGGGATATATATATACACACACACACACACACACACACACACACACACACACACACACACACACACATATCAGGGACTGTTTGGGAAATTTACTTTGACTGGAATTAAGAAATTATTATTATTAATTATTATTATTATTTCATTCCTGCTGGGGCCCCCTTCTGATCAGACCCATTTTTTTCATTGTACCATGACTCTTATGGCAATATTGCATTGTTTTGCATCCCTCTTGTGTATGTTAAGTACTGATATCTTTTGCTTGTCTATGTTGTCATTTTAACTAAAACAATAATAAGAAACAAAACAATCCCCTCCCTCAATGGAATAACTGTTTGGAGTCTTTGGAACATTGGTGAGAAGCTTTAGAACTGAATCACCACATGGGATTTCTGATACTAAGAATGCCACATGGCATTGAGAACAAGAACCTAAAAGATAAATTCATAGTGTGGTGAATGATTTGGGGAGATGCAAAGTACTTAATGAACCCAATAGGGAGAGCAAAAGTCACATGTCTGGTCTGTAACTTAGTTGAAACTGTGTTTTACCATCTGTGGAGAAGTAGAAGTTGGGGAAAATACTAAGAAACCAGTTACCAGATCTCTCACAAACAAGGAAGATCTAGAATTAAGCTCAAAGCCCTCCTGCAGAGGAATGACTTGTCTGAAGATGTTAGGAGATGCCTGTATATGGGCAGTGGGGAGGTGACTTGATATCTGGGGAGAGGAGATTGGATACAAACCAGAAGCCATGTTAAAAACTTCTCAGGAGAGCTGCCAGTCCCATTTAGAGTGGAAACATTCAAGACCTAGATATGGCAATGGCATACAAATGATGCGGAGAATTGAGACTAATAGAAAATCTTTAGAGACTACCTTTTGATCCCTTATGTGGTCCCAAATCAGAAGACCCTGATGTTAAGGTATGCTTGGAAAGGTTAGTGATGCAATTTGTCAGTGCAGAGTCTGCAGTGGACTTATTCTATTCAGCTCCTCTGCCTTCTGTCATGAAGGACAGAGTGCTCCTGAGTCCAGGAGCAGAGTGAACAATGAAGTCAGAAGAGTAGATGCTGTCAGGCTTAGCTAAGAACTAGCTAGCTGGCTCCTCCTAGATAGAGTGTTGGACTTGTAGTCAAGAAGACCTGAGTTCAAATCCTGTCTCAGACACTTGCTCTGTGACTATGAAGAAGTCACTTACCTTTTTCGTCTTTGGTTTCCTCCTCTGTAAAGTGGGCATAAAAATAGGACCTGCTTCCCAGAGTTGTAAGGATCAAATGAAATTATATATACAAAGTACTTTGCAAACCTTAAAGCTATGTAAATGCTAGATGATTGCCATTTTTGTTGTTGTTGTTACTTTGAGTTGCTAGATGCCAGGAAAATACAGATGTATCTGATTACGGTACCTGATTGTGCTGACTAGACCAGAAAGAAGGAAACTGAAGATTAGGCATAATAAGCTTCTGAAGACAACAAAATTATTTCTGGAAGATCTTCAGTGTGTACAGAGCAGTTTGAGGCAGAGGAAAATGCTCTCCTAAACATCTTAAGAATGGGTTAGGAAAACAAGTTGAGGGCATCCACCCCCTACCTCAGATTCATGGACTTGAAGGCAGGTGTTCATGTTCATAGGACCATAGGTTTAGAACTGGAGCAGAAGGAAGTCATCTAGTCCAATAGCTTCATTTGACAGATGAGGAAGTTGAGGCTCAGAGAGGCAAAATTACTTGTCCAAGTCATAACATAGCAATTAAGAGACAAGATTTGAACCCAGGGCCTCCAGAGCCAGGGCTTTTCATGGCTACTGAAAAGTAGAAGAATGTACAGAACTTCTTTTTGAAAGACTCTTGGGACTAGAATGTACAGCAACATGATGTAAGAACACCAATAGTACCAAGTCATAGAGACAGGGCTATATTCTATTACAACTGTAGACCAGTTGGACATAAGAATACTCAAGAGTGGAATGTAGAGTTGGCATGATTGTCATTCAAGGAGGTGATAACAGAAACAAATCCTAGACTAACATCAAGACATTGGTATCACGCATAAAGGGGGCGGAGCTAAGGCAGTCAGTTGCTCTGCAAGCCTAAGATGCACACAACAGAGAGTTGGATATCTCAAAGCATCTTCTGGCACTGGGTGCTATGCCTGATATTAACAGAAATTAGAATTTTATTTGCTACATAGAAAAGGAAATCTTCCCCTTTCAAAATGAAGCAAGATGTTGAAAAGAAGACCGTGTTGGAAATACACTGAACAATAAATGGAATTCTTAGGAAGGAACTGATGTCCTAAGCAAAAAAGAAGTTCCAGACACTAGAATAAAATCCTGAAACACGACTCCATATTTTCAAAATGTTTTGCAGGTATATCAAAACTGACAATCAAACATTCTGACTTGGACAGGACCTGGGGGAAGCATGTAAAAACAATGAAAGGTTTTGGAATTAAGTCCATTAAGAATAAGATTTGGGAAACAATGCAGTGTAGAAGTTCAGCCTTGGAAATAAGAAGATCTGGGGTGGAGCCAAGATAGTGGCGTAGCAGCAGCAACATATTGCAGCTCTCACATAGCCACCCCAAAATACTCATAAAATAGAACTCTAAACCAATCCTAGAACTCCAAAACGCACACAAAGATACTTCCCACTAAAGTCAGCTCGGCTATGAGGAACCATATCAGCATTGCAAAGCAAAACCAGCCTGGCCTGAAGCCATGGCTGTGCCCCGGGGGCGGCTGGACGGGAGGAGCAGAGGAGCCTCTCTGGTGAGCAGATTAGTGGCTAAAGCAGTCTGGCTGAAAGGCCTCCAGAGTAGAAAAGCAAAAGGCAGAGGTTTTGCACCCGCCTCTGCATTGCAGCTTCCCGCCCGTGGCCTGCAGACAGCAAGGGGACTAAGCGATTGTTCTGAGGTCAGTGCTCTTGTGTTGAGCAGCCTGGATCCGGATCGCCGTCTTGGGCCTCAGTCTTGGAGTCTTCATTATCCAGTCAGCCAGAAGTAAGTAGGAAGGGTCCCAGCACCTTCCTGAGAGCTACGGCAGCCGGGAGGACCCCAGCAATTTGGGACAGAGCTTTCCCTTCTGGAAGCAGAGCCCCACAGAGATTTAAAAAAAAATCACGGAGTGAACAACCATGAGTAA
>CM053580.1:33351888-33369921 GCA_028627135.1 Pseudochirops cupreus | reverse complement strand
GGGGGAAAGAGGGGGAGAAAATATGTAACTCAAAATCTTGTGGAAATGAATGATGCAAACTAAAATAAAATTAAAAAAAAGGAAATAAGAAGATCTGGGTTCAAGTTCTGCTTCTGATGTGCTAGCTAAGTTGTCCAAGAGAGACTATATGAATTATAGAGAGGAAGTCTAAGAAAACTTTCCTGAGAGATGGAGGGTGTTAACTGTTGTCTTTGAGAAAGACTAAAGAGACATTTCCAGAGAGAATGGTTTACTTCATGCTGCAGAGAAGGCTAGAGTACCTTCTGGGGAATTGTTGACAGACAGACTACCATCCTGAGAGCTGAGTGATAGGACTGGGTTTCTAGAGTTGGACAAGGATCAGTAGTTTAAAGTTGATGGTTAGAGGTGAATCTGGCTTTGGTCTTTCTCATTGTGATACACTGTTGAAATGATCAAATATGTATCGGTATTATTTGTTACATATTACATTTTTATAGCCAGTAACATTGATGTTTATTTAAACTTCTGAGATTAGGGAGTTTGAGAAAGTGAAAGGAGACAAAGTTTATGGGGAAAGAGGTTTCTCCAGTTTATTGAATAAATTTGGGTGGCACCCCAGAATGCTGAACATCAAATTCTATTAAGAGGGATTTCCCTCTCCTTGCTTTTGACCTAAATCTATCTTCAGCCTCTTCCATCCATTTGAGAAGGAGAAAAGGAAAATGGGAGAATGAGTTTTTGATTGAAAGCAACCCATGGGCAGGCATACACACATACACATACACACACATGCATATACATACATACATACGTACATACATACATATTTTTCCAATGAGAATTTTAGTAATGAGTTATCTGGACTATCATAGTCATACTAAGAGTTTCTTGACTAAATAAATAAGCCTAATACAATCCAGTGTGTTTGACTATTGCATCTATCCCCTTTCTTATTGAGAACATAAATAATTTCAGTCTGCAACAGTCAAATAAAACTATGGTTATTCTTGTTACAAATTAGAAGCAGAATGTAAGGTCCTCAAAGAAAGGGACTACCTCATTTTTGCCTTCTCCCGGGGCCTTTCAGATAAATCTTTGTTGAATGGAATAGAAAGTTGTTGTGAAGGCTAGCAAATCCATGAAATATTTCATGTAAAATATTAATTTTATATATCATGACATGTATTAAATATCTTAATTCCCTTCCAGCTTTAAGGATATGTACCTATGTATTCTTTGTAAGAAAAATGCCAGGAAAGATGTTCTTTACACTTATCCTCTTAAAGTCTAATCAAACAATTTAGAGATATTTATCTACTTATGGTCAGTCACCCATTCTGTAGATTGAGACACAAAGGAATTTTCAATTACTTTAGGGAATACCAAGCAGGATCAGGGTAGGGTCGTTGGGTTCTAACAGAAATGTTACTTAAACCCAGAGACAGATCTATTTAGAGCAGGTAACTTTTTAAGTTATCTGCTGCAATCATGTAAAATTCAACCCTTTATCGATTATCGTGTAAAAAAAACTTCACCACTCCAAATTGACAGTTATTATCAAGGTACACATATTGAACATCTTTAAGTTGTATGACAATGTCCTAGGCACATAAGAAGAGATGAAGAAAAGTAGGAAATTGTTAGATCTGGAATCAGGAGAAAACTGGGTTCGAATCTCAACTTTAACTTAGGACTAGTTGTGTGGCTATGGGTAAATCATCTCACCTGAGTAGACTCACTAAGTTTTCTTACTCGTAAAATGGAGATGATGATAATAATAAATAGGGGTCTTATTGTAGGATAGTTGACAGTCTTTATCAGTAGAGGAATTTCCCACAGCAGGAGTCCCTGACACTAATGAAATTACAGGTCATCGAAAATTCAAAATATATACCAGGCATGGTGCTTGGTGCTGCCGATAGACCTACAAAGATCCTTAATCTGGGATACTAAGTCACACCGGTGGAATGAATTGTTCACATAAAGGTTTTGCACACTTCAGAGAGTTATAGAAATTTCAGTTATTGTAAAAGTTTTTGTTGGGGAGGGAGTCTGTTATATTTTATTTTTACAGCACTGGAACTGGAGTCAGATAGATTCGAGTTAAAATTAGACCTCAAGACACTGTGTGATCCTGGGCAAGTCACTTAACCTTGTCTCCTTTCTCCTATTTATAAAATGGGGATATTAATAGCACCTACTTCCCAGGGTTGTGGTGAGGAGAAAATGAAAAAAATATTTGCAAAGTGCTTTGCAAACTTTGCTCGAAAGCGCTATATAAAAGCTAACTATTATTTTTTACTCCATATCCTGGCACGCAGAGTGATGGTTCTTCCCTGTGAATGAAATCCACCCACAAGCAGTGCCCACCTTCTGGCGGGCACTATGCTAGACTCTGGGCAAAGACAAAAAGGAAACAGTTCCTGCCCTCAAGGAGCTTAGGTTCTACAGTCTCAGAATAGCTAGAAGAGCCGTGGTCCTAGGCTCCGGGCTGCCGGGACTACTCCAGAGTCAGGATCAGAGTCAGGATCAGGGTCACGGTGACTGCCAGGGCGGCCTTATCTTCCCATTCTTTGGTTTGGTGGCTCCAGTTCTGGCTCCTCCTCCTCCTCCTCCTCTTTCTCCTCCCCCTTCCCATTTCCCCCTTCCCTTCCTCCTTCACCTCCCTCACTCCCTCCCTCCTCCTCCTCCTCTTCTTCCCCTCCTCTCTTCCCCCTTCTCCCCCCTCCTCTGACTCGGCAGCCCGGCCTTCTTTCTTTTTCTCTTTTTCTCTCTCTCTCCCTCCCTCCCTCCCTCCTTCCTCGGTGCCGTGCGCCGCGACGCTGCTCGCCCCCTCCCCAGTCAGCCCGTCTCAGTCTCCTCCTCCATCTCCTCCTCCCCGGCTCCTCCGCAGTCACTTCCTGCAGCTGTTTCCATCCGTGTCCGGTGGCGCTGGCTTTTTCGAGCGCTGCCGGTGCCCGAGCCGGAGCCCGAACCGGAGCCGGAGCCGGAGCCGCCAGCCCCGGGCGTCCGGGGAGGGCGGGGAGGCGGCCCGAGCTCATCGTCTCACTTGGTCGGGGATGTGCGGGGCGGTCCGGCTCGGGGCGCACGGAGGTCCCCAGCTCAGCCGCGGTACCTGAGCCGCAGCCGGCCCCTGGCACCCCAGTAAGTGCGATGCAGACGGGGATCGTTGGGCTCGGGGCTTGGCGCTCGGCGTAGCTCTCAGGACGAGCCGGACCGTGGGGGTGGACGCTGCCGGGGGGCCGGGGCTTTTCTCGGGCGCTCCACGTGACTTTTGTTTTGTCTCGGGCGGCTTGCGCGTGCTGTTTGCTTCCTATTCCTTCCCTCCCCCCCCTCTCCCCGCCCCCCGGGTGAGGTGGTGGTGCTGGGCTTGCCCCTTCCAGCCAGCTGGGTGACTGCTTCTCGGGATTCAGGTGTGTGTTTGCATAGCCCCTAGGACATCTTGGGAGTTTAAACCACCTTCTGACCCTGAAGCCGCTCCGGCTTTGATGCTACCAAGGTGGAAGAAATCAACCGTCTCTCTCTGCTTGTGGGTAGGAGCCACTGTTGCTAAAACTGGAGCCCTGTTTTCCCAAAAAGTTGTCCTTGGAGGACCACGTCCTCTCTGCTGAGACTGGCTTCCCCATTCCTCGCCTTGGTCTGAACTGCTTAGTCTACTTTTGGATGCCAGTGGTGACCTCTGAGTAACGCCTCCCTTCTCTCCTCCTTCTTCGCTTCTTATCTCTAGGCTCCCCGACAGAGTAATCAATCATACCTGGACTCCTTGGGGCGGGGACCAGCATTTTCTTTCACCCACCTTCTGTGAATACCTCGGGACCGAATGGGGAAAAAAAAAAAGCTATTGGCCTCAGTCCAAAGTAAAGGCCCTGAGTTTTGGAAGCTAGGAGGGTGGTGACCGTTAGGCACTTCCATTCAGCCTGGGCAGTAGCGATTCCCCCCCCCCGCCTCCCCGACTGAATTAACTTCTCTGAGCCTTGGTTCTTTTATTTTAGTAAAACGGGTAAGGGGGTCGGGGACGCGAAGAGGGAGGATTGGGCTGGATGAAGGCTAATTTTTCTTCCAGCACGAAATCTTTGACTCTTTTCTCCCTCAGTCACCAGATTCGATAGTCTTTAAGAGCTGACAAAAACTTATCTAAGTTACCATACCATGCTTTTTGCCCCCAGTACAGTATTTGTACTAAGGTAGGTGCTATGTACTTAATGGCTCCCTGTTTTTCTTTTCCTATGCATTCTTTTAACACTCAATGTTAGATATTTTATGTTTTAATATTATGTTGTTCAAACTCTCCAACCCTGGATTTTTTTGTTCTCTCTGTGTATATTTTTAGAAGTAACATTGCCAATATACCAGATGAAATCCTCAAAATCCAACTATACAGCAAGTGTTAAAAATAAATCTGGTGATGGGTAAATCCTTATTCTGGTAAGGCTGCTTTGGATTAGGATGCCTGACTCTTCAGTGAGGCAAGCAGGCCCCACTCTACCTCTGCAGGCTCAGAGGACCCCTCCCCCACTTTGAAGAGAAGCTGACCATACTGGGAGACTACACATCTTAGAATTTCCCCTAGTTCTCCCCCAAAAGGAATGAGTTAAAAGAACAACAACAAAAACAGAAGGAAACAAAAATGTAGGCATGGGCCGAACTTTCTCTTTAGCGATTCAATTTCTTTTTTGGAAATTTCCCACAGACTGACCCTACCCTTGTTTCGACCCTTTTTCTTTGTAGCCTGGCATTGTATTATACTTGACACCAACTAGCATTAAGACAGCTTTCCCGATGGCGTTCACTGTGAACTTGACTTCTCAGTATCACATATTGTCACTGTTTCACTGTTACTGGAATGTTAAACTTTTTTTTCCTTCTTAGTCAACTCTTTAGTTCTTCTATCATTAAAAAAAAAAATCCTCATCTGCTTCTGCCTTTGGGTTGATGGCCCTCCATCTGCTCAATTAGGTTTCTGCCTGATTTAGTTGAGGGGATTAACCTGATGGAGGGAATCATCTGACATGTTATTATTTTAAATCTCTGTGTCTGGAGTGCTCATGTGTGTGTGTGGTATAGATATATGTGGCATATATGTTTATATATACACATACCCACATATATATGTATGTATCATATACATACCTCTTGCCATTGGAACAAGTATTGTTATAAATAGTAGTATTGAGAACTAGAGGGAATCTTAGAGACCTTATAGTTCAACCACTTCATTCTGAAGATGTAGAAAGTGAGGCCTAAGCAGGGGAAGAGACTTATTTGGGGTCACAAAGGTCAGTAGGTAGAGCTGGAATTCAGAACTAATAAAAATATCAAAGGTCATATCATAATATTTTTCAGCTTGTAGTTAGAATCATAGATTTAGATCTGGAATAACCTCATAGGTCATTCAGGCTGACTCCCTAGTTTTACAGGTGAAGAAACCAAGGTCCAGAAATATCATGTGACTTGTCCAAGGTCACACTGGCTTTGAGAACATCTTTGTCTTACATAGCTTTATCAAGTGAGGCGGTAGGCTTTTGACGTTTCAAAATTGTGTCTTCATTTAATGAGCCTATCTGAATTGAAACATGCCCACATTGCAAGACAGATGGAAAATTTCAACTTTATGTTTCAGATGCTTAAAATATCCGTACTTTGGTGACTGAAGAAGGAGGTTTTGAGGATGGTTAAAGAGTAGAGTGATGAACAGAGGGTCCCAAGATTCTGATTTGAGGGAACTTGAGGTTCCAAAAGATAGCCTATTGTTCATGCTGGAAATATAGGAGTGATCATGGCATTGATAAGGTTGAAAGGGGTAGGAGGATGTAATGAGCATAGGTGACATTTAATATGGTTTTTTTCAAAGCACTCTAGGTACATTGTCTCATTTGATTCTTACAATAGTCTCATGAGGCAGGCAGTACAAATATATTTATTCCCATTTTGCAGATGAGGAAACTGAGCACAGAGCAGGTAAATACAAAGAGGCAGGGACTGTTTTCTGTCATTCTTTATAGCCCCAGAGCTTAGGATCCTGAGGGACAGACTAAGCAGTTAATAAATGACCTCTGAAGTCCCCTTTAATTCTTAAGCGCTATGTATCTGTGAACTTGCCCAGCCTGTTTTGTACAAATTGTCTATCCCTGGAGAAAAGCAAACAAATTGAGATCCTTCAAGATCCTATAGAATATATTCTTAAGCCATAAGCTGTCAGTAACTAAAGTAATCAGGAACCATTGGTTTATTAAACAGAATCAATTTAATTTTACCTTACTGTAGATTGACTCCAGGCAAGATCTTTTATTCCCCCATATCTGACCCCTAGCTAGGAAAGAGATATTAGCCACCCAACTCTGAATATGTTGCACTATGGAGGGCACAAGAATGTCTTCATCTCTTTGTTTTCCTTATTAACCTAATTGACAAGTTAATTCCAAACATTGTGACATTAAGTTAACCTAGAGGATGGTGAGGTCGTCTGCCAGAGAGTCATAATTATCTTGGCAGTCATTAGGATGATGATTAGAGTGATTTTTTTTTGTATTTTGGTGTGCCTGGGGGAAGGGGGTCTAGTCTACATGACCTCTGTTGTCTCTTTCAGCTCTGTGATTTGTAGATTTAATTAGCCATGGATGAAGCCCCATTAATATGTTGGAGGGCCAGGAGGACTGCTGATGGAACTGGGTGGACCAAAATCAAATCTCATTTATGCTCAAGTGGGTTAAGAGTTGGACGGTAGTCATACCCTAGTCTCTGGTAAAGTAGAAAGTTCCATAAAGGGTTTTTGTTAGGAAGGAAAGAAAGAAATGGAGGTTTCTCCCTGGCATTTGAAAGAAGAAAGAGCTGGCCCAGATAATGGTTTATCAAATCAGGGGAAAAATAACAACATAGAAATGCTGGGTTGTCCTAGGGGGTCATAGGATCATAATGAGCTGGAAGGGACAGAGAACATCTAGTTCTAGATTTCTACGACTGAGAAAACTGAGGCTCAGAGATAGAAGATAATCTTTCCAGAGTCACAAGCTTGTATAATGGTCTTGTAGCTCCAAAGCTGAAAGGGACCTTAGTAGTCATTTTAAGCCCCTCATTTTACAGATGGGGAAATAGAGGTAGTAAGTGGCGAAGGTGGGATTTGAACCTTGGTCCTCTGACTTCAGAGTTGGTAGCTTTTCTACAACAGCAGGCTGACTTTTCTTTGGTGCTTCTTCAGCCCTCATGATTTTTTAAATCAATTCCTTTTCCGTGAGATGATAGAATGCCCTGCCTCCTCTCCTTTGTTTGCTGGTTCCCTTTAATGCTCAGCTCAAGTATCACCTCCTTTAAAAAGCTTTTCCTAATTCCCCTTACCTGAATTCTTGTGGCTTTGTTGTTCAGTCATGTCTAACTCCTTATGACCCCATTTAAGGTCCTGGAGTGCTTAGCCATTTTCTTCTCCAACTCATTTTAGAGATGAGGAAACTGTGGCAAACAGGGTTTTATGATTTGCCCAGAGTCATGAGGCTAGTAAGTGTCTGAGGCCAGATTTGAACTCCTGAAGATGAGTTTTCCTGCCTCTAGGCCTGGCACTCTATGCACTATGGCGCCACCTAGCGGCCCTATGTGGCTTGGCCCCTCCAAAATTACTTTGTATCTTTTGTATTTACTTATATGTGAGTGTACAAGTTGTTTTCCTTCAGTAGACTGGAGACTCCTTGAGGGCAGCAACTATGTTGTTCTTTGTATGAACAAAGTATTTGTTTTAAGTGCCCAGCACGTAATAGGAACTTCTGAAACACCTGCTGAGT
This sequence comes from Pseudochirops cupreus, assembly GCA_028627135.1. Taxonomy (NCBI): domain Eukaryota; kingdom Metazoa; phylum Chordata; class Mammalia; order Diprotodontia; family Pseudocheiridae; genus Pseudochirops; species Pseudochirops cupreus. The sequence goes on along the minus strand of CM053580.1, from coordinate 33,362,170 downwards.
TGAAATACCCAAGCATTTAAGTGCTATTTATGTTGTCAAATGCTAGCATCTGAGTATCTCTTTCTCCGCTGATTCAGATCTGAAGACCAGGCTGGCCACTGGCCCCAGGAGCATGCCCAACATCCTGCCCAATGATACTCTTGCAGCACGCCGGACTTCCTCCCTCTGAGCGGCTCTCACCGCCTCTTCCTATGTCAGTGGCCACCAGGTCAAGAACCACGTTTCTGCTGTCCCCGCAGAGACCTCTGGGGCTGGAGGCCACTTTGCCGCTGGCCAGGGCGCAGGAGCTCCCTAGAGCTGGGGCAGTGGAGCAGGATTTTGCACGGGAGGAGCTGTGTAGGCCCCTGTACTGTAAACTCTGCAATGTCACCTTGAACTCGGCCCAGCAGGCTCAAGCTCATTATCAGGTAAGTGTGGCACAGAAACCCCAAGACGGGTTTCATTAATAACTCTTTTAGGGCAGAGGGTGCATCAGAGGCAAAGACATTTTAAGGCGTTTGGGCCTCTCAGCAGGCAGCGTCTGATCTCGGAGTGTTTGCTCAAAAACCGTTTTGTTAATTCTGTTTCAGTAGAATTGATTTATTTTGTATTCCTCTTTATTTTATTTCATGCATTTAAAAACATTGTTCTGAGAAGATGCCAGCCTGCATGGGGAGAAGAAGTTTCTTCATTTGGCAAAATCACAAGCCCAATTCTTATTCTCGTGCTTTTGGCTTTACAAATGTTCTCCTTGTATCTTTAATCTTCATATCTTAGATTTAGAACTTTTTTATTTATTTTTTTGGAATGGGAAAAAGGCAATTAGGGTTAAATGATTTACTCAAGATCACACAGCTAGTAAATGTCAAGTGTCTGAGGCTAGATTTGAACTCAGGTCCACCTGACTCCAAGGCCAGTGCTCTATTCACTATGCCACCTAGCTGCCTCTTAGATTTAGAACTTGGAGGACTAGATTTAGCATCTTGAAGAACTTCAAGATTATCTAATTTATTCTTTCTAACTTGAAAGATGAGGAAACAAATCTGGAAAAGTGAAATGTCCATGTTAAGGTTACTTGGGTAATGAGTGATAGAGTCAGAATTTGAACCCCAATCCTTTTCCTTCTGTGCCCCACTTCCATCACTTTGACTCTCCTCATTCCTACAAATGTTCTTTCAAATTGAATCAATTTTTCCTGATTCTTTAAAAAAGAAAAGGAAAGAAAGAAAAAATCCAAATGAAAAACATCTCTCTCCAACCAACCGTATTCTTCCTCTGCTTTCTTCTGTAGTCAAATATCTAGAAAGAAGAATCTGCCCTCCTGGCTTTCTCTTGCTTAGCTCCCACTCCTCATTCCTTTGAAGTGTGCCTTTTGCTCTGCTGTGATGGTTCTTCTCTTCCTTGATCTTTTCTCTCCCCTTCCTTGGCCTCCACAATACTGGGCTCCCAGAATTCCCTTGGCTTTCTCACTTTTTCTCTGTCTCCTCCTGCTTCTTCCTAAGAATTGAAAACTTAGGCATTTCCTACCCTCCTGGCATTCTGCAAATTGCTGACCTTGACCTTCATTGCTCCCTGAACACTTTTCTTGATGATCTCATCTACTCTCAGGCCTTAAATGATCACCTTTGTGTGAGTACCTCCAGTCCTTTTTAAAGGGCTGTCCTGTAATATATGAATCAGCTCTGTTCTGTCCTCGAGGACAGAACTTGGAACAGTGGTTACAAGTTTCGGATTTGGACTTTGCTTTAAGGAAAAACCTTCCTTTATACTTGGAATGGGCTGCCTTGGGAGGTAGTGGCTTCCTGCTCCCTGGAGAACTTAAGACCCAGGCTGAATGATGACTTCTCAAAAATGTAGTAGAGGGGATTCTTGGTCAGGGGTGGCTTGGATTAGATGGATCATAGATTTAGACCTGGAAGGAGCCTTGTAAATCCTTGAGTCTAACACCTTCATTTTCCATATGGGGAAGCTCATGTATAGAGATTGTGCTCAAGAATCACTTAAATGACTTGCCCAGAGGAACAATTTCAACCCAGATTGGACTCATTCTGAGCCTACCTTTACCACACTGGTATCTCTAGGCCCTTGAGGTTCCTTCTAATTTTGAGGTGGCATGATTCTCAAATCTGTATCTCTAGTTCTAAACTCTCTTCCAGGTCCGTGGCCCAAATTCCTGTCTGTCTGGTGGATATCTTCACCAGGATGTGCCCCAACACTTCAAACATGACCTCTCTCTTAAAACTATCCTTGATTTGACCAATTCCGTTAATCCCATTTCCCCAGGCTCAAAATCTTGAGGTCCTTTGTCCCTTCTCCTTTACCTTTGCTCTTGACAGGTGTTTGTTGCTGTGTCCTATAGCTTTTTGACTTCTGGAAGGTCTCTCGGATCTGTCATCTAATTCACCCCCATTGATCATGTGAGTCATGCCAGGCTTCTTGTCTAGACTATTTCAACATCTGCCCAACTGGTCTCCTAGCTTCCATCTTTTCTCCTTGGCTAGGCTACACACTAGTCACATTATTTCCTTGGACCTTTGGTATTATGATTAAGATACCCTCCCTTCTCAACCTTTGGTGGCTGTGTACTGCCTCCAAAGCAACTCTAAATCTTCTCCCTGACATTCAAGGCTTTCTGTGATATGAGTCTTAATTTATGATTTTCTAGCTATATTGATACAATCTGGAGAAGGGACTTTGGTGGCTATCTAGGCAGCCCACTCATTGTACAAATGAGATAACTGAGGCCCAGAGAAGGGAATTGCCAGACTTAAATGACAGAGCCAGGATTCAAACCCAGGTTATCTGATCCAGAACCTATGTTCTTTCCTAGGTAACCTGCTGACTCCAGAAGAGAGCTACAGAAAACATGCTCTAAGAGTTTAGGGGATGGAGAATTTACCTCCAGTTTTCCAATCCTTTGCTTTTAAATCTCACAAAGTTCTTTCCAGCTATCCATGGATATTACTCCCAAATCTACATGTCTAATCCCCCCATCTCCAATCGCCTGCTGGACATCTCTACCTGGAAGTCTAATAGGCATCTTAAAGTCATATCCAAGCCAGAATTTTTTCTTTTCCTCTTTCAATCCTCCATTCTAACTTCCCTTTTCCTCTATAGGGCGCCACAAACTAGGGTCCTAACCTGAGAGTCATCATTGACTTTTCCCTCTACCTCCCACCCAAGATACCACTGAGATCTATTTCTCTAGCATCCATCCTCTTCTCTCCAGGAATACCCCAGCCACTCTAAATAAAGCCCTCATCACCTCCCACTAATGCCACTGGGATAACCTTCTAAATGATTCTCCACGTCTGGCCATTGCCTCCAGTTTGCCAAATGCATACCTGCCAAACTGATGTTTCTAAAGCACGGTTCTAAATGTCACTCTTTTGCTTAGGAAACTTCAGTGGCTTCCTATCACTTTAGAATAAGGTGCAAACTCTTCTATCAGGCATTTAAAGTCCTTTACCATTTATCTTCAGCTTGTCTTTCTGTGTGGATTGTACATTACAACTGCTTTGTGCATGTTGCTGTTAACTGGTCCACTTGCTGTTCCTAGTCCATGACTGTCTGTTTCTGCCCTCTGCCTTTACACAGACTCTCCCCACATCCCCGTAATTCTATCCCTTCTCCTTCCTCCTCCTAGAGTTCTCAGAGCCTTTCAAGGCTTGCCTCAAATGCCACTTCCTCCAAGCAACCTTTTCTGATTTCTCTACTTGTTAATGGTGCCAGTCCTGAAATTAGTTCATCTTTTCCTCTCCATGTGGGTGTTTTCACCTCCAGTAGAATGAGAGCTCTTCAGGGTCAGCGCAAGGGCTATTTTTGTCTTGGCTTTCCTGGTACCTTGCCCATAGTTAGCTTAATAAATGTTGGATGAATGGAATTTACACCTATGATGTCTCCCTTGCCTCCATCTCCACCTATTGAAATCTTATCTGTCCTTTAAAACTCAGCTCAAATAAGACTGCCTCTGGGTGACACTTCTTATTGTTTCTATTCTCTATCCCTATCTCTATCCCTCCCTGAAGTTGAAATGATCTCTCATTTCTTTGGGATCTCATAGCATAATATTTGTATCTCCCTTATGAAAGTGCTATTGTGCCTTGGAAAATACATTGGAGGCAGAGGGCCTGAGTTTGAATTAACTTTGGGCAATTACCTCCTCTCTCTGAATCTCAGTTTCCCCATTTTAAAAATGAGGGTGGATTAGATGGCCCCTGAAGTCCTTTCTAGTCCTAACTCTCTGTGTCTCTCATCCTGCTTATCTCATGCTACTAGGTATTATATGTTTGAGTCATATCACTCTGAAGCCAGGAGTCAGTAGGGTGTACTAGGAAGCAGATTAGATTTTGAACCAGTGATTCTGGGTTCAAATCCTAGCTCTGTCATTTACTGCCTGCATGACCTTGGAAAAGTGTTTGATTTTCCTTATCTATGAAATGAGAAGGTTAGACTGGGTTACCTTTGAATTCCCATAAGCTCTAGTGCTTCCATGATCTTCTGGCCCTTGAGGGCCAGGGGCTTCACTCAGCATTGATCCTAGTGCTTAGTACATAAGAGGTGTTCAGGAAATGTGTGAACAATTTTTTTTTTGATGTTTGAGAGTCAGGTCAGATGTCTCTTACTTGTTGCCTATCAGAGGAATTCAAAAGTGAAATCTTTAGGTGGGGGATTTGGGCAGCTCTGACAAGTCATTGGAATGGTTTCCCATTCCAGTTCGGTGTGCTAAGATGATACATGTAAAGCCCAAGGCTCCCTCTGTCAGGAGTCCATAGAAGCCAAATGAAGGAGCAGCTTCATCCCTCATACCTTACTCACAGCTCTTAGCAACTGCCTTGAAATAACTAAACCCAGGGAAAGATATTTTGGGCCAGTGTTGGCTTTAGTTAATTCGGTTTGTCAAAAACTGAGAGTTAGCAAAGGGCATGAAGAATGTTCTGAGTAAAAGAACAGGAGGAGGAAGCTGAGGACCATGTACAGAAATAGGGAATAGCTTTGTGGTTTTATTTTTTTGGGGTGGTGAGTTGAGTTGTGATTTTCTGAGTGTAGGGAAAATAAGCCAATCCTTTTTTAAAAAAAACTTTGAAATTTAGCTTTAAAAAAAAATTCCAGATTTAACAACCACTAAACAAAGTAGCCACTTTTCATAAACTAATCATTGCTTTTTGAAAACCAGATAGCCTTACAGTGGAATCAGGAGAAGTCAGAAACCTGCTTATTACATATTTTGTAGCTACTATGCTTTTTATCCAGATTGCTGAGTGGATAAAATCAGAGTTTTGGCCCTCAGAGAAGGGGATCCCAGCTGAGTATGTTCACTCTTGGATATGCATAGAGGAATGTGACAAGATGGACAGAGCACTGATGGCCTCTGGGGACCTGAGTTTGAATCCCAGCTTGTCACTTACTACTTATGTGACCTCCATATGACAATGATCGTTGATGGGTCCTATAACAATTTATTATTATTATAATATTATTATTATTAACTTATAGCTTTGTAGAATTACCCAATGACTTGTCCGTGGTTACCTAGCTAATATGCACCAGAGGAAGGACATCAGCCCAGGGCTTCCTGTTTCCCAGGCTGACTCTTTAATCACTATATTGCTCAGCCTCTTGGCTGTGGGGTCAGGCAGTAGTGTCCTGTACCACCTTCAAATAGGAACAAGGGCCACCAAATTATGCATGAGGATCACTGTGCCCTGCGTATTGACTTAGAGAAAAACACTTCAATATCTATGTTTATTGTAATTTATTTTGTTAAATATTTCTCATTTACTTTTTATTCTGGTTCAGGCCATGCTTGGGAGTGTTGTGTGCCATATATGACTCACAGGCCTTGTGTTTGACACTTCTGGTGAAGCGTACATGAAAGAGGGCAGAAGTAGGAAGGGAGGCTGCATCTCTTCTGTGGCAATAGGGAGCCACTGATAGTTTTGGGTAGGGGAAAGGCATCATGCATCTCAGTCAAAAAGTATCGATCAGGCACTTACTACATATCAGTCACTGTCATAGGTGCTGGGGATACAAAACCAAAAGTCAAGTAGTCTCTGCTTTCAAGGAGTTTATATCTGTAGCAAGAAGACTAATATGTTTGGGGCATAGTATAATTTGAAGTGTAAATGACTAAAGGCAAGATGACCAGGTAGGCAGCTGTTGAAATGGTCCAGATGAGAGTTATTAAGGGCCTAGATGAGCATAGAGTTATTGGGAATGTCTGGTCTCCTAAAAATCAAACAAGGACATATAACTTTCATTGGAGGTTTTTCAGAAGAGGTGGAGTGACCCATTGGGTATGTTGTAGTTAGGCTTTGTTTACTTGGTATGAGTTGAACTAGATGACCATTGAGGGCCCTTCTGACTCTAAAATTCTGTGGTGTTTTTTTTGTTTGTCTTTTAAGAAAGTAATTTGCTCTTATTTTTAATTAATTAATTAAATTTTTAGTAATTTGCTTTTGTTTTTGATTAATTAATTTTTTTTAGTAATTTTCTTTTATAGGAGAAAACTTAGGTCGCTTTATACATGTTTTAATAATAACAATTAGTGTCTCATCTAGTGCCTTAGGAGTTACCAAGCATTTTACATATTATCTCATTTGAGCCTTCCAGTGTAGATGGCTACTATAGAGATCATCATCTTCATTTTATCATTGAGAAAAGTGAGGCCCAGAGATAAAGTGATTTGCCCTGAGTCACATAGCTAATAGGAATCGGAGGTAGAATTTTAATCCTGGTCTTTCTGACTACAAGTCCTGAACTCTTTCCAGTTATCTTTACTTGCCAAGATGCTTTTATGTAGCTGTAGATTTAGTTTTTCATAAATAGTTTGGACAGACAATAAAGGAAGCTGCTGGTAATGCATGGGGAAATTCAGTATACCTCATACATCGTGGTGTTGAGCAGTGAGCCTGAAACAGAGCAATGAAAATGGGCCCTACTTCAGATTTTCCCTCTGATTTATTGTGTTCCGGCATTTTGATTGTGTGTCTGCTGTTCAATGAGCACTAAAATTGGCTGGTGATCAGATTAATGATAGCACTGGTCCCTAGCTACTTCAAGTCTGATATAATTAGTTAATTAAATTTGGAGGGGGAAAAAACAGGAAGCAAATTATTGGGTAAATGTCTCAATAATCAGGGTGTTCTTTAGTATTTCTAAATTAGAAATTGACAGGAGTAGGGCAGCATGTTCTAGGGAAGCCATGTAGAGAGTGGTACCATGGACAGAGCCCTAGATTTATAGTCTTCTCTCCAGGTTTGACCTTGGGCAATTTAACCTCTGTGTCTCAGTTGCCTTATGTGTACAATAAGGGCATTGGATTAGGTGACCTCCAAGGCCCCTTCCAGCTCTAGTTCTGTAATATTACCCTTACATGTAAGAGTTGTAGGCACAGGGAGACCAATTCAAATTAGTAACAACAATATCTTAATCTGGAGTTCATGGGCCTCTAAGGAGTCTGTGGATACATTTCAAGGGGTCTTTGAGGTTGTATAGGAAAAAAAGATTACATCTTTATTTACATTAACCTATAGCTGAAATTGAGTATTTGTTCCAACTAGGAGTATAGGCAACAAACATTTTTCTGAGAAGGGGTCCCTTAGGGTCCCCCAAGTTGCCAAAGAGTTTATGACACAAAAACATGTAAAGCACAAAAACATGACCCAGAGCCTTATGTTTCACCAAATACTTGACATATGTTGGTGCATTTGATCCCCATGACAGCATTGCAAAGTAGGTATTACAGGTGCCACCTTGGTTTTACAGATGAGGAAACAGGGTCAGGGAGATAAAGGCTTTACAGGGTCAGGAAGATACAGGCTTTTGTGTGGCTTCCAGATAATGGTTTAAGGTCTGCTGACCACAGAGCCATGGGTAGAATGATGAGAGGGTTGAGGAAAAGGATAAGACTGGGTTGGAGTTACTGGAATAAGAAATGTGAAGAAAAACAGAGCTGTAGACTAATAAAATAGAACCAAGATACAGAGAACATCTGGAACAGCTGGTGGAGATAATAGCTCCCATTTATGTGGTGCTTTGAGTTGGGAAAAGTCATTTTCCATTGTCTCATTTGATCCTTTCAATAATGCTGTGAAGCAGGTGCTATTATTCTGATTTTATAAATGAGAAAACTGAGAACTCAGAGTATTGGGTGATCTGTCTGTGTCAATGCAGAAAGTGTTTGAAACCCAATTTGAGTTTGGGTCTTCTTGGTTCTAGTCAAGTACTCTAATTTACTATTTATTCATTGCTGCTTCCTATTCTTTTTTTTTTTTTTTGCCTTAAAATACTTTTTTTCCCCACTTTTTTTTGGAGGGGCAATTGGGGTTAAGTGACTTGGCCAAGGTCACATGGCTAGTAAGTGTTAAGTGTCTGAGGTTGGATTTGAACTGAGGTCCTCCTGACTTCAGGGCCGGTGCTCTATTCACTGTAGCACCTAGCCACTCCCCTATTCTTTCTTTAAAAATTAATTAATTTATTTTTAGTTTTCAATATTCACTTCCATAAGATTTTGAATTCCAAATTTTCTCCCCATCTCTCCCCTCTCCCCACCCCAAGATGGTGAGTAGTCTGATATAGGTCTTATATATACATTCATATTGAATCTATTTTTGCATTAGTCATGTTGTAAAGAAGAATTAGAGCCAATGGAAGAAACTATGAAAAAGAAAAAAACAAACAAAAATAGAAAAAATAAGAGAGAGAACACATAATACACTTCAATCTGATGGAATCTTAATAAAGCTGCCCCCAGCCCCAATATTCAAACTTTCTTATAGGCCCCACTGAGCAGCCGGCCCACTGCCCCTACCTAGACACTCACTTCCCTTTCCCCCACTCAGTATCCTGACTTCTTCATATATGCTTCACTGCTCATAGAACAAAAGGTGTGTCTGTGAACTCATATTTCTCGCAGAAAGAGCAGGCCTGTCCATCTGATGGGATCCCAGCCACTGCTCCCAGACCCATTCCTCATATTTCCCACGTGTGTCCATGTACTCAGCCACAACCACATTCATCTTGTCTTAGGACCACAATACTCAGCCAGTTAGAAAGCAGTACCACCAGGATGTCCAACCAGGATGTGGACCCCGAAACAATAGAACGGACTTTCCCTAAGTAGGACCTGCCCAGTAACACAAAAGCTGGCCTTTATGTGAACTTGTGATGCAAAGGCTTATTATAATATCATTATCATACTTACATACCCGCCCTTCCCCATGGGTTTTTCTATATGTGTTATGGGTAATCACATGCACAGTTCCATTGTGACTAGGACCCATCCCCTATTAATCCCTTAACAACCTCCTCCTGCCTTTTTAATATTCATAATTTCTATTATAAAATTACATCTTTACCCTCCACTCCAAATGTTTACATGGACTATTTGTGCCCAACCTGTGTAGAACATTCTGAGTTCATATTAGTCTGATCGGCCACAGTTGGACACGTTGAAACTTGACTCTAGCATAGTGGTGGCATTTTGGTCCTCTTGGAGAATGAAAGACAACAACCAATCAACTATACAAATCTATCTTGCCTTCTCTGAAGTTTCTGGTTCCTCTTGGAACTTATCCTGCTTCCTAAGAGGTGTCAGTCTCAACAAATGCCTATACTTGGATTAGAGGTGGTCTGACTCTGAATTCTTTGGGACAGTTCCACACCACCACATCATGAAAGCACAGCAAATCTGCATTTAGAGTCCATAGTTCTTTTTCTGAATGTGGACAGCATTTTCCATCCTGAGTCCTTTGGAGTTGTCTTGGATCCTTGCATTGCTAAGAAGAGATAAGTCTATCAAAGTTAGTCATAACACATTGTGACTGTTACTGTGTACAGTGTTCTGGTTCTGCTCATTTCACTCAGCATCAGTTCATTCAAGTCTTTCTAGGTTTTTTGAAGTCTGCCTGCTCATCATTTCTTACAGAAAAATAGTATTCCATTACATTCATATACCACAACTTATTCAGCCATTCCCCAAGTGATGGCCATCCCCTCAATTTCCAATTCTTTGTCACCACAAAAAGAGGTGCTATAAATATTTTTGTACATGTGGGTCCTTTTCCCATTTTTATCATCTCTTTGGGATACAGACCTAGTAGTGGTTGTATCAGCAAGCACCCTAGCATACCTAGGGCGGCTACTAGCACAGGTTCTTAGATCTGCTTTTCTAAAGGAAAGCAACTCAAAGTGGGTTAACAATCTTACTTTAATCAATCAAATACCATTTACCTAGTTCAGGGGAAAAAGTCAGCACCCTGAACTTCAGAGAATACAAACAGAAGTTACAAACAAACAGAAA
>CM053580.1:33318696-33351388 GCA_028627135.1 Pseudochirops cupreus | reverse complement strand
ATACATGGATGGATGGATGGATGGATAGACAGATAGATACATACATACATACATACATACATACATACATACATACATACATGGATGGATAGACAGAGACAGACAGATAGATAGATAGATACATACATACATACATACATGGATGGATGGATGGATAGACAGATAGATAGATAGATACATACATACATACATACATGGATGGATGGATAGACAGACACAGACAGACAGACAGATAGATAGACAGACAGACAGACAGACAGATAGACAGACAGACAGGTAGAGGTTAGTTCTGCTGAAGCTTTTATTTTTATTTTTTACAGAGGATGATTCTCTGAGAAGGATACAATGGGGAATGTAGGCTAAATAAAACCAAAGAATACCAATAATTTTAAAGACATATAAGATAATGGCAGAAGGACATATTACCCCTGATCACGTCCTCTCTGCTCCTAGCGCTGCCCCAGGGTGCTTGCAGTGAATCTACAGATGAGTTTACATTAAGTGATTCATGAACAAGCATTTATGAAGCTCCTACTAAGTGTCAGACACTATAAACACCAGGAATACAAACAGAAGCAGAAAGACAAACATCTCCTACCCTCGAGGAGCTTACAATCTACTGGGGAATAACACGCCCAAGGAAGCTGAAAATGGGCAGAGGCGTGGTGGGGAAGTCCGGCCGAGTACTGCCAGGTGGGAAGTGAAGAGATGGCTGCCTGAGAGCATTCCTTAAATGGAATTCATTACTGCTATTAATGACAGTAGTGATAATGAAGCACTGTCTACATGGGCATTTACAGTTTGAAAAGCACTTTACATATAGAGGGCGTCCCACAACTCTTAGTACAGTTTTAACCTTTAAAAGCTTAAACAGAACTAAGATTTTTGGCACACCGTGTATTATCTCATTGGGTCCTCAATAGCAACTCTGGTAAGTAGGTCTATTATTATTCACATTTTAGAGAAGAGAAATTGAGGTCCAGAAATGTTAAATGTCCTGCCCAAGATCAGACAGCTATTAAATATCTGAGGCAAATTTTAAACTTGGATCTTCTTTACTCTGTCAGCGGTTCTCACCCTGTGGGTTATGTTTGATTTGTAACAATGAAAATACATCCTGCATATCAGATATTTACATTATAATTCATAACAGTAGCAAAATTACAGTTATGAAGGAGCGGCAAAAATAATTTTATGGTTGGGGGTCACCACAACATGAGGAATGGTATTAAAGGGTCGCGGCATTAGGAAGGTTGAGAACCACTGCACTAAGTTGATGATGATGATGACGATGATGACGATGATGACGACGATGATGTTAACATTTATTTAGCACTTTAAGGTTTGTGAAGCACTGTGTGCATGTGTATGCTTGTGTATGTGTATAATTTCATTTGATCTTCACAACACACCTGTGAGGTAGATGCTATTATTTTCTGCATTTCACAAATGAGGAAACTAAGGCTGAGAGAGAGGTTAAGGAACTTTTCCAGGGTCCAACAGCTGGTATCAGAGGTGGGAGTTGAAACCAGGTCTTCTGATTCCAAATCCCCTCTCCACTATCAACAACTTCCCTCTCTCCAAAGTAAATAGCCAGGACATTTGAATTTCTTTTTAAAGTGATTTTATAGATGGTCCCAGTCTCCATTAAGTAACACATGGCAGCACTCATTGTTGGAGTAAATAGCGGGCCAACTTTCACCAGTTCTATGAATCCTCACCACCCACCCTGCTGCCAACAGAATCTGTTCTTACATGAAAATTGATGCGGTAAATTTTAGCTCTGAAAACAAAATCTTCAAAGTGAAAATCAAAGAAGGAAAAACAACATCATTCTCATCTGTGCTTCCTAAAAGGCCATAAACATCAGCTTCTGGCTCTGTATGCATGACTAATTTTAAAGGACAGAGCACAAGAAAACTGGAAACCAACATCTGTGATGGAAAAATTGTAGTATCTTAATGTCATGAATATTATTGCACTGTCCAGAATGATGATTCCAAGGAATTCAGAGAAATTTGGGAAAAAGGGTGGGATCCAGAAGAGGCATGTGGAAGGAACTCTTCACTCCACCCTCCAATCAGAGGAGCCCCAGGGACAGAGGTCATGATAGAATGTTAGTATCAGGACTTATTTGACCTTGAAGGATGTTTCCTGGAGGTAGGATGGAGAATTCCAAAGGAGATCTGCTAGGTGGGAAATGAAGATATAGCCAGCCTGCGAACCCTCCTTAAATGAAGGTTCTGGGAGGAGCATTTGTAACACATGGACTCAATGTATTCTCAGAGGAATTTCATCTGAGGGTTTACTAACTGTGATCTTAGACACCATTTTATCTCCCCGTCGCTTATTCTCCTCATCTGTAAAACGAGGGAGGGAGACTAGATGGTCTATGATCCTGTCCCATTCTCAGTGTGTGATCATATGAAGTAAGCAGAATATAGATAACCCAATGATTTTGTAGCACTCTGGTAACTTTGCCAAGAAAACTCCAAATGGGGTCATAAGGAGTCGGGCATAATTTATATGACTGAAAAACAAAATAGAGGTGCAATGTGGTATACATTGGCAGAAACAGTAACTGTTGGTTAGTTTTGTTAAAAACTACCCTTCTTTGTTATGAGGGAGGGTTCATTGTGTCTGTGTCTGTGTCTGTGTCTGGGGGCACCACAATGTAAGAAGCAAGGGTGCGATGTGATTATTTTCAGAAATTGCTCAAGGCAGGATGGCACAGTAGAGGAAGGGCTGGATTTGGAATTCAAAAACCCAGGTTTGTACCCCTCTTCTATTACTTACTACCTATGTGACCTTGGACGAGTCAACCATTCTCTCCTTTAGTTCCATTGGCTATAAAAATGAGGGTGGACTGGATGACCTCCAAATGGCCGGGAAGGGCCCTTCCAGATTAAATCTATGAGCTTATGACTATGGTGTAAAAATAAAATCCACCAGTAAAATTTATTTTTATAAAGGGTTATTATTATAAAGCCAAAATAAGCCATAGAAATACTGAAAGGACAACTCAAAAGCTTCAGAGCCTTAGGAAGGAATGTGTCACCCATTAACGGGGCTTTCTTTTCAGCTGAAAATCTCTAGATGATTGGAATCAGACATAATGGCACCCAAACAAATTCATCCTGGCCAAGGCACTCAATGCAAAAATATTTTCTGGGCAGACAGACTGGCTTCAAAGGAAACAACATGAGAATGTTTCCCACACAGTCAGGGCACGCGCCCTGCATCCAAATGAAGATGCAATGCTACCTCTGTAGCCTATAATCTGCTTCCTTGCAATGAATATGCAAGGGCATACTCCAGGCAGGACACCGAGGCATGCAAACAACCCCAGGCTGGCAATCGATGACAAAAAGAAGTCAACTTTCTCAGAAAGTATTTTATATGGAAAATGCCTCAAAGATTAATTGCTGCAGCGTTATGCCTTTAAAAAGATACACAGAGACCATATAAAGATATGCATTTGTGGTCTTTTTTTCTCAGCCCTTGTAAATGTTTATAAATGGGAGCAGTGTGATATATATGGTGGAATGAGCATTGGAATTTGAAAGGTAATTTGGAGTCATAGATCAAGCTGAGGACCTAGTCAGGAAACAGATATTTAGGTGTTTCAGCCATATCCGACTCTTCAAGGACAACCCCCTTCCCCATCCTTGTTTGGGGTTTTCTTGGCAAAGATACTGGAGAGCTTTGCTATTTCCTTCTCTAACTCATTTTACAGATATGGAAACTGAGGCAAATGGGATTAAGTGACTTGCCCAGGATCACATCGCTAGTAAGTATTTGAGGTCATATTTGAACTTGGGTCTTGCTGACTGAGATATGAAAAGATATTTGAACTAAGGTCTTCCTGACTCAAGCCCCTGTGCTCTATCCACTGTGCCACCTTAGTCAAGAAGAGTTAAGTTCAAATCTTACCTGAGACACTAGCAGTTTGATTTTGGTCATTTAACCTGCCTCTTCTACAATCTTCTTACCTGTAAAACTGGAATAATAAGAGTACCTACCATAGAGCATTGTGAGTTTCATTTGAGATGGAAATTATGAGCTCTTCTTAGAATCCAAAAACCTGGCATCAAACTCAGGCTCCGCTACTTACTCATCTGTATTTCCTTGGCAAATCATTTCTTCTCTCTGCTCCCTTTCCTCATTTCCCAGTCAGCACTAGCCAAACTGCCGCTTCTGCCACCTCCAGGGAGCCTGGATTCTGCCCCTGGTCCTTCAGCTCTGATGGCTAAGCTTTTGCCTTATGTTGCCGAGACCTAGGCCTTCACTATTCTACCTCCCACCACTGTACACAGGACTGCTCCATTCCAGCTCTCCTTTCTGTGCTGTCTTCCCCTAGAAGAATGTAATCTCCTTGAGAACAGGGACTGTCTTGCACTTAGCATAGTACCTAGCATATAGGAAGCTCTTAATAAGTGCTTTTATCTGTCTTTCAACTTGTGGAAATAAGGGCATTCATTAGAGGACCTCTAATGTCCCTTCCAACTCTTAGTCTCATATATGACCTGGTTTTGAATTTGGATTCTGCAACTTACTACTTCAAACAAACCACTTAATCACTTTGAGACTCGGTTTTCCCATATGCAGAATGAACATGTTGGACTAGGTCAGTGGCATCAAACGAATGGAAATGAAAGCTATAAACGATATAGAAAAATCCCTGCAGGCTGTATCTCAATTTAGAAAACCTCACATGTTTACATATCCCTTTTTTAATAATATATCAACACATTAAAATGAGATAGAAATGACATTCTAATCTGGTCACACTCAGGAAGGTTGCAGGCCATGTGATTGATAGCCCTGGACCAGATGACTGCCAATCTCCCCATACTCAAGTCTAGGAGTTTCCAAAAAAAGAAAAGAAATGAATATCAAACGCAGGTAATACCTCACTTTATTGGGCTTCATAGATACTGCATTTTTTACAAATTGAAGGTCTGTGACAATCCTGCATTGAGCAAGTCTATCAGCATCATTTTTCCAACAGCATGTGCTCACGTTACATCTCTGTGTCACATTGGGGCAATTCTTGCAATATTACAAATGTTTTCATTATTATTCTGTTATGGTGATCTGTGATCAGTGATCTTTGATGTTACTAGCGCAATTCTTTTGGGGCACCATGAACTACATCCACATAAGACAGCAATTGATAAATGTGTGCATCCTGATTGCTTCACCAACTGGCTCCTCCCCCATTATGTCCCGAGACACAATATTGAAATGAGGCCAATTAATAGCCCTATAATGGCCTCTAAGTGTTCAAGTGAAAGGAAAAGTCAATCAATGAGGCAAACTTCATTGCTGTCTTATTTTAAGAAATTGTCACAGCCACCCCAAGCTTCAATAACCACCTCCCTGATCAGTCAGTAGCCATCAATATTGAGGCAAGACTCTCCACCAGCAAAAAGATAATGACTTGCTGGAGGCTCAGGTGATGGTTAGCTTTTTTAAAAAATGAAGTATTTTTTAATTAAGGCATGTACTTTTTTTATATTTTGAACACTTACTACAGTGCAAACATAATTTTTACATGCACTGGGAAACCAAAAAATTCATGTGACTCACTTTAGGGCAATATTTGCTTTATCAAGTTAATCTGGAACCAAACCCACCAAGGTATGCATCTAACTGGTAATATTAAGGTATCTCGTGGGTTAAATTCTGAGGCAAAAATAACTTTAAACCAACTATTTGAGATGTTCTATTTTCAAAGTCTTAAAGCTTTGAGAACAAAGGTTCCGTGTACATAAAAATGGTGACCTTTGAGATTTTGGAGGGTTGGTAATGATAGGGCACACCAGGATAAATGCCAGGATGGCAGCTGTTCAGTCAGATGAACAAATGAAAAAGCACTTATTAAGTGCTTGTTGTATTCCAGGCGTTGGGAATATAAATGTAGATGATGCTGTGTGCCTTTTGATCTGAGTTATAGAGGACAACCTGTGTGCCAAAACTTATGAAGACAATGACAACAGTGAAACAGTCCTTGCCCCTCAGACTATTTTGATATGTTGATTCACTTTGCTGGACTATCATTTCCCCTTTTTAATTCTTTATTATAAGGAACGTCTCTCTAAAAGAGGAGGGGGAAGATGACATTGGGAAACAAAGGTGATGTGAAAACAAAAGGTGATTTTTTAAAAAACAATCCCTTCCCTCAAGAAACTTACATTCTATCTAGATAATGGAGGGATACCAATAAGTAAATACGCCATGTAAAAAAAAAATTTCAAGAGTACTAATAACTGGAAGGGCCAGAAAAGGCCTAGTATAGGAAACAGCATCTGAATTGTATGATGAAAGAAGCTAAGGATTCTGCTAGGAGGGAGTGAAGGAGTGCATTTCAGGAAGGAGAACTTTTTATGTAAATACACGGAGGTGGGAGATGTAATACATACAGAGACTAACAGGCCAATTGGACTGACATGGAAAGGAATTATAGGAAATGGAAATGAAAGATAGGCAAGCATCACATAGAGGCACCATGGAGAGATGTAAATCTCAGAATTTTAGAAGGGCCAATCTTGAACTAGCCATAAGATTAGGAAGATTCCTGGATAAATAGATGAGTTCCACCTCTGTGGTTTCTCATTTGCTCCAGAAGAACAATAAAATCTTAGGCATATTACTGGAGTTCCACCATGAATGATAGGTAGAAGGAGGAAATGGAATGATGTGATAGATGATTAATTGGACCCCCATTTTATTCCACTCACTATTCATAAGATTGGTATGATCCCACACGGGTAGTAATTATGAGTTCTGTATAACAGCTTTAGAGCCTAAGTTCACTCACTTAATGACATGAAGCCAACTAGAGGACCTCTACCCTTGTTTTTCCTTGTTATGGTGACCAAGTCCAGCATGGCAGAGGTGACTCAATTACACGGAAAGTCCCCCAGTTATTTTTGTTGTCCCTCCTTCCCCCATCATTCCTCTATTGCCCAACATAGGGAGAAGGACCATGAGCATTTGACCAGCAAGTATCCCTATTTGCTGGCCTGTGGCCTGCAGCCTGCCCGTCTACCAGCCCATCAGCCTATGTAGATGTTTTGACATCTGTTTATCAGCCCAGTCCATTGGTCTGCTCATCAGCCTAGCAGGACCTCCTGAAAAATCAAGATTAATTCTGTCAAGGTCTGTTCATTAGCCATCAATGGGATTCTCTATTTAGTGTAAATGCTCCTGGAGGGTCAAGGGCAAGGTGTACCACCCAATGAGAGTCTGCATTTTTAGTTTGCTTCATCAGTATTGTTTGAGTATCAAGTACTATAAAACTAAGGCCCTAGAGAAAAGGGCCATCTCACATCATGAGGAAGATATGAGGTCCACTTCATTAGAGGGGGCCATGGACTCTTCAATAAAGTGCCACTGGCTCAGAGCTCTGCCTCAGTTTGGGACAATTTTAGACCCCATAATAGGGTCCTGCTATGTGCCCCATTATTCTGTCAAGTGATTTACAAACATTACTTCATTTGACCCTCAGAACCATCCTGAGAGGCAGGTGCTATTATCATCTAAATTTTACAGTCAAGGAAACTGACGCAGACAGCTTTTAAGTGACTTTTCCAGAGTCAAACAGCTCGTGTCTGAGGCCAGATTTGAACTTGAGTCTTTTCTGACTCCAGACCCAGAACTCTATCCACTCTACCACCCAAGCTGTCTCTGGGTGAATGCAGATTTGCAGAATATCATAAGATCATAGGATGATCATAGATATAGTTAGCAGAAATCTTAGAGATCTAGTCCAACCCCCTCATTTTGCAAATGAAGAAAGTAAGACCCAAGTAGATCAAAAGACTTACCCATGGTCACAGAGGTAGTAAGCAAGATTGGAACCCAGGCTCTCTCTCAAATTGGTACTCTCTCCACTGCACCACACCGTCATACTGTTAATCAGTATTAACCATTTTTTTTGCCCTTCAGTCTCCAAATCATGACCAAAAAAGTGCAGATGAGGCTCAAATTAGTTTTATTAAATTGTGACACAAAACACCTGTTATAACTTCAAGCCTTTACTAAAATGAGAACAGAAATGAGGCCAGAGCACTAAGTGAAAAGGAGCCAGTAACAAGCAGTTACATCTTAAACATGTCTCAGGTTGTATATTAAGCGGTAATCAAAGGAAACAAAACAACCCCTCCCCACCCCCAAAAAATATATTAAAGAACGATGTTAATTTCACAATTCACATTTGGTTGGTTTTAATCCTGACACCTGTCATTTGTGCAGTCCCCAAACACAAGAGAGATTTCTCAAATGGGGAATAAGCATTGCGCCCCTAAGTCTCTGTGCAACATTCATGGCAAAGTTTAGGGGACAACATCTACCTTCCTGCTGTTTCAACTGAACTCTTCAGATCAGATCTTATACCACCAATGTAGCACTAGAGAAAGCACAACGGAACTCAATAATGCCACCACATCAATGGCTCTTTAAAATTCCCCCTACAATCTCACCAGAATTCTGTTCTCCAACTCAAAAGCACTTCTGTGTTAGAGTCAGAGCTTAGTACTATAAGCAACATCAGGAATGCTTCAGGATCTAGGGCATACATTCACTGACACTGCTTTCAGGTCATAGCAAAACTAGGGGCATGTGGTATGCTATCTACCATACATACTCTGACCTAGTCTGGATAAGACATTACTAAGCAGATGAAGCATACACAAATCCAACTGCTACCATGCATTGGGAGGCACCCCTTCTTTTCACAAAGGTAAACATCAGCAAATGCAGAACTACCATTTAATTCCTGCAAAATGGCACCCTGAGTCACAGAAACAGAGAAGACTTGCATGTGTTTTTAAAGCAACAAGACAACAAATGACCTCCCATTTGAAAATGGGATTTCTGTCCATAGGAGAACCTAGAATAAATAGGTTGTTTCCCATCCAGATTCACAGTCAAGAACCGTAAGCTAGGTTCCAGACGGGGATTTGTTCTCAGATAGTACCATCCATCACGACACTTGAGGCTCTGTGATTTTGTTTTCTATAAAAATACATCATATAAAGAATAAATATACACACAGTGACATAACATTGATTTTCACTAGTGAGGGGGTCACTAACACACTTACAGAGAAAGAGGAAGGAGTGGATTAAGAGGATTATTTGGAATGCAAATTAAGGTCTTTTAAAAGGCAACTGTCAACGCTATGGCTTCTAGCACTTAGAGAAAAGAGGAGTGAATGTGATGGCCAGTGGTTTCTTCCCCTACATAGGCAGGGCTTGAAGTTTTGGTCCAAACCTGTGATTTCACTGATGTAGCCTAGGATCACACAGCCAATTATGTTTCTGAGATTGACTTGACCCCATGGTTCCCCCAACTCTGGGTGAATTTCTGGGTGTTATCCACAATAACATGCTACTGACTCTGAGTGAATCTCTGGGTATCATCTAAGATAACATGTTGCCAGTCCAAATTAACTATATTAATCCTTCAGGACTAAAAAGAAGTTTTTTAAAAAAACAAATTTACAATAAAAAATGAAATTCCAATGTGTAAAACACATTTTCTTATCATCCTTTTGTGGGCCCAGTGGCAGTGTTCAGTGCCTTTGAAACTGAGTCATATTATCTGAGGCAAGGAGTACAGATTAGGAATTTCTAAGATTTAATTCTGGCTCAGTGTTTCTCCCTTATTCACTAGGCCCCAGGCCAAATCAGTCAGGCTTTGCCCACCAACCAGACATAAATAATAAAATATGAGGATGTGCAATGGAACTCATTAATGTCTAGAACAGCACTAGAGAAACACTCTATGTATCATTAATAAGGCTTGTGACTTGGAGTACAGTGCAATCAATATTCAATTATCCTCCCTAACCTCTGCCAAAGGAGTTATGACAGTGACAGTCGTTGGTCAATCCAAACACTCCACTGAAGTCAGTGATTCCAATCTTCCAACCTCCCAAACATTTTTATTCCAACAGCTGAAACCTGTTCAGCTCAAAGGGTCAGTTTCACCTCATCTCTCTACTCTTTTGTTCTCAGGCAGAAAAAATTCTCAAGGTAGCCAAGCACTCTAAGGAAGGGAAACAAACGGGAGGTAGAAAAGCAGTTTGGACAAAGCTCAAAGCAAATAATCAACCCAAAATCATCAAGAGTTGACAGAACCATAGGTTAATTCCCAAAGGTTGATTTTTTAAAATCTCATAATAAGGGGAATAAATTCTTATTTTTAATTTCAAAAAGAGTTGTAGGAAACCTTAAGATGGCATTCTTAAAAATGATCATGACCAAGGAACTTGCTGATCTGGTGGGAATTTGTCTCCATGTATTCCATAGATACAAAGCAAAAGCTTGGAAAAGGATAGTCCAAAAGAGGATCCGTTAACCTAACTTTCTCATTGAGGTTTACACGGTACCTTTAAACAAATGGTAATATCTCAAAGGTAGAAACAGATTCACAATCTGGGCTTATACCTGAAAGTGGGCAGGCAATTAAGAACCAAAAATGAAATGAAGCTGGGAAACACCCTCAGATCTATAAAAACAAGCAAGTTCAATTCATGACAGCAGAGGATACCCTTTCCAACATCTCTCACTGGCAAATATATAACCATGATCCCTCTGGAACAAGTAGTTTAATGAAAAGAGTGTGGAAATTAAGAATACTGCAAGCACTAAACCTAATTCCCCCACCCCAAATTACATTTAAAGATAAGTGAAAAACATATATCATAATGGGTGGTGGGGGTGGGAGTTAGCATTGTCACTGTGGCAAAACTGGGTTAATTTTTAGGATTTACTTTACGGTGGTCTGGTGTGTGGTCAATATGGAGTTAAGGTCCATTTACTATTGATCACACTAAGATTACATACAATAATAATGTTGGCATATAGGATTGCACAAACCTACTTAGTTCCAGGTTGTCAATCTCTGGATTCAAACTACCCCAGGATGGGCTTTATCAGTTTCTTCTCTCTTGGGGTTTGTGAGCACTTGCCAAAGGCACTTGTAGTCTGGGCTTTAAGCAAGCATGTCTGCAGGTTCTCAAATGCACTACTACTGTGGGAGGCAAGTGGGTATGTGGGTGAAGGCACACACATAGCAGTAGATGGAGAGCTGGCCTGGAAGCCAGGAGGGTCTAGGTTAAAGCACTGCCTTTGATATTTCTCCATGACCTTAAGCAAGTCACTTAATTTCTAAGACTACAGAGTTGAAGAGAAGGAGCAGCTTCATTCACCTGGCTATGCTCTAGACCAGTGAAATCACAGGTTTGATCCTTATCCCTATCCTAAGTGGGAGAAGGGCCTCCTGAATGAACCTCTTCAATGAACCTCTCCCTCAAAATGAGAAGAAATTGTCACGTGGGTCATCAGCAGTTTTTTTGGAAAACATTTAACCATATGTCTGGGAACTGGTGAAGAACATCAAAATGAAAGGCTACTACAGTTTGGGGGGAAGGGGTCCCCAAACCTGTGATTTCATCTTTGTATGGGACTTTGGCTATAGAAACGAATTCTACTAATGTACACTGACAATTTATAATCTCAAGATTTGTTTCTCTGCTCCAAGGTCACAAAACCATAAATAGGACCCGAATACAGGTTCTTTTGACACCAAAGGCAGAACTCTATATACCATGCCATGTTGCCTTTCAATGAGAAATTGTTTTAAAAATCAGATTTTTAAAAAATTATCTGTGAACTTCAGGAAAAAAGATCAGGCTATTTTTAAAAATAATAATTTTAATCTTATGGGTTAGTCATTTTTTTATTTCTACTTTTATTTCGACTTTTTTATTTCTACTTGCAAGTTTTCTTTAAACCTCCTATAATAATCAGTATAACTAGTTAGCCAGTTTATGTCAATGGAGCAGTAATATTGAATTGTAGTGTCTTGACCAAGGGTACCTCCAATCTGGCCTCTCAAACGTTACTTTCAGAAGTCCAGAGTTAAAAATCTGAGGGAACAAATGGTTCCAGAATTCCCTGGCTGCTCATCTAAGGAGAGCAGATGTAGGCATGACGGATGCTTTCATTTGCCTTCTAGGAAGTAAGCTGGCAGTAAGGCTGCCCACTTAACAGGATCCTCTAAAGGACCATCTATCCACTTACGCAACTTTCTATGCTCATTTAAGCAGGTCTGAAGCCCCTGTTCTAGAATGTAAGCTCCCTGGGGGCAGGGCTTGTTTTTGCCTTTGTTTGTATTCCAAGGGTTTAGCACAGTGCCTGAAACCTCATAAACACTTAATAAATGCTTACTGACTAAGTGATCTGCATGAAGGTTCTATGGAACAGAGAGACCTGGAAACTCTAGCCTTTTAACCTACACAGTGCAAGAATGAGCTGCAGTGCCTAGAACTCTTCATTGTGGCCACTTCAAAAATCTTATACAGCTTTACCAGCTAAAGTTATAAGGGAAAACCAAGACAAACAAAAATGTTTTTCCTAGGTAAATGACAAAAGATTCAGAAAAGCTCCCTGGGCATCTCACAGAATTCACTGCAGCCAGGAAGGACAAAGGAATGAAGCAACATGGATGCATGAAAATATGGACATTACACCTGCTGGACAAAGCACAAGAAATCCAAAAGAAGAACATAATCTTAAGTTATTTCCTGTTTTAGATAGAGGAGATCGCATTACATAATACATGTGGTTTCCTATCCATTTAAAAACCGTCAATGATCTAGCCTTTTAAACAGACCAGTTTGTTTGACAACTGGTAGGCCTTGGCACCATAACAACGAACAAAAGCTGAGATGTTAAAACATCATGTCCTAATGCCACTTTCTAAACACAAATTCTCTACGTTCAAAATGGCTTTCCACTCTTTCAGATGACCCTTGAAATCCACTGACTTTCTTTGACTAAACCAGGGGTCCTTAACCCTTTTTTTTTCAAGATGGATGCCTTTGGCTATCTGGTGAAAACTATGGACCCCTTCTCAGAATAATTTTTAAATGCCTAATATAAAATACCTAGGATTGCAAAGGAAATCAATTATATTGGAATACAGTCATCAAAATATTTTTTTAAAATTCACAAACTCCAGCTTAAGGACACATCAGACTAAACAGTTCCAGGACTTTAGACCAACAACCTTCTACACGCAGAACATGTTTCTGAGCATTTGCACATGTGTGCATGTGTGCACATGTACAGACACACACACACACAGAAACACAAACACACACACACACACACACACACCCTAGAAATACTCATATGTATCTGGGGAGCAATAGGACTGAAACCCTAAATCATTTTATAGTAAAGCAGGGCTCAATTTAAAAAAAGAAAGAAAATCCAGCAATTCTCTCATCCCATTGCTCCTAGTACCACCAGGAGGTTACATGACCTGAGAGAATGTAGTACCTAGAAAGGAGGGGTGCAAGCATAAGAATTTACAATTCTTGTGCAGACATATTAATTCCAAGATATGCTACCAAGTAATTTTGGTCATTCTCCTTTTAAAATATCACACATGCGTAATTCATTGCAAAAACAGACTCCAAACTGGAATCTACCTTTGGGATTCTTCCAATGGGCAAGAAACGGAACCAGTATGAATGACAATGAGCAGCGCTCAGCAGAAAGACTCTGGAGTCTGAAAAGGTAAGACTGAATTGTTACAGGCAATTGTTCCATGCCCAAACTACTGGCTCTTTTTTAGTGCAAAGAAATTATAGCTGGAAAGAAATTACAGCTAGCAAGAGCTAATGTCTTTCATCCAACTTTCTTTTTAAAAATTTTTTTTTTAAACAAGGCAGAAGAGGGACAAATGAACCACATCTTTGAGCTCCACTGGGAGCCTACATTCCTTAAGCCATCTAGGCTCATCCTTTGATTTACAGATGAGAAAAACAGGTCCCAAGGGGAAGTTCCTCATTTAAAGTCACACAAGTATAAAGAAAATTATAAGTAAATAATGAATAAGTACGTTTCCAGTACATGGAGCAGTTGGATGGTTAGAGACAAAAACCCAATTCCATTTCATTCTCAAATGCATAACTAAAAAAGAGTCCAATCCAACTTCTGTAAAATAAAATCGGCATCCAACATTTTTTTTCATAGGGTTTTGAAATAAGAAGCCAGGCAAGTTCTTTTGAAGACCTCAAACAAAAACTAAACATCCTAACATACAATAGGAGACAGAACTTTCAGACTACAGAATTAAATCACCGGCACAAAAATATTACATATATAGACAGACCATTAGCAGCAAAGGAAAGAACTTACTGGTCAATGGGAAAGACCCAAAATAACCCTCAATTTCTCATTTTTTGAGGCAGATCTATAATGCTGGTTTTTCTTAAAACAAAGAGGATAGAGACCTCTAAAGAGGTCGCAAAGTTTATCATACTTCTGTCTCTAGAAATACCTATCCCTCAGTCCTTCTACCAAAGGGTACAAAGCAGGTCCCTAAGCTATCATCCAATTTGTCCCCAAGTTCAAGTATTAAATGAAGAAACTACAGTACTCCAAAATTGATCTCATGTTCTACTTGAAGGAAAATGGAGAAGGATGAGAACAATTATAAGAAAAGCTGAGGGTTGTGTTTAATTGAAAGAGCAACAAAAGGTGAGGACCGGACAAATGCTATAATCTAAAATCAACTTTACAGAGAAACTGTCTTTTAAGAGAACTTTTAGCCTTGGCCCTTTTTATTTTACAAGGAACAAAAGGTTAGAAAATAGCAGTGAAGGTACAGTCTTTGTGAGATATGAAGTAAATCATTTCACTCAACAGTAGAAAGCACTACAGCAGTTAGCCACACACCTATAGAAGAACAGAAGGAGGGAGCAGTCAGATGGGGAAGAAGAGGTGCAGGGAGATGCCCAATTCAATGATTGGACATGCACAATATTCCAGAATGATTGTAGTCATTCCAGAGAAGATAAAGTATAAAAGGAAAGGTGACCAAACATTGTGCATTTAAATGCAGAAATGGTGAAAATTAAAATACATTTTTTATCCTGCTTTATTTACAGAACAAAACACAGTGGGTATCCCTTAGAACATTGAGTAGGTCCAGCCTGGCAAATATAAAGGATGAGCATGAAATTGTTCATAACTTCCATGAAATAGCCCATATCTTGTGGCCAGGAACTCCCACATAAGTGCATATTATTATACAACATAATACAATCCTTGGACTGAAAACTGATCAAAATTCTGCCTATTTTCTGAAACAACCATTCATACACACATTTTACCATTTTTAAAAAGCTCAGGGATTATTTAGAGTTGTTTGAACATCAAATCACCCACAGTACTGCTGAGAACTACATAAAAACAAGCTGATTAAAGTTGAAAAATATGTATCAGGGGTGGCTAGGTGGCACAGTGAATAGAGCACTGGCCCTGGAATCAGGAGGACCTGAGCTCAAATCCAGCCTCAGACACTTAACACTTACTAGCTGTGTGACCTTGGGCAAGTCATTTAACCCCAGCTGCCCAGCCTTCCCCCCTCCAAAAGAAAAGAAATTAAAAAAAAAAAAGAAAAATATGTATCTATGAAGCAAAAGGTAGTGATAGAGAGGTGGAAGGCCGGCAGAGATCAGAAATGGGAAATGAAGCCTGGCCACGAGGAGGGTGGATTAGATGTGTTAGAGAGCAATGAAATTCACACAGTAGGCAGACCCTTATAGTTCTATGAAGAAATCACATTATAACAGGAATTAAAGTGTCAGGAAAGACTCTGAAGCCATTTATACCAATCATCCCAGTCATACAGCACCAAGATGGTAGCCCACATAAAGGCATGGAAAAACTGAAACCTACACTTCCCTGCATCTAGTCAGTTTCCAAAGCTACTTCCCATAGGTAAGGCCACATGCCTTCTGAAGATTAGCTAAATAAAACTAACCTGAAAACCCATCATGACCCAAAAAGCTCATTCTTTTTTAATCAGATTTTAACGCCTCAAGGTACCATCAGGTTTATAGATATCTACATGGAAGCAGAGGCATGTATTTATGTCAAAAATGGCAACAAAGCAGGACAGGTTGACAGAAGGCAAAAGAAGCAAGCAAGACAAACTGCTTTATCTGAAACAACAATCAGCAATGGGCTTCACTATAAGTATCCCAGATTCTCCATCTCGTTCCTGTACCGCTGCTCGGACACCTTGCTCTTATGTTGTTTACTTTCTAAATGCTGCCGAAATTCCATCTCTTCACCAGCCCCGGCATTGCACATGGAGCAGTAAAACTGGCCACTGGGGGTGACACACATGGCAAGGTCACGGGGAATCCACTGTCGAGATCGAGGATTGAAGTACGGTCCTATTGAAACAGAAGAACACAACTGAAATGTCTGGGCCAGGTTTCAGAAGTACATGGTCAATAAACAAAGCCATAAACCATATGTTTGTAAATTCAACTTTAAACTAGACAAAATGTACGGGGAGGTATCATAGCTAGCATTTATATAGTGTGAAAGAGGATTGTTTAATACATATTATTATTATTTCCCTTCATCCTCACAACAACCATTTAAGGAAATGGAGTGTGGGAAAGGTAAAATGTCTGAAACAACCATTCATACACACACTTTACCATTTTTAAAAAGCTCAGGGGTTATTTAGAGTTGTTTGAACATCAATCACCCACAGCACTGCTGAGAACAACAGAAAAACAAGCTGATTAAAGTTGAAAAATATGTATCAGGGGTGGCTAGGTGGCGCAGTGAATAGAGCACTGGCCCTGGAATCAGGAGGACCTGAGTTCAAATCCAGCCTCAGACACTTAACACTTACTAGACGTGTGACCTTGGGCAAGTCATTTAACCCCAATTGCCCAGCCTTCCCCCCTCCAAAAAAAAAACAAAAAAAAAATTAAAAAACCAGGAAGCGTCTTAGGCAGGATTTGAACTCAGGAGTCTTATCCACTATATCAACTAGCTGATCCAAAATAAGAAAAAATCCAGTAAGTCGGTGTCATATGGTGACTCAGTGCCTTATTGTTGGATGAAGATGACCCCAATCTACCAAAGGCTTTGCCTATGAAATACAAGTTCCTTTCGGTCCTGTGATGCTGGCAAAGCTTCCACTATAGTCCTAATGAAAGACCACATCTCCTGCCCATGAGCCAGCCTAGCCTCCAAATGATGAAGCCTTTGCCATGATGACCCAGGAAGCAAAAAGATTCCATTTTAACAGCTCACCTTTAGAGTGCTCTACCATGTGCAAAAGTCCCTTCCTAACAATAACCCCTGAGTCATGGCTTCACAGTATATAGTGCAAGTATTAAGATCCCTTTTCTACAGCTCAGCAAACAAAATTAGAGAGGTTACAGTCACATAGCTATTAAATCAGAAGAATTAGGCCTCCAAGTCTGGAGCTCATATCATGACACCAAATTCACTCCTTGTACAGGACAGAATTATCCAACCTCTTCCTTAAAAGGATACATTTCATCCAGTCCTCAAATGTCTTAAACGTTTTGTTACACTAGACAAAGGAAAACAGAAGATGTTGGAGAAAATACTAGAGGACTAAGCAAGGACTCTTCTTGAGACCACATTCCTTTTAATTCCTGTAAGATTTGCTCCTTCTACCTCCCCCCAAAAACAAATGCTTTACATTAAAACAGAAAATGCCTAATGACTTGATTTTTTTAACAGATGGACTCTGGAGGTCATGGAATTTTTCTTCCTGATTAAGCAAACTCATAAGCAGGATCAGATGATGAACTATAAGACAGAAGATAGTCTCTCATCAAGAAAATAGATGGTAACAAAGCGCCTTCCAGATGGTAAAAGTGTTTCTGCAAGGCAGGGAGCCCAGACTTACAAGGGAGCTGGCAGTCACCCGTAAGAAGAGGCAGGTCAAAGAGGGAGAGGAGCAGAACTCTTAGCCTCACTAGCTGCTTACCCCGGCACTTTCCTGTAACAAGAGAAACAGCAAGTAGCCGAGCCAAACCAATCACCTGGTCCCTATGAAAGGAGTTGCAGCCTACCCAGATATCTGCTCCTCTCCAGACTCCCTCCAGGGGATCAAACCCTGAAAGATTGGAGTGCAAGTTTAATATCATCAAGATTTAACCAACAGATCTCATCTTCACAAGCCACTGGACCAAAGGTTTTCTTATCTCACCTTTTTCCCAACATATTTTCTGCCTACACCCTGTCTTCTTCATAAGAATTGAGGATAGGGACTAGAGTGGTGATTTCATTGGTTAGAGAAGCTGAGAATATTGAGAATGTGACTTACCCTGGGTCACATAGCCAATATGTGTCAGAGGCAGGACTTATAGGATCATTTTACAGATAAAGAAACAGACTGAGACAGGTTAAATGGCTTACAAAGAGTCACAAAATTAGTATGTATCAGGATGTATTACAAGATCACAGAATACAAGATCATAGATTTAGAGCTGAAAGGGACCTTAAAAGTCACTAAGGCCAACCCCTTCATTTTATAGGTAAAGAGACTAAGGCTGAGATTCTAAGTGACTTGCCCAGAGTCACACAGCTGGTAAATGTCTGAGGCAAGCTTTCAGACCAGATCTTTGCAACTCCATGTCCACCACTCTATCCCCTGAACCACCTTGAACACAGGTCTTCCTGGCATCCAGATTAGATCGCTATGCATTGAGTAACACTGATTCTTTTGCCTTCATCATCATCTCTTAATTTTTTTTCTATATCCTTCCCATTGACAGTCCTCACTGTCCCTGCAAAGACAACATCATTAGAAATCAAGAGCAGTGAGAAATGACTATAAAGCAAAGGATCTTTAGTCTAAGACACCGAATCAATACTTAAGCATATCACCTGGTGTCCTCTTCAAAGTGGCTATTTGTGAGACTTTCTCCTTATGCTGACAATGGTGTCATTGCCCAATACATGTGAGGGAACTTCTCTTTGAGAACTGCCCTCAGTGCCTCTAAAGGACTGAACATGTTACTTCCTTGTTTCATTGACCCTATTTTCTCCAGTATAAAACACAATCTCCTCTGATGCCCACACAACCACCATTTACCATTCACAGCCTACTGTGTATGCTACCACACTAAGAGCTGAGGATCTGCAGACATGACTAGCTCTCTCAATTGGAAAGTAGGGCGTTCAAAATAGAAGTGGAAAGGAAGGGATAGACATGAGAGATGGGAATCCTTCTAGCCCAAAGCTATGGCAGAGGCAGAACCAATATAATTTTGCAACTGACTGGATGCCTGAGGTGGATGAATGGGAAGAGTCAAAGATAACTCTGAGATTGTGAGTTTGGATCACTGGGAAGGCAGTGGAAGCCTCAACAGCAACAACAAAAATGTGAGAGGAAGAAGTAAACTTCAGAAGAACATTTTAAGTTCAGTTGTATTGTGTTGAGTTTGTGCGGCCAACAGGACAGTCAGGTAGAGATATCTAGTAACTAAAAAATAAATAAGCTGGGACAGAAGCTCCAGGGAAAAGGTGGGGTGGGGGTGAGAACACCAAGAAGGGAGATAGATGGAAGATGGAAGGGGCTCTAGAGTGGAACCTTACAGCTGTTAGGAGCCACAAAGATAAGGGTATGTGGACAGTCTCATTTCTTCCTGAGTCTTTTACTTCCCTTTGACACTTAGCTAGTCTTCCATCCCTCCTAGTCAGGACAGCCAGGAAAACAGAAAATCCATCAGTCAATAGCTCTCTCCCCTTTCTCTCCAAGTCCACTAATATACACATATAGGGGTATTGGTGTGTACCAGAGATTTCACTGGCATACATGGCTACACAGAAAAATCTCTCAAAAAATGCAGATAATCAAATAGCATGTAATTTATAGGCTTAGAGAGTTACCCAAGGCAACTGAGAAGTTATTTGTCCAGGGCCACACAGCCAATAGGTATCAAAGGCAGGAATTAACACTATGTCTTCTAGACTCCAAAACCAGCTACCTATCCAGTACACAAGGCTGTCTCCCTATATGCATATGCATATATAAAAGCACAGATCATAAAACTGGACTCAAAAAATTAAGTTGCAATTATACAAATGCAAGAGCTATTTTTGCTCTGGAGGACTCATACTGGTTTTTAATGACTCTCTCTCTGCTTACACTGGGAGCCACTGATCCTATTTCCCTATCAAAAAGTTCAGGAAGGGGAGCACCTAGGTGGTGCAGTGAATAGAGCACCGGCCCTGGGATCAGAAGGACCTGAATTCAAATCCAGCCTCAGATACTTAACACTTACTAGCCATGTGACCTTGGGCAGGTCACTTAACCCCAACTGCTCTGCCTTCCCGCCTCCAAAAAAAAAGTTCAGGAAGGAGGGAAGCTAGGTGTCACAGGGAATAGAGCACCAGCCCTGGAGTCAGGAAGACCTGAATTCAAATGTGGCCTCAGACACTTGACACACTTACTAGCTATGTGACCCTGGGCAAGTCACTTAACCCCCACTGCCTTGCCTTCCCCCCTCCAAAAAAAGACAAAAAAAAAGTTCAGGAAGG
Organism: Pseudochirops cupreus; assembly: GCA_028627135.1. Classification (NCBI taxonomy): domain Eukaryota; kingdom Metazoa; phylum Chordata; class Mammalia; order Diprotodontia; family Pseudocheiridae; genus Pseudochirops; species Pseudochirops cupreus. The sequence goes on along the minus strand of CM053580.1, from coordinate 33,330,971 downwards.
ATTTGAATTTAAGAGGTAGGAGTCTGAGAATAAGAAGTAATGCTGAACAGGTATTGAAACATATATCTCTCTTTTCTTCGAAGAAGTGGGAGAGGATGAGTAAAGAATGTTGTGTACACCCAGTAACAGTCATATTGTGCAACAACTGACCTTGACAGACTTAGTCCTTAGCAGCACGCAAGGAGCTAAGATAACTCCAAAAGACTAACAATGGAAAATGCCATCCACAACCAGAGAATGAACTCTGGAGTCTGAATACAGAGGGAAGCAGACTATTCACTCTCCTTTTCTTTTGCTGTTTGGTTTCTTCCTTCTTATGGTTCCTCCCATTAGTTCTAACTCTTCTTTATATCATGACTAATGTGAAAACATGTTTAATACAAATGTTTAAGTAGAGTCTATATCAGATTGTACACCACTTTGGGGGGGGAGGCTGGGGGAGAAAATTCAAAACTCAAAATCTTATGGAAGTGAATGTTAAAAACTAAAAATAAACATATTAATTATTTTTTTAAATGTTGGATACACTAGCAGACTTAGTTGCTTTGTTAGTCAATTTTGCTGAATTGTTTTTCTTTGTTAAAGAGTATATGTTATTAGGGGAAGAGAACATATCAGAATATGCCTAAAGAAGTTAAAAAGAAAATCCTGAAATAAGCTGATGGAGCCCATATGCACAGCCAAGCTCAAATCACCCACCTGGCAAATATTAGAGGAAACAGATAAGGAAACTGATAAGGAAACCACAATGTGAATGGTTAGAATGAAAGCAATGAGAATTCTAGAAAAGGACAAAAGCAAAGCACGTTCTACTTCTCACTTATCTAAGTCTGGGAATCAAATATTCCAATTCTCTTCCGCAATTTTTTGGTCCCAAAGCAATTTCATTTGCGTAAGAAGTATGAGTTCCTTGAGAGCAGGGACTGGTTTTTGAATGGATGAAATGAGATATTTGTAAACCTTAAAGCACTATATAAATGCTAGCTATTTTGATATATAACAATATTTCATAGGAATATCATTATTACTGTAATTATTATTAGTTCACCTTTCTTTTCATCTCTGGGGCTTAGCATAGGATCTAGCACATAGAAGGGATGAAATAAATACTTATTGACTTGGAATTTCCTGCTACAGATGTAGAACATCCCTTTGTAACTTAGCCTTAGAAAGCTGCCTGATACTGAAAAGTTAACCAATAGGCCCACAGTCAGTCACACTCACACACACATACACACACACACACACACAGAGCCAGCATCACACATTGGACTTGAACCCTGGTCTTTCTGACTTCAGGGCTACCACTCTGCCCACAACACCACACTAACAAAGGAATTACTACTCCACAAATTATCAGGGTATGTGATGAGAAACAAAAACAATTTTTTTCAGACAATTTCTCTACACTGGCTACAGGCAAATTAGGAGGAGACATCTAAGGTACCTGTATTATTTTGAAGAGCATATGCATTCCTCCTATTTTGCATCATTTTATATTCATTCCCTTCTTTCCGGGTCCTCCGTTGACTCACCTCTGATGAATCCCTGAAGAAGAAAAACGGGAAAAGGGGGTGATGGGGAAAGGATGGAGACAGAGATGTGACAAGAAGTCCATTCCAAGTAGCGTGTCTTGTCCACAAGCCCCACCCACTAGGTCAGCAGACTTAGACCAAGCTGGGCAATACCTACAAAGACATGTTGTTCTGGGCCTCCACCAGACGCGTCCTCCTGGCATGATTCTTCCCTTTGTAGTGAGCCTGGGCCACAGCGAGGGAGCTAAAGGAAGCATCACAGAGCTTACAGTAGTCATTCTCAGTGGCCCTGATCACTCTGCTGCCGGGCTTGGAAATTTCCACCTGACAACAGAGAAGCAACAGGGGGAAATGGCATCATCTGATAGAGAACTCACAAGGAAGCTGAGTTCTTTGGCCCCTCTCAAAGGCCCTCCTTAGCACTGAACAGCCACCTCAGGGATTACAGTGTCATGGATTGAAAGCTGAAAGAGACGTCCAACCCCTTTATTTTATAGATGAGGATTTTTAAGACAAGATGGGTAGAGTGACCTTAAGGTCACATAGGTAAAAAGCCCCTGGGCAAGTCATTTAATCCCTCCAGGCTTCAGCTGAAGAGATGAGGATCTCTAAAGTGAAGGGCTGAGGCTGGATGGCATCTGATGCCCCTTCCAGTTCTAAATCTATGATTTTATGGTCCTAAGTGGCAGAGTCAAGATTCAAACCCAGATCCTTTAACTCCAACTACAGCACTCCTCCCATGCTCCCTAAGAATGACATCTTTAACATCCCTCTATGACCCTTGTAGAGTCACTTAGGATTCTTGACTCCCTTCTTAGGAAATCTGGAGAAGCATGACAGTTTAGCATAAGCTCCTTTCAAGACAAAAAGAATAAGATTCTTTTATTTTCACTGGTAGGAGGTCTTGGCTCTTTAAAGAAAGAAGATAATTTTCTAATTGTGATTTTGTGTTATAACCCTTTACCTATATTTAAATATGTGAATAGCTGATTACCAACTAAAGAATTTGAATTGAAGAAAAAGAAATTGAAATTATGGTGAAGTAAAAACTGAGATCAGGTATCAGCCAAAGCTTTGAAAATAAGGCCTAAGAAACCTTACCAGGAAAAAATTAAATAAATCTCATCCCAGAATTAACTGGGGGTAGGGGAAGAAGGGGGAGGACACAGGCCGCTAGGTGGAGCTGCAGTGGATAGATCACTTGGCCCAGAGTGAGGAAGACCTGAGTTCAAGTATAGCCTCGGACGCATACTAGCTGTGTGACCCTAGGTAAGTCACTTCACCCTGCTCGCCTCCATTTCCTCATCTGTAAAATGAGCTAGAGAAGGAAATAGCAAAACAACTCCAGTATCTCTACCAAGAAAACCCCAAATGGGGTCATGGAGAGTTGGACATGATTGAAATGACTAGACAAAGCAGGGAGTAAGTAAGCATGAAAGCAGAACAAGTACAGTCTAAGCCTAAGGTTTTGTCCATGAGTTACCAATGTGGAAGTCCCCTCTACCAATGAGAATCAGCAGCTTATTTCTAACTCATGGTCTGTAAGAGTGTCTGGGGCACTGAGGGGTAAAGCAACTTGTCCAGGGTCACACAGCAACATGCAACAAAGGCAGTACCTAAAACCATGCCAAAGCCAGACCCTCTATCCACTACATTGTGTAGTCTCTCACAATCAGTGACTAATAACAAATATTTTCTGAATGCCTATCGCATACAAGACCCTATGGTCTATACCCCAGGAGATCAATAACAATAAGAACAGCCCCATATAAGCAAAAATATTTGCATCAGAAATACCTGTAGTAGCAAAAACAAAGCGGATGCCCACTAGGGAAGAGCTAAACAAATCGTGGTACATGAACATCACAAACTCTTACTTTGCTGCAAGAAACAATGAAAGTGATGAATACAGAGAAATCTGGAAAGACACATGAACTGATACAAAGTGAAATTAAGTGGAGAATGAGGAAAACAACACACACACACACACACACACACACACAATCTTGAATACTACAAAAACATCCAGTATGAACAGACCTGAAGCCCAAACTTAGGGTGTGGCAGTGGGGACAGAAAAGGAGGAGCTGTTGAAATGCTTCTGGAAAACTTACAAGCCTTGATAGTGACTGTCTAAGGCATTGGTTCTCAACCTGTGGGTTATATTCAATTTGTAACAATGAAAATACATCCAAATTACAGTTATGAAGTAGCAATGAAAATAATTTTATGGTTGGGGGTCACCACAACATGAGGAACTGTGTTAAAGGGTCACAGCATTAGGAAGGTTGAGAACCACTGGTCTAAGGAGATCAGAGAAGAAAAATATGGTCCTATGGTTTCAAATCTAGGTTACTTAGAGATGATGACATAGTTAACCAAAAGTCAGGAAGAATTGTTTGGATTAGAGGGCAGTAGGGATGACAAAATCAATTAGGAGAACCCTAAAAACCCTACTGAGATTCTTCTGTACCCCAGTCATTTCCTCTTACCATTTGAGAAAAGCTATACTAAGGCTTAAGCAGCTCCATTCATATCTGCCCAGTATTCTTCAGTCATGTTGGATGAATTTCAAGTAATTGTCACTTAGTATAGAGACATGTTCTTCACAGAATAATGGAATAAGAGAGTTAAAGGGTACATCGATAACCATTAGTCCAACCCAACCCCCAAAGGGAACACCCTCCCCCCATACCAACTAACAAGTGGATAAGTCTGTATCCTGTGTCAGCCAAACAACATGCAAGTAGCAGCAGGACCTGCTCTAACATTCTAGATGAACCCAGAGTCTACCTAGGACACCACCAAGGTAAAAACCACTCAACTCAAGAAGCCAACCTCTAAAGGTCCCATCTTGACTCATGATTCTGCATTGTATTTCTCATATTTCCTAAGAAACTCACGAAATTTAGCAGTTCAGTAAGGTTGCTTGGTTTGGGGGGTGTCATTTCATTTTAGGGAGTGGAAAATAGTGTGGGTGGCTAGCATTATTATTCCTACTTTATGGCCTGCAAATTGAAGTGGAAAGAAACAGAATTTCTGCCCCCTCCCTCCCCAAAAAGAACAGGAAGCTGCCTGAAGGCAGGAGCTATTTCACTCTTTCTTGTACCCCACCCCCCACCCCAATCCTGGCACAGTGCCTAATTGACTGATGGATATTTTACCCAACAGTCTATATGATGAATCCAAGGCAGATGAAGGAACAGACTCCTTCTGTCTTGTCTAATTTTCAAATTTACACCCCTTGAGTTATTCTTCAAAGATCTCTGAATTTTGGCTCAGAGATGAATTTAGATTTTTGTTCGTTTTTCACTTGATGCTGGAGTCCAAAAGGAGCTTAAATCAGGTTTCCTGCTAGGTAGCCAGGAAAAGGGATTATTTGTGACGGAATGAGGTCCTCCGATGGCACATTCAGGAACAGCCTAGAATCACTCCTTCCTCTCAGTCTGGCAGACCAGATTTACTTAACCCAGGAAGTGGGAGATTACAGAGAGACAGACTCCCATTAACTATACAGTCATCACCTCTGAGTCACATTCAATGTAGAATCTCCACTACTAAGGCTAACAAAACTTCGCGTCTATCAAAACCAGGCCCCTGAATGAGGAGAGAGAGACAGGACCACGTTCCAGGAAAATTTGGTCACCTGTCTGATAATGAGTCTGCATAAAAAAATTAAACAGCTCTCATTCTTGACTATCCATTAATCTTCCAGCTCCCATCTGCCATAAAACATCTGCCTGAAAAGTTACTCAGTGAGTAAGACAAGAAGATTTTATTTCTAAGAAAGGTGAGAACTTTCTGACCAATATTTCTTCCCACCTTACCTGGGGGGGAGCTGGCACAACAGGAGGGGGCACAGGCTCCACTATATTGCTCATTCTGGTAGACGGTGGACAGCTACTTGCCGCATAGTAATTCCGGAGTTTCTTGCTATGATTTTTACCCTAGAAACAGAGTGGCAGAAGTCATTGTCACCAGCAAAGTTTTTCATGTGACTCTGTTGTTGTTTTTTTTTTTTAATCAACATTCATTCATTCATTCATCCAACATAGATTAAACACCTATTTGCCAGGCTCTCTGCTGGAGAAAAGTTAGAAAAGGACAAAAGTGAAGCCCTACATGAACTCAAATCCTTTTTGAACTAGGAAGATACAATGTATACCAAGATAAGTGAAATACAAAAAAATACAAAAAGGAAATACAAAGCAATTTCATGTAGGGAAACTATGTAGGGAGGAACTTTAGCTATCATTTAGTCCCAGGTTTCTTAACCTTTATGCATCACAAACCATTTTGGCAGAGTTAGTCTGGCAAAGCCTGTGGGTCTCTCCTCAGAATAACCGTTTATATGCACAAAATAAAATACATAGAAAGGAACAACCACAAAAATCCCACAAAATTCAATGTTTCAAAATGTAAAAGGAACAGATATGAGAAGATGTCTCCGTGCCATTCCTCGGCACATAGGAAGGTTCTCTGGGACTGGAGGAAATTATGATGATGTGAAAAAAACAAGATATTTTTTAAAACTTATTTTAAAATATAAATAAAATGCATAAGATTGCAAAGGATAGTGATTATATTGAGATAATTATAAAAAAAAATTTAAGTTCATAGACCACTGGTTAACAATCCCTGATCTAAATTGATACCCTCATTTCACAGATAAGAAACTGTGTCTCAGAGAAGGGAAGTGACTTACCCAAAGTCACACAGGATCTGTACCCACTGAATCCAGCCCCAATACACATATTTCATATTTTTAGCACTACCAAAAAAAAATCACCTCACTGAACTCCACACAGACTCTAGCATGAGAATTGGTTAATTTCTGATCTAAAAGTAGCCAATCAGTTTCTTTATTGTTGTTTAGTCACTTCAGTTATGTCCGACTCTTTGTGCCTTCATTTGGAGTGTCTTGGCAAAGATACTGAAGTGGTTTGCCATTTCCTTCTCCTAGTCATTTCACAGATAAGGAAACTGAGACAAACAGGGTTAAGTGACTTGCCCTAAGTCACACAACTAGTAAGTGTCTGAAGCTGTATTTTAACTCAGGTCTTCCTGACTCCAGATCCAGCACTTTATCCACTGCACCAATAAAACAGAAAAGGTGCCAGAGGGAAGATGTTGCACCAAAACCAGGAGAAATGAAATTTGTAAAACTCTGAAAATACATTGAGTTTCCCCCAAGATCCCCGTATTTTTTTCTAACTTAAAAACACTCACATGTTCCTGCCTGGATAGGAGCTAAATGCCATTCTCAGTCCTCTCAAATGGTTTCAGAAGATCTCAGAGTAAGTCTGATATGCTCCCAGAGGCTATCTGATCTAACCTCCCCTCTTATTTTACTGAGGAGGAAACTGAGTCCCAGAGATGAGCAGTGACTCACCCAAGGTCACGTAAGGGTGGGATTTGTCCCCGGGTTTTCCAACTCCAAATCGACTGCACTAGACATTGTACCCTGCTGTTATTGGGCTGGATAATCCAAAGGTATTGACATTTGTCCAGAGGATAGAGCCATCTGACTTCTAGACTGTTTTGCTTATGCTATCATCCCAATTTGTCTGTGTTCCTCTAACACCTGCACCACTGGTTAGTGTAAGAAAGGATACCGAATAATGTGGAGGAGGGGCGGAAGCCTGAGCAAGACTTTTTTTTAATTGTTTCAGATAATGCAAGGTAACAAAACAAAAGGGGTGCAGGATTCCCTCAAATGTGTATTTAAATTATTAAAAATCGAAGAATGACTAAGAGGTTTATATTTCAAAGTTCAGTCTGGATGGAAAGTCTGGGGGCGAGATGAAGGAGTCCATTGTTGTTAGGGCTGAAGCAGCGCTCACTTCTTATATTTGAGGAGCGCCACGATTACTATTCAACTCCACATTATTTGTGTTTTTGTTTACTCTGCTCAGCAGTCTGTATGATGAAGAGTGCTAGATTTGAGAGGTAAGAGAAACCTAGGTTCAAATCCTACCACTGACACTTCCATTTATCCGTTCCACGAGCATTTATTAGACTTTTATTGTATGCTAGGAATATGCTGCATGCTAGAAATACAAAGACAAAAGAACAAATCCCTACTCTCAAGGAAGTGACTCTCTCTAGGATTTAACCAGCTGCATGACCCTAAACAAGTCACTTAACATCCCTGAGCCTGTTTTCCTCATCTGTAGGATAGGGGTGATAATCTCTAAAATATCTGCTCCCTAAGAGGCAGCATAGGGATGATAACCCCTAAGCATCTACCTCCCCCGCAAAAGGGATAGAGGGCTGGCCTCGGAGTCAGGAACATCTGGTTCTGACACATATTGATTATGTTTGTGCCTTCTCCAGTCCTAGCAGACATCCCTCTAGGACTAAGTTACAGAAACATCACAGTTTGGCCTTGATAGAGTTTTCACACCAAGAGTTCCCTACCATCAATGAAATCGAAGGGGGAGATTTTTTCTGCAAGTATCTGCTTTCCTAGCTTGTTGTTGGGATCCAATGGAATGATGCCTCTCAAGCGAGGGGTGTGATTTTATGTTTGAACAGAATTTTTAAACTAGGGACAGTATTCATCTGTCTTCTCTAATAGATACTACATAAAATAAGCTTGCTACATTAAACATCATTCCTTCTAAAGGTATCTATTTTCCCCCCTGGATCCTGGGGCTTTTTTTCATCCTTCCCTTATATACCAGATAACAGAACTGCAGGTAACAGAGGGGGCCCGTTCTTACCTAATTACAAAACATTATAAATACTAAAACGTCATGCAGTGGAGAGTGTCAGGCCTGGAGTCAGGAGGACCTGAGTTGAATTTGATCTTCAGCATTTACTAGCTGTGTGACCCTGGGCAAGTCACTTAACCCCATTTGCCTCAGTTTCCTCATGTGTAAAATGAGCTGGAGAAGGAAATGGCAAACCTCTCCAGTATCTTTGCCAAGAAAACCCTAAATGGGGTCATGGAGAGCCAGACATGACTAAAACAACTGGACATAAATGCTAATCCACATTTAAGAAAGCAGTGAAGGCACTTTAAAAGGGACTGTGTCTTCTCCAGCTTACTATAACACCATGATATCAAGATCTCAACTTGTTCTTGACAGTAACAAGCAAGATAAGAATACTGACTTTAGAGTCACAAGACCTGGATTCAATAAAAACTCAGAACAAGTCACTTTGGGTTCTTTGGATCTGTTTCATTGTCCACAAAATTAGGAGGTTGGACTCAGAGATGCCTCACATCCCTTTGCAAGCCTAACTCCATGCTTCATAGACCTAGGCTCAAATCCTGCCTGACACTTAGGTGCTGTGTGACAATAACATCACTTAACATCTCTGGGCCTCAGTTTCATTCTCTGTTTAAAAAACAAGAGAGCTTGGACATCTAGGTGGTGCAGTGAATAGAGCACTGGCCCTGGAGTCAGGAGGACCTGAGTTCAAATCCGACCTCAGACATTTGACAATTAACGAGCCATCTGACCTTGGGCAAGTCACTTAACTCCAATTGCCCTGCCTTCTCCTCTCCAAAAAGAAAAAAAGAGAGAGAGAGCTAAACCAAGATTGTTGGGGGCCATTCCAGCTCTAAACCTATGATTCAGTAACAGAAATGTGAGGCTCATATCAGACTGCTTGCCATCTTGGGGAGGGGAAAGGAGAGGGAAGGAAGAAGAAAAAAAAAATTAGAACTCAAACTCTAATAAAAGTAAATGTTGAAAACTATCTTTATATGTAATTGAAAAAAATAAAATACTATTAAGTGGCTGGGAGCAGAGGGAACAGAAAAAAATGTAAGGCTCTCAATACTCCTCTTGGGGTTTTCCCCTAATTTGGGTTCATAAATTTCCTCCTCAGAGCATCATCTCTCTACCCTGGACATTTTTGCTGATAAGACAGTGTTGTTGTACAGCACACAAGCTTGCCCCTAAGGAGCAGCACATAGATGCTAATAAAAATGAAGGCATGGTTTGTCTCCGATGATTTGATTTTTAAATTAAGTTAAGCCATGATTTTGTAGCTATAAATATAAATGACCTCATTTAAAAATAAAACAGCCTGGAAGCATTTGAGGGCTGGCTGACCAGTATAAGAATCCCTGAAACAAGGCAAAAGCTGCTCCTAACTTCATGCAAACTCCAGAACAGCTACCAGATCTGGTCCATCCAAGGAAGAAAATGTTCCATAAGTGTGCATTAAATGCTCCAGACTGTAGAAACATGATATGCTAAAACACTGTAAGACTGCTCAAACTGGACAAATGGCTTTCCCTTTTGTCAGTGAGGCAAACAAGTATTTCAATTAAACAACCAATGAATATCAGTTAAGTGCCTACTATGTGCATCTATTAAACACCTACTGTTTGTGATTTCCACATTAGAATTACTGCGCTAAGATTTCTGTGGGAAAGGGTATTACCCTGGGAAATATGTGCATAACTTAAAACTAACATATATGATGCCAATGAAAATTTTTATGAACTACAGTATAATGTGGCAGCTGGAGGGCCAGCATTGAGAGGTGAAAAGAACTGAGGTCAAAGCAACCTCTGATCCATACTGACTTGTGACCCTAGGAAAGGCACCTAATTTCTCCATGCCCCATGCAATTTTCCTGGGCCCTGATTTCCTCTTTTGTAAAATGAAAGCGTGGAGCACAATGACCTCTGGGGTCCCTTCCAGTGCAAGATCTATGATCTTAAAATGACAACTTACAGAAAAACTGCCATGCTATACCAATAGAACGAGTTTCCTATAACAATGAAAACCATAGGCCTAGGCCCCTTCAAAAGAAAAATTCCCCTACAAGTCACAGAAAGTAAGCCCTTCTATCTCAACAGAAAAAGATAAAGGACAGATTTTTAATAGCATCCCATAAAGAAAGGTGCTAGGCTTGGAGTCGGGAAAACTTGAGGTCACATCCTCCTTCTTACACTGATTCAGAAAATTCCATAGGACTTAACTATTATGTCACAGAGAGACTACAATTTAAAATGGTGGAAGGAATTCCTGCACTGGGAAATCTCTCAAGCCAATAAAATCCCCAGTCCTTTATCTTGCATATGACAAAGAACAAAATCAGACAGCCTGTCCCATAGAAAATAAGTATAAAACTGGCTTTTCAGAAATTCTAAAAGACCTTTTCCATCTAAAGAATAGGAATCATCAGGAGTCTACCTGCCAAAACAAATCCAGGAACTATATGAACACAATTACAAAAACATTTTTCACATAAAGTCAGATCTAAATAATTAGAAAAACATCAATTGCTTCATAGGTAGGTCAAGCCAATATAATAAAAATGATGGTTCTACCTAAATTAATTTACCTATTCAGTGTCATACCAAAGTACCCAAAAATTATTTTATAGAGCTAGAAAAAAATAACAACAAAACTCATCTGGAAGGAAAAAAAAAAAGGTCCGGAATATCCAGGGTATTAATGAAAAGAAATGTAGGAAAAGTGACCTAGCCATACAAGATCTTAAACTGTATTATAAAGCAGCAGTCATCAAAACTACTTGTTACTGGCTAAGAAATAGAGTGATAGTTCAGTGGAATAGGTTAAGTACACAAGAAACAGTAGTCAATGACTATAGTAATCTACCATTTGATAAACCCAAAGACTCCAGCTTCTAGGATAAGAACTCACTATTTGACAAAAACTGCTGAGAAAACTGGAAAACAGTATGGCAGAAACTAGGCATAGATTAACATCTTACACCATATACCAAAATAAAGTCAAAATGGGTACATGATTTGGATATAAAGGCTGATCCTATAAGCAAAATGGCAGAGCAAGGAATATTTTACCTGTCAGATTTATGAAGACTGGAAGAATTTATGACCAAACAAGAGATAGAGAATATTATGAAATGCAAAATGGACAACTGTGACTACATTAAATTAAAGAGTTTGCACAAAACAAAGCCAATGCAACCAAGATTAGGAGGGAATCAGAAAACTGGGAAATAATTTTTACAACCAGTGTCTCTGATAAAGGCCTCATTTTTTTTTTTGCTTTTTGGAGGGCAGTTGGGGTTAAATGACTTGTCCGAGGTCATGTCCACTTAACCATGGCTAGTTTTTGTGTTAAGTGTCTGAGGCCAGATTTGAACTCAGGTACTCCTGACTCCAGGGCCAGTGCTCTATTCACTGTCCCACCTAGCCACCCCCTCATTTCTAAAATACATAAAGAAATGAGTCAAATTTATGAGAATACAAATCACTCCCCAACAGATAAATGGTCAAAGGATATGAACTGGCAGTTTTCAGATGAAGAAATTAAAGCTATCTATAGTCATATGAAAAAAATGCTCTAAATCACTATTGATTAGAGAAATTCACATCAAAACAATTCTTCAGTACTATCTTACACCTATCAGATTGGCTAACATGACAAAACAGAACAATGATAATTGCTGGAGAAGATGTGGGAAAATTGGAACATTTAATGCATTATTGGTGGAGTTGTGAACTGATCCAACTATTCTGAAGAGCAATTTGGAACTATGCTCAAAGGACCATAAAAATGTGCATGCCCTTTGACCTAGCAATACCACTGTTATGGGAATCTGAAGATCTTCCCTGCCCCTAGGCCCTTTGCTAAAGTGGCTACGTGACTCTGAGGACCCTTGGATATTTGAAAGTATACTCTGTTCCCTAATAGGCTGAATGTGGTCACGTGGAGCCTGTGGCGCCAGGCTTGTTTTCCAGGAATGCCCGTGCCTTGTAGCTTTGTGATTGGGCAGTGGGTC
>CM053580.1:33302752-33318196 GCA_028627135.1 Pseudochirops cupreus | reverse complement strand
GTATCTATCTATCTGTCTGTCTGTCTGTCTGTCTGTCTATCCATCCATCCATGTATGTATGTATGTATGTATGTATCTATCTATCTATCTATCTATCTATCTATCTATCTGTCTATCCATCCATCCATCCATGTATGTATGTATGTATCTATCTATCTGTCTATCCCTCTCTCTATCACATACATAGTGCTTCATACCCATAGTCTTTTTGTTATAATATTTCAGGAGTCAGCTACATCTAAGGGTGAGGTTAGAGATGAGGAAGAACTAGGCTTTATCATATACACACAAGCCATCTTTCAGGGTTGGCATTAGGGATCATAGGAGGATAGAGGTAGAGCTGGAGAAGTCTCTGAGTGCAGCTCACCATGTGTTCTTCCTGGCAGTAGCCCACTCCAGGGAAGCACAAGGAGTTTTTGTATAAGGTTCAATTTAGAACTTTTCTGATGCCAGAGGATTTTCTTCTCTCTGTCTCTGTTTCTATGTTTTTCCTCTCTCTCTGTTTCTCTCTTTCTATCTCTCTGTTTTTTTTTCTGTCTGTTTCTGTGTTTTTCTCTGTCTGTTTCTCCTTCTCTATGTTTCTCTGTCTCTGTCTGTTTTTCTGTCTCTGCCTGTCTCTGTTTCTGTCTCTTGTCTCTCATATTTACCAGGTTATGCACTTTGACCAAAGATCTCTGGTGCCACCCTGTGGACTCTTCTGGACCTAACAGCAGAAGCCAGATTTTCTTCCTTTGGCCGGTCCATTGTACTTTTTGCATTTTATTGTGAAACTTGGACGTCTTTGCGTGCCTTCATCCATGTAGAGGGGGTCTTCTGGGTTCAGATCCTACCTCTGATATTTACCAGCTGTGTGATCTTTGGCAAGCTGTAGCCTCTTTTTTCCTGAATTCCCTGACAAGATGTATCTGTTTTAAAGACAAAGGCCATAGCCACCCTCTGATCCTGGTACTCAGCACCTAACTAAGGCATTCTTCCCCCTCCTGTCAGTCAGACAGGATGCTATGGCCTGCTAACGTGGAATGAGCATTGGACTAGGCTGGGAGACCTGATTTGTCAATGGTAGTCACAGAGCTGTTTGCCTTAGGGTAAGTCACTTGATTCATTTCAATTCAGTGAGCATTTATTCAGTACTTGTTATGTGCCTGCCATCGTGCTAGGTGTTGGGGATACAAAGAGAAAAATCAAAGCAGTCCTTGACCCTCAAGGAGCTTGCATCCTATAGTCTAGGAGTGGGGAACCTGCAGATGTCTAGGTCCTCAAGTGCGGCTGTTTGACTGAATCCAAACTTCACAGAACAAATTCCCTTAATAAACAGATTTGTTCTGTAAAACTTGGACTGAGTCAAAAAGCTGCACCTGAGGACAGAGAAGGCCACAGGTGGCCTTGAGACTGCAGGTTCCCCACCCCGGCACAGTCTCTCTGAGGTAGCTTCCTCTTTTGTAAAATGGGAATAATGCTGTTTTATGCATACTCAGTCTCACAGGGTCATGGAAAATAAGCCTCATAATGACATGTCGTTGTTCAATCGTGTCTGATTCTTTGTGACCTCATTTAAAGTTTTCTTGGCAAAGATACTGGAGTGGTTTGCCTTATTTTACAGGCAAGATAAGGAAACTGAGGGACACAGGGTTAAGTGACTTGCCCACAGTCATAAAGCTTGTAAGTGTCTGAGACCAGATTTGAACTCAGGTCTTCCTGACTCCAAGCCCAGCATTCTATCCTCTGTGTCACCTAGCTGCCCTCACAATAGCGTAGAAGTGGTATTCGATTATAAATACAGTGTCATTTTGAGGTCAATTTATTATTTAGAAAAGCTGTAGAATTGAAACTTCTGGAATGAAATCATCTCTTTACTAACAGAATGGGTAGAAAAATTTATAAAAATGTGAGCTATAAAGAGGATCTGGCACAGTCAGCCTGTTTGCCTCCTAATGCTCCTGACAACCTCTAATTGTAGAGGGTTTTAAGATTTCCAAAACACTTTCCAAGTGTTATTTTACTTTATCAATAATCACAACAGCCCTCTGCACTTAGCTCCAGCTGTTATGATTTCCCTTTCCTAGATGAGAAGACTGAGATTCAGAGAGGAAAAAGAAATTGCTCTGGGTCACACAGATACTAAGTATGTGTATGTGGAATTTAAGCTCAGTTCTTTTGACCCCAAGTCTAGTGTGCTCAGTCCACTTACTATTGTTATTGTTGGGTAGCTAGGTGATGCCAGGATAGAGTGATGGGCCTGGAGTCAGGAAGACTTGTCTTCCTGAGTTCAAATCTGGCCTCAGACACTTACTAGCTGTGTGACCATGGGCAAGTCACCTAACTTTGTTTGCCTCAGTTTCCTCATCTGTAAAATGGTAAGGAGAAAGTAATGGCAAACTGCCCCAAGATCTTTGCCAAGAAAACTGCAAATGGCATCATGAAGGGTCAGACATGGCTGAACTTAAGGAGACATGATTATGACATCCTTTGGTTGAAAGGGGAGATGCTAATTTCTGTTCTCTCTCCAATTTTCAGAAGTCTCTTCCCTATGTTGTATATTCTTCAGATCACATTTCCTTCTCTTTTTCTTCTTCCTGCCACATAATCTTCTCCTTGATCATTAGTATCATCTCTAACAGATGGTGGGTCAATGACTTTCTGAGTGTGACCTTGAGTAATTCACAACTTCCCTGGCTTAGATTCACCTTCCTTACTGCAAAATGAGGAGCTATGTTTAGGTAAACTATAAGATCTCTCTTTAATCCTTGATTCTAGAGAGTAAAAATCCAAGTTGTAGGTTTATACTTTTTTTAGAGGAGTGTATACTGTGAAACATTCCTTCATTTTCTCTCTGATCTTTCTCTGGGCTTGGGATAATTCAGAGTGGGCTAGACAGCAGATTCTGAGACCCTTCTACATGCAATGAAAGCCTGGAATCATACTGATCCCTTTTGTAACAAAGGATAGGAGAAGAGGGACACTCACTGTGTTTTGTGGCCTCTCTCCTTGGGACTTGGAGAGAAGAGAATTCATCTGAAGCATTGTGGCAGCAATCAAGATGCTGGAGCAGCCAGCGTCAGTTCTCAGCACATGGGAAGAGAATGCTACATCACGATCATCTACTACCCAGGGGCTGTAATGAACTGTGAGTCACTCTGAGTCCTTTTTATAACCAGACCAGGCAATCAGAGATAAAATGGATGGTCTTCTATTCCTCCCTTATTTATGAGCCTCTCATGGGCACATGCAGAGATGTTCCCTGTTTGCACATAAGCTCTGGGAAGGAGAGGGGAATTAAAAGGAGAGAGAGGATGTTTATTAGATGGAGAACAGTCTACCTATTTTCTTTTATTCTAATTCTGTGTATACTAATGCTATATTTACTCATATGCTGAGAGTGAATTGCCACTAAAGAATGTGGACCAGAGCCAAATAACTAATGATTTCCAGTTTTTATTATTTGATTTTGTCTTCTAGATTCAGGAACCAGTAGCTTTGACAAAGAATAAAAATTCTGGCTTTGTGCTAAAAGTGAAAGTCACAAGCCCTTGGACACCAAAATGGGGAGGTAAAAGTCACTCAGGCTGGTCAGGCTGAAGAACTTGCTCAGGCTTTGATCACCCTCTAGAGATTAGAGGGGGCTATTGCATATTCCTTACAAGAGGGCAGTCCTTTCCCCAGACCAGGTGGGAAAGCCCAGGAGGGTGCCCTCTGGGCCCCATTCAGGTCAGGTATTGCATGTTGAGTTGCCACTAACTCCTTGAATAGCTTTCTACTTAAGTGCCAACATAGATTACAAAAAATTACACACCTGAATTCCATGCACTGCCATAGGAGGTTGAGACAGTTAGTTAAAATAGGATTTGGAGACGTTTTAACTTACATTCCCATCTCTGTTCGCCATTAACTTGAGAAGTGTAGAAATGTTTGTCCATTCTATAACCAATCTGCCTTCAATTTCTCTTTGACTGGTGAATTTTTAATGTCTGACCATGACACCTCGTTACTTAGGAAACTATGGTAGTTCTTTCTTGCCTCTAGGACAAATGTAAACTCTTCTGCTTGACTTCAAAGGTCCTTGGCAATCTGTTTCCCACCTATCTTTCCATTTTCCTTTTTTTTTTTGGCAAGTTACTCTTCCTTCCAGACAAATTGACCTTCTTGCTGTTCAGCGGACTCAACGTTGCATTTCTTTTGTCTTTGTCTTTTCACAGGCAGTGCACCAATGCACCACTACTCCTTTCTGCATGGTAGAGCCTCACCTTTGCATTTCACATCATCTTATGCAAATCCTTTCTAAATTTCTTCAGCCACCAGTGCCCTTCCCCCAGGAATAACCTTGTATATATTTTGTATTTACTTTTATGTATGTGTGTACATATTGGGTGGACGCCCTGGTGAGCTTGTGGAAGAATATGTAGAGAGTTGCACAAGATAGGCAGGCATGGGTGGATTATGACCTGCAGACTTCCAAAGGAAACTTCTCAGTTGATGAAATCACAGATACACCAGAGTACCTGTCCTTTCCTTAGCAGACTGTAAGCACCGTGAGGGGAGGGACTGTTTTTGTTTTTTGCTGTTGTATCACTAATGCCTAGTAGAGAGCAGATGTTTAATAAAGACTTTTAAAATGAATGAATGAAATTATTTAAGAGTCAGTTTTGCCTTTACTGAAGTGCTGGCTAGTCAAACAAGGAATTCTAATTAATCAGCTCTTTCCCACAGCTATCAAGTGAACCTGAAGGAGAAGCTTCTCCTCCTCCCATTTCCCCCACACCCCAGCCATCAGAAGGAACAGATGCTGTGCTTTGTAAAGTGAAAGTTTCCTATTCTTGGTATTTCTAGACACCATTTTAAATTTCCAGTTCCCCAAGTCTGCTGTTTGGCAATTGCTTGGTAAGAAAGGACTTAATAATTTTCTTTTAACAGAGGAGGAAACCCAAAATTTTGCAGAAAATCAGTGGGGAGCAGAAATGAAATCTTATAACTTCTGATTCTTTTCGGCTGACTCAGTAGAACTCTTTACCCTACCCCACCCCCAAACCAATGAAGAGGTTAGTTAGTGATGTTCTGTAGGAACCAGCATTAACTAGATGTGGTTGAATTCATCAAGCAATGTCAAGCTTCAATAGAAATTGACCACTGCTGGCCACATAGAGACTTGGAAAACCACAAATTAACATTATTTATATTTTAACTTGTGCATATATTGGATTCAAGTGAAGCAAAGTGGTGCAATGTCATCTGCTTCACTCTCTACCAGAGTCATCAAAGTACAATGGCAAGACAGAAGTCTAGAAGACTGGTGATGACCTGGTTTGTAGTGGATGACCTTGGCATCTTGGATGTCTTACCCAGCTCTAAGCACCAGTCAGCACCTGCTTCAGTTGCCTTCAAAGGCTGTTGGAGCAAATTGTTCTCATCTGCTCATTCACCTGGGAGAAATCTTCACATGCTTGGGGTAGACATCCCCCTAACTCAATGATGGATTTCAGGTTTTTGGTTACCCTGAGCGAGATTTGGCCTGTATGAGGAGATTGGTTTTACCATTGGTTTTACAAATGCTATATGTGCTACAGCTTCTTGGAATCATAGGTGAGAGTTGGGTGCTGGTTGGTGGGCATTAGAGTTGGATGAGCAGCCCTGAAAAGGGTTGATGAAGCCATCACACCAGAAGGATCAGTCTTCCCTGAACACCCCCCACACCCTTCAAGGAGCTTACATTCTAATAGAAGACAATACGTAAAAGGAAGTATGTGTTGATAGGGATAGGTGGGTGGAGGTTAAAGTCCAGGCACTACGAAGAAACTCCCAGAGATTAGTGAGAAGTGAAGCCTTGAGAAGAATGAAGACATGGTTGGCCAGAGTGTCCTCCTTAACATGGAGATTCTGGGAGAGGGTCCAGGGGCGGGGGCAGAGGGTATTTGGAGTCACTTCAAACACTCATAATTTTTTTTTTTTACATTTTCGCATTAGTCATGTTGCATAGAAGAATTATAACAAATGGGAAAAACTGTGAGAAAGGAAAAAAAACCCAAAATAAAACAAAACAAAAAAGAAAATAGTCTACTTCATTCTGTTTTCCAACTCCACAGTTCTTTCTCTGGATATGGCTGTCATTTTCCATCATGTGTACTTTGGCATTGTTTCAGGTCCTTGCATTACTGAGAAGGGCTAAGTCTATCAAAATTAGTTCTCTACATTTATTTCCACAAGATTTTGAGTTCCAAATTTTCTCCCTATCACTCCTCTACCCCTACCTCAAGATGGCAAGCGTACTGATTACTCCTTCCCCCATTGTGTCCTCTCATTTATCCCCCCATAGCTCCTCTTCTCCCTTTCCCCCTTACTTTCTTGTAGTACAAGAAGGATTTCTATAACCACTGCCTGTATATCTTATTTCCTGGTTGCCTTAACAACACTTCTTTAAAACATGTTTTTAAAACTTTGAGTTTGGAGCCACTTTAAAAATGATTCAAAGGCAGAATTTAAAATGTTTAGTCATGAAATATGTATCACTGAATCTTAGACCTGGAAGAGACCTCAGTAGCAATCTAGTCCAGCCCATGCCTGAAGAATGAACTCTTCTCAAACATACCTAACAAGGGGGCACTCAACTTTTGCTTAAAAACCTTAATGAATGGGAACTGCCACCTCCTGAGATGGCTCCATTCACTTTTGGACAGCTCTAATTGCAAAGAAGTTATTCCTTACACAAAGCTGAATTTTATCCCTTTTGCAACCTCTACCCATTGCTTTTAGTCCTGCCCTTTAACTGATCCCTATATTGCCTGAACTGGAGGCCCCTTCACCATCTTGTCTTCTCTCCTCTGGGCATGCTCCAGTTTATTGATGCCCTTCTAAAAACAGACTCCAGGGCTGAATATGGTACTGCAGATACAGTCTGACATGGCAGAATGCAGTGGGACTCTCATGTCTGAATTCACGGAAGCTATGTCTCTTTTAACACAGCCCAAGATTATGTTAAGCTTTTTTTTTTTGTAGCCATATTGCCCTGTTGACACATAAAGTCCACTAAACCCCCAGACTCATTGCTAACTATACTTCCTCATATTGCATTTAGGTTTAATCTTAGGAAGTCAATTTTTAAAAAATGCAGTGTAAAACTGTGTACCCATCTTCATTAGATTTGATCTTAGCAGATTCGACTAACTGTTTCAGACAGATCTTTTTTTAGTCTTCTCTCTGTCCTCTAGTATGTTGGCTATTCCAGCTTTCTGTTATCTCCAACTGCGTTCAAGATGGTATGGAGCCTCTTTCCAAGTTGCTGACAAAAATGTTAAATAAGAACACAGGGTCAAACACAGGTCCTTATCTCCATCTAAGTTACTGTTAAACCATTCCTGATTGTTTCCTTGGCAGCTAGGTAGTGCAGTAGATACTCTGCCTGGAGTCAGGAAGATCTGAGTTCAAATTCAGCCTCAGATACTTACTAGTTGGGTGACCTTGGGCTAGTCATTTAACCTTCATTTGCCTCCATTTCCTCAACTCAAAAATGGGGATAATGACAGTACCTACCTCATAGGGTTGTTGTAAAGATCAGATGACATAATATTTGTAAAACACTTAGCCATGGCACATTGTAGGTGCTATATAAATACTTTTTCCTTTCCTGTTCCTTTCTCTGGCTGTCTGGACATTCAACCAGTGTGAAACCCAATTAACTGTATAATTCTCTAGACTACATCCCTCTGATTCCTGTCTGTAGAACAGCAGGAAAATCTTTATCATATTCTTTCCTTAAATCTAGGTAAATTATAGCTGCAGCATTCTTCTGATATACCAGTTTTGTGACCACACTGGAAAAGTCTGGCATGACCTCTTCTTTCCAAAACAATGTGGGTTTTTGGTGATCACCTTTCTTTACTCAATGGTAATCAACAATTCTAGATTCCTCCCCTTCCTCCCCTCCCAGGAATTAAGGTCAATCTCACTGGCCTTTAGTCTGCACGTTCCATTCTTTTCTCTTTTTTTTCAACATTGGGACAACACTTTCATTTTTTGGATACATTTCTCTTCTCTTCGATCTTTCAAATATCACCAACTTGTCTCAGCAATCACATCTGCCATTTTTCCCCTTCAGTACCTGAGGAAGTAGTTCAATCTGAGATTTGAACTCATCAATGACTACTAGGTTCTCCCTTTGGATTTTAGAAATTATCTTGAGTATCGATGTCCTAGCAGTCATTTTCATTCTCTTCTGTCATCCAGAGGTCATTCTTGGTAGAGAAAATAGACATTGAACAGCTACACATTTTCTCTATTGTACATTATCATTATCTCACCCACCCCAAGGAATGGTCTAATCCAAGACTCCTCTTTTCTTTAATATAGTTTAAGAAACCAAACCAACCCTTCTTGT
The DNA here is from genome assembly GCA_028627135.1 of Pseudochirops cupreus. Classification (NCBI taxonomy): domain Eukaryota; kingdom Metazoa; phylum Chordata; class Mammalia; order Diprotodontia; family Pseudocheiridae; genus Pseudochirops; species Pseudochirops cupreus. The sequence continues at coordinate 33,309,834 of CM053580.1, read as the reverse complement.
TGTCTTTAGCCTTCTTTGCCGATCGGTCCTATTTTTTCATTCTGAGTTTTAGCATCCCAGATACTATTCTCATAGGACTTTGCCCAGTTTATGTGATTACCTCTGCCACTCACCCTTCCTTCTATCCTCTTTTACACATCTTTGAAAAAACCGAAGTTGGTTAGTGGGTTTTTTGGGCATCTATGTCAATCTTGCTAGACAACTCCCTCCTTTCCTTCTTTTTGGAATTGTTTCTCTGTTTCTTCAGATTTCATTCATGAGAGCTTCCTATCCCTCCTGGACTGTTTTTACTTATAGAAATGTAAGGGATTCCATCTATTCTTCCTCTGAACACCTTTGCTTTTCAAGAATATAGAATGCATTTCAGACTCTGCTCAATGTTCCTTTCCTCCTCTATCACTAATTTTGATAGGAAGTGGCCACTCCAATGTTTTCTTCGTTTCTACCCTTGCAACCAGTTCTTCCCTTGGTTAATAGGAGTCAAATATAAAATAATATTTTCCCTTGTTGGTTACTCTGTCTTTTGAGGGATGAGATTTTCATTAAAACAAGTGAAGAAATTATAAGCTGTTTCGTTGTTTTTGGGCAAGGAGAGAGACAGAGAACAGAGAAAGAGAGAGAGAGAGAGACACAGATCTAATAGATGTCCAAATAAGTGAAGTCCTCCATTCTTCCATCTTTGCCACATCCTATCTTCTGAGCCAGGATTGTGATCTATTTTCAGAACTCTTCACTTAGTTCCTCTTTCTTTTCAGGTGGTTTGTGTTATGCCAAAGACAAAATCGCTGAAATGAATCATCTTGGTGATACAGTGGATAGTGTCAGAATTGGATTCAAGAATAATTGATTTGTAATCCTACCTCAGATACTTACTAGCTGTGTGACCCTGGGCAAGTCACTTAAGCCATCTTTGCCTCAATTTCCTCATCTGTAAAATGGCAATAATAAGAGCACATCCTTCACAGAGTTGGTGTGAAGGTGAAACGAAGTATTTGTAAAATGCTTTGTAAACCTTAAAAGGTGATACAAATGTTAGCTATTATCATCTATTTTCTCCTATTAATTTTTACCCAAGTATTGTCTATTATGCCTTCTTCCTCAGTTTCCTGGATTTCTTCATATCAATATATCTTTTTAATATATCATGTTGCCCATTCATCCCTTACCTAACCTATTTTTTCTGAATGAGGTATATGCTTACAGATTTATATTTAAGTTATAAAGGCTTAGCGAGAATTATGAAATTTACTTCTTGGCATTGGCACCTTAATCTCCCCGCTGCTTAACCTTTGTCCATCTGTTTATGGATATTTGGGTTCCTGGATTTTGCTACTGAATTTTGTCTCCAACAAACTTCCATGTATCTCAACTTATTTTTTCCTATATCATAGCTACTCCTGGTATTTGGTTGTAATATTGCAGAAGAATTTATTATGCCAAGTATGTGTTTGAGGTTGTCACTGAAGACTAAATGTTGGTAAGTCATGTGCATCAAATGCACCAAACTCTTTAGCTCTCTTGGGGAAAGAGCTTATGATGTCCTTTTAGCACTTTTGTCTGTTTAGCAGGCCGGCAATAACTTTTGAATCAGAGGTGGGATTTGAATGTATATCTTTACATGGAGATACCTCAAACATATCTTGAGTCTGATGCATCAGATCATTCACCCATCCTCTCACTCTGAATCTTTGGGGATAACCTATAGAAGAGATGACTTTAAAATTCCAACTACATTTTGCTATTTCAAAATACCTTTCCTATTTGCATGGGTTCACCAGGAGCAACATGGTACAGTGGATGGAATTTGGAGCCTTGGAGTCAGAAAGACCTGGGTTCATATCTTACTTTTGATGATCTTCGGCAAACTATTTAAACTCAGAGCCTCAGCTACAACATTTTTGGACAACTATTTGCTCATTTCATGTGACTACTTATTTATCTGATCAGGAATGGCTCTCAGTCTTCCATATTTGTGCTAATTTCCTATTTAGCTTAGTTATCAGAGAACATTTGCTGTGATCCTTGCTCTGATCAACAGCTTCCCTAATGGCATTGATTTTGTCAGTGTAAAAGCTTTTCAAATTCATGTCTGTGAAATTATTTATTTCATCTTTTGTGATCATTAGGCTACTCCCTAGGATTTATCTGCTAAGGCAAGAATGATTTGTGATCTATATGATGATGGAATCATGGATTTCTTTTCTTTTGCATTATTTCTGGTTGTGGTTCTGAGTTTATTGCCAAGACTACGGGTATTCTCCCCCAACCACCCTCAATTTAGATTATAGAACAGAGGTTCTTAACTTTCTATGTGACATGGACCTATTGAGAAGTCTGATAGAACCTATGGATCCCTTCCCAGAATTATGTTTTTGAATGCATCAAATAAAACACATAGGATTATAATAGGAATCAAATAATATTGCAACACAATTATCAAAATATTTAAAATAACCAAATTCACAGACCCCCTGAAATCTGGACCATAGATAAATCCCAGGTCAAGAACCCCTGTTTTAGAGGGTTTACAATAAAGTGTCCAAAATCAGAATTTTTTTGTTATTAGCTGTATATTTTAAACTTTAATCATAACACTTGAGTGGTATATCTCTGGTGGTAGAGAGCCCAAAGTGTAAGCTTAAAGGACTTCTAGGGAGAATTAAGAATATGGCTATATTTCCCATTTCTATTCCCTTTTCCTGTACTATGGGATGTTCAGAGAGGACTAGCACCTCTTCTCTGAAGGCTTGCCAAATCCTTTTCAAGGTTGCTCATCCACCTTTGATGTCTACCTTTATCCAATTCTCACCTGTGGCTCCAAGAAACTGTAGGATGTATAGCAGCCAAACCTCACTAAAACCTTCTTGGCCGATGGGCTAAAGTATGTTGAGAGTAACCAACAGACCTCAAACCCGTTGGTGAGTTAGGAGGATGTTTACCTTAAGCATGTGAAGACTTCCCCCTCTCTCTCTCCAGTGGAATGGGCAGATGAGAACAATTTGCTCTAACGACTTTGAAGATGGCTAAAGTAGGTGCTGGGGAGCACTTAGAGCTTGGTCAGACACTCAAGATGTCAAGGTCATCCACTGCATCTTGGGCCATCACCCATCATGCTGACTTTTGTCTTATCACTCTACTTTGATGACTCTGGAAGACAGAGTGAGACTGATAACTTTGTGCAACTCTGCCTGACTCAAATCCAAGTCATGTACAAGTCAAATGACCCTGTGATATCATTGGGCCTCTTTGAAAATGAAGTCTGAACAACAATAATATGAATGGTTCATTGAGCTGACGACCTCAGAGATCTTCAGCTGTCTGTCACTTGGTGCCATTTGGTGCTATGTGTGTTGGGAATTTGTTCCTGGTCTCTGTAGGTGAGGCAGCATATTCAGTTCACTAGGAGTCCTTTTGGAGAGTTGGTGGGAGAGCCCATGGTTGAAGGGTTCCTTCTGAAAGAAGAAAAAGAAAAAGGAAATAAAAATCTTTAAGGGATGCTCATTGTGTTCAGCACCCATGTGGATAACAGATGGGGCCTATTAAAGCTACCCTGAGCAGACTCCATTAGGCATCTCCACTTGCCACTCCAGCAAAATCCTTTTCAGTGGACCGGGGAATGTGAGAATGAGAACTTTAATGTTTCTTCACATGTGGATGCCATTGTTTTTACTTGGCTGCCAGGGGAGGGAACTTGAATTTACCTTCAGGCTCAAGGACTTCCCAAAGTCATCTCCTGTTCTTTGAAGCAGGCCCTGCCCTTTTTTCTTTGCTGAATCTGAGTTCCTGGCACAATTTGGCAAAAAGTCTTCTCTTCCTTACTGCCAGTTTGTTCCAGGTGTCCCAGACTGAGACTCTTAGGCTAGCATGGCAGTGCAGTGTCTGGGAGGGTGGACAGGATGTAGAGCCAGGACCTTGGAATCCTTGTGTTGGCATTCATTAGTTGCGTGGCCTTGGTGAAATTACTCAGCCTCTCTAAGACTCAGTTTTTTAAAAAATCTGTCCAGAATTAGACAGCCTTCCAAGTGGCTCAAGGTAGGTAGGATCTAAATGGTTTTATACTGAGGTGGACAAAGGAAAGAGAATCTTTTGACAAATAGAATGAGCCAGCTCCTAGCATCTCAGAGCACATCAAGTGCTAGCATAAATATGGAGCCTGGTAGAATTCCTTTGGTTTCAGAGGCTGCACTTGGGAATTCATCCATCATTCCTCTTGTTGTGTTTACTTGACCCACCTCTTCTTTTAAAGGCGAATCTAATGTCAAAGATTTCTTCACTTCTTTCCCAGCCCTGCTCAGAGCAGTAACTAGCACTTCGGCTTTGTTCCAGGGCAGGAAATCTAGAGGATGCTGATGGCATTGTCCCATGGTGTACTTCCTCCCTTGCCCACATAATTACTTTAGGCATACTTCCTTCTACCTGGTGGCTGGGCTCCAGATGAGCCCGCCCTCTTCTCCCACGCCACATAATAGGTAGAAAGATGATGAGTTATGCCTGTTTCTTCACCTGTGAGATATGGGGGTTGGATTCAATGGCCTTTAAATGCCCTTTCATATCTAAATCTATGATCCTGAGATCTTTCACCTTTGCTATATATAGCAGATCTATATCTAAACATATATATGTCTTTATATACACATACACAGTGAAAATTCACACACACACACAGTTCTCTCTATAAAACACCATTTATATCTCTATCTATCTTTCTATCCTCTATCTAAACATTCTAATGATTTATATATAAATTTAGATAAACATAAATTCACATGCATGCATACATTTATAAAACATATTTATATATTCACATGCAATCATATTTAATATAAATTTATATATATGCTTATGTGTATAAAATGTATGTATGTGTGTGTGTATATATATATATATATATAATATGTATGTATGTATGTATGTATGTATGTCTTTCATTGGAATGTGAGCTTCTTGAGGACAGGGACAATGTTTTTGCCTTTCTTTGTATCTCTAGTGCTTAACATGGTACCTGGCCCATTGAGAGTACTTAATAAATGTTAATTGAATGACTGACTGTGCATAAACATTAGTCTTCCTACACCACTTTCTCTTTCTTGAATTTGATTGGCTGGGGATGGGATAGGGAAAGACGGTACCTAGGAAGAAGAGACAGTTGGTTTCCATCTCTTCATTTTATTAAGCTCCCATATGATCAGCTGTGTAGGGTTATGCTTTCAAGATGCCAAGGATTTGGCATGGTCCCCCTTCTGTGGTCCAAGTTCTAATTCATCCATCTGTTTCTGCCACCTGTTTCTGGAAGGGTCTGGTTTACAACATGGGAATGCAGCTGCCGCTGAGTATCCAAATGATCTCATGCACCTCTTGGGGGACATGACTTGCAATTTATTATAATAATAGTATTGGGATAAGGACTGGATAAGTGATTTCATTGAGTTGAGGATCAAATTTGAGGATCCTGGATGAGGAGGCTCCCTTTAGCAAGGCAAGTCAGCATGATACCTGACTTTTATATAATGCCTGGAAGTTTGCAAAGTGTTTATCTCCATTATCTCCTTTAAGCTCTAGAACAGCCCTGGGAAATAGGGAATACTGGTATTACAGCTCTCTAATTTACAGACAAGGAAACTGAGCCTCAGAAGTGACTTACTTATTTCAACTACTAAGTGTCTTTAGAAAGGCCAAGTTCATCCACTGCCATCTTGGGCTTTCTTCCTTCATCTTGACTTTTGTCTTGCCACTGGACTTTGATGACTCTGGAGGAGACAGTGAGGCCAATGACTTTGTGCAACTCTGCCTCACTTAAATCCAATTTGCATATGAGTCAAGGCACCACTCTCATGATGTTCTTGGGTCTTTTTGGGAATGAAGGATGAACAACAACAAGTCAGAGGTGGTATTGAACCCATGTTTTTTTGACTCTAAATCCAGCAGGTTCCCATCATGGCAACCCAAGGAAGAGTAGGCTGCTTGCTGTTGATGTCTTCTCCTGAATGACAAGTGGCATCTGGTCCATTGAGAAGAGGCAGTGGCAGCTAGAAACAAGCAAGGACTGATAATGAATGAATCCTGGGGTTTGCTTGCAAAAGGAAAGTGAAAGTCACAGGATGGAGCTAATGGACCTATGGTAGTACAGATTCTTTATGGAAAGGGGAGAAAGTAGGCTGCTGGTAATAAGAGAAAGCAGACAGAATAGATCATATTTCTATAGTAGAGACAGCATGGTTTGATAGATTAAGAATTGCCATTGGAGTGAGGAAGCCCTGGGTTCCTACCTCTGACACAAACTTTATGACCCTGGGCAAGTTTTTTAAATTTTTGGCACCCCAGGCAAGCCTCTAAAGCTCAGAGGGCCTGCCTACATGGACAAAAGTTTCCTCACTGTGAGTTCCCTATTCCAGTGAAGTCATAGGTCTGGCACAAAAAAATAAAAATAAAAAAAGCCCTTCTCATCTCTATTTCATAGTATCTCTTTTTTCCTTTAAGACAACTTAAGCCACACCTTCTACAATAAACCCTTCATGGTGGTGCCCTCTCTCTCTTGCTACCTTGCCTTTAATAATTTTGTAATATTCTCTTTATGTTTATCCTTTTTATTCTTATATGTGTACTTGCTGTCTCTCCCAGTAGAAGGCAGGCTTCATGAGAGTAGAGATGTTTCATTCTTTGTACTCTCATCCTCAGTGCGTGGAACATTATAGGTGCTTAAGACTTCTTAGTTTAGATGGAAGTTTGACGTCAATAAAAGAGTCTTGCAATTTCCCCAAAGCAGTGCAAACTGCCCTTATCCTCTGGAGATATGGGTAGTCAACAAACGTTTATAGAATGAATGATTAAAATATTTGTTAACCACAAACAATGTTCCAAGCACTGGGCTAAGCTCAAGGGAAACAGTTAGAAAAGCCATATGGTCCCTGCTCTCAAGGAGCTCACTTTTTTAAAAAAATATTTTATTTTATTTATTTTAGTTTATATCATTCATTTCCATGAGATTTTGAGTTACAAATTTTCTCCCCATCTTTCCCCTACTCTCACCCTCAAAACAGCCATCCCCTTGTACGACCCCTCCCCCAATCTAATCTCTCCTATGT
>CM053580.1:33288794-33302252 GCA_028627135.1 Pseudochirops cupreus | reverse complement strand
GGCATTCTTCTCCTCATTGGCTTTTTGGGCCTCTTTTGTCATTTGAGTTAATCTATTTTTTAAGGTGTTAATTTCTTCGTTCAGGTTGTTGACTCTCTTTTCATGATTTTCTTGCATCATTCTTATTTCTCTTCCCAATTTTTCTTCCACTTCTCTCATTTGGTTTTCAAAATCTTTCTTCAGCTGATCTCTAGCTTTTTGGCAATCTTCATGTTTCTTGGAAGCTTTTGGTGTGGGAGTTCTGACTGTGTTGTCTTCCTCCTTTTCCCTGCTTTGTTCCTTCTTTTCCCTGAAGAAGGAATCTAGGGTTTGGTTGCCATTCTTACTTTGCTTCCTATGCTTATTCATGGTCGCCAATTCAATGTTTTTTTTTTTTCTTAGTTCTGTGGAACTCTGATTCCAGAGGGAATAGCTCTGTCCCAAATCGCTGGGGTTTTCCCATCTGCCAGGGCTTTTAGGAGGCTACTGGGTCCCTCCCCAGCTCCAGCTCACTGAAAAAAAAACCTCAGGACCACCACCCAAGACCTCTCTGAAGCGGCAATGTGGAGGCAGGTGCAGAACCTCTGCTTTCTGCTTCTTTGCCCTGGAGGCGGCTTGGCCAGACCCGCTTTTCTTCCCCGGTTTTTAGCCAAGTCCCACTAACCTGAGTCCTTTTTTCTTATGGCTGGATAATTCTGGATACTGCCACAGCTGTCGCAGATCTGCTGTCCTGAAGCTCCAGCCACCCCCGGGGCAAAAACCGCTGTTTAAGGCTGGGCTGGTTTCTGCTCTCAGAGTTGAAATAGTTGCTTTGAGCAGAGCTGCTTTCAGCAGAAAATATATCTGTGTGTGTTTTAGAGCCCTAGAATTTGTTTGAAGTCATATTTTTTGGGTATTTGATGTGGCTATGTTGGAGCTGTGATTTCTTGCTGCTCCTATGCTGCCATCTTGGCTCTGCCCCAAGGAGCTCACTTTCTAATGGTGGAGAGGGGGAGAGAATTTATTAAAGGTTTCAGCTTTGGGAAGATCTGATGTGAGCAGTGGTGATCCTCTTCTCAAAGGTCATTTACATGATAAAAATTACATCAGTTTCTGATGCTGAATGATTGGACCATGCCAAGGATTTTGAAGGGTCTTCGGCAGCACCTGCAGGAGCAGTTGCTAGGCTACATTTGTACTGAGGTTGCTTCCCAGGATGATGGCTGCAGGAGCTGGGCTAGAAGGATTGCTGTTTTCATTTCCTGGGTTCAAGGTCCTGGGCTGTCTCCTTCAGCATTCGAGGGTAAATGGTGGTCAAGATGGTGGTGGCAGTGATGGTTTGACTTGCCTGGCACATGCTTTTGCCTTTTTCTCCTTCTGGGTGCCTTGCTGCTTCAGTTAGGCTGATTTGCCTGCCCTATAGATTGCAGTTGGTTGGCAGTGGGTAGGAATGGCTGGATTCTTCTCCACAGGGGCTATTTCCCTGGATAACTGAGAGAGTTGGGCTGGAAACAGGACCAGTGGTTTACAGTAGAGTGTTACCATTTCCATGGCTCTTATACTTAAATGCCTATCTGTGGTAGCTGGTCAGCAGCATTCACTTGTGGTGATGAAGAAGACGAACCTTATTTCATGTTTACTATGTACCAGGAAAGGTAGTTAGATGGCTCTGTGGATAGAATGCTGGACCTGGAGTCAGAAGGACCTGAGTTCAAATCAGTTCTCAGACAGATAGCTATGTGACCCTGGGCAAGTCACTTAACCTCTGCCTTAATCCACTAGAGAAGGAAATGCCAAACCACTCCAAAATCTTTGCCAAGAAAACCCCATGAACAATATTGGCATGGTCCATGGGGCCACAAAGAGTTGGACATAATTGAGCAGCAATGATGTACTAACCACATGCTAAATGCTATAGATGCAAGGAAAGGCAAAAAGGTGATCTGTGTGCTCAAGAGGGCTGGCCTGAGTCAGGCAGACTGGGTTTCAAATGCTGTTTTGGATACATACTGATTCTATGAATCTGTATAAGCCAGGTAGCCACACATTGCCCCAGACTGACATGTAACTAATTTCTAACAAGGAAATAACAGGTAGTTTGAAGATGGAGCAATAAATACATAAGCTTTTAAAAGTCTTGAGCCCCCAACTAGGATTTCCAGAGAGGGCTCTCAATTACTTTAAAAACTAAGTACTTCTCCACTCTAATGGTACCTTCTCTTTTCTGATTCCCTTCAATCATCCTCTTTTTTTTCCTCTTAGCCCCTTGAAGGACAGAAGCTACTTGAGTATTGACAGCCCCAAGGACAGCTGTTCAAAGAGTAGGAATTGAATTATTCCTTTCTTTCATGAATTGGCGCTTGTAATCCATTAGTTTCCTTGGTTGGCACATAGCCTTTTCATTTTCCAGTTTAGCTTTATCTAATCTGCTGATAAACTTTGTATTTAATTGTGTGTTACATTGCTTCTAGCCTACTAATTTAATACCTTCCCCTTTGCTTAAGCACTGATGGTTGCTAATTGGGCGTAAGCTTGTTGGCTTTTATTCTGAGTATTCTTTGTCACTCTCATTTCCCCTCCTCCCCCAATCTCTTCTCTGTGGAGAAATTGGCCCATCTTATCTTTGTTGATTTTTATGTCCTAACTAGAACTTCAGAAAAAGCAGCATCTTCTGTCTCACCCTTTGACCCCCACCATGGCAACTGGCTTTTTAAAATGGGACGTGGCCCATTAATTGTGCTTCTTATAACCACCACAAAGACTTTTTATAACAGCTTCTTGCCCAATGAGATAATTTTTTATTTTCTAGTTGTTCCCTCTCATAAGGATATTTTGGAGCCATTAGCAAATTATACTGAGGAATTGTGACTCTTTAAAGAAATATCAGCATGGAAAGGTACATGACTCTACCGAGGAGTGTTTGAAACCAAGATGGCCCTATTAGACTTAGATGTTTCCATTAGGGGTAAGACTTGTTCTACTTGGCCTCTTAGTGCAGGACTAGAACCCATGGGTAGAAGTTGCAAATGGACAAATTTAGGCATGATGCCCCACTTATAAAAATGTTCTATGCAGTTAGAGCTGTCTGCAATCAGCTTTCTCAAGAGGTAGTGGATTTCCTTTTCTTGGAGGGCTTCTAAGCAGAGGTTGAATGACCACTTGTTGCTTATATTATAGTAGGGATTCTTTTTGTGTATGGGCTGGATTTGATGGTCTCTGAAGTCCCTTCCAACTCACAAATTCTAGGATCCTCTGGTCCTTTGATTCATTTTACAACTTGGAGGATTAAAGGAAATAGACCAAGGAGTTTTTGAGGGTGTAGCTATATGAGTAGGTAAATTATTTTATTTTGTTTTTTATTCTGACTTCAACAAATACCAAACTAAACAAGCATTTCCATTTACAAAAGAGAACAAAAATACCTAGGAGTCACTTTTTGGTGACATGCCTATCATGAGATAGGATGAGCAAATTTAAAGTTACTACCATATGACTTGGAGCTAGAAAGGGCCTTCTAGATGTGAGGCAGGTTAACAGAAGAGGAGACTTTTTTCTGAGATCATCCGGTTAGTCCAGAATTTGAACACTTCTTTAATGGTTCCAAATCCAATTCTTTTTGCACTGAAGTACACCTGTGTTAGAAGCTTTCTTAGAACACTAAGGCACCTAGGTAGATACCTTATCTCTGTGATTTGTAGTCCTTATTCAAAAGTTCTGGAACCTTAGCATCTGACATCACCCAATTATGGGCATCAACTCCCCATGAAAGTCTTACTGACAAGTTAAAGAAAAAAATAATCCATAAAAATGTATTTATAAAACACCTACTATGTGGGCACTAAGCTAGGCACTGGGGATACAGAGATCGAAATTTAACAATTTCTGCCCTTGAGGGCATTACATTCTACTGGGAGAAATATGGACCCATATAAATACGTATAAAATAAGTGAAAAATCAAGAGGAAGGTAATTTTGGAGAGAGGGGGAGACACTGACCACTTGGGGTGTGGGCAGGAAAGATGCTATAGAGAATGTAGTATCTGAGTTTAGTTTTGAATGAAGCTATGATTCTAAGGCAAAGATAAGCAGTGAGTACATTCCAGGTATAGGGCACAGACAAAGACACAGAGATGGCAATGTTGTGTGTCAGGAATGTTGTGTTAATCAGAATCAGCAAGAAAGTTAGTTTGACTTGATTGTTGTATGTGAAGGATAGTAATACATAATGAGCTTAGAAAGAAGCTTGGAATCAGGTTGTGAAGGTTTTACATACCAAACAGAAAAGTTTATATTTAATCCTAGAGGAAGTAGGAAGTAAATGGAGCTTAAAAAATGAAATAGAACTCACAGATGAGTTTGTACAAAATAAAGACAACCTCCAATGGGCAACCCTTTCCCCAAAGATCTGTGTAGTCTTACTTATAGTCATAACTTGACAATAGTGTCTGCCAGCATCATCTCCCATAATTTTTCAGTGGTTTTCATTGCTCTCTGTTGTCTGCTCCAATCTCGTCCTATGGAGGGGGATCCATCTGTAAATGAGATCGTAGAACCATGGAAAGATTCTAGTATGCCTATACTGTGTTTTTGTCTCCCACTGTGTAGAATGTTTATTGATTTAGGAAGTCCACAATAGAATGGAAAGCAGCATTTCTGATTAGCTGTGCAGAGGCTGAGAGCTGTGTCTGTCTGCTGGGCAATGGGACCTCCTATTTGGTGTCCCTGATGGCACTGGGGTAAGAACCATAACACTCAGTCACCTTGGAAGCTCCTGAAAGTTTCATGGCCCCCTCTCTTTTCCTTGAAGGAGGAAGACAAGGATAGGAAATTGGTTAGCAGATCATTATTTCTATGGCCTCAGTTTTGTTGTCTGTTACTTCACACAATTTCAAACCATCTCTTCCACCCTTAGAAATGAATCCATCACACAAGACTTCACATGAGAACTATTCACCTTTTAAATGAACTCAATTACTGAGTTAAATTCTGTACCCTAATTATACCCCCTAATTAGGACAGATTTTTGTTATTTAGCCACAGGACAAATGGAGGCCTTCCTTTGAATGATACTAACTTCTTATTCTTATTCTTATGCTTATTCAAGAAGACTCTCAGTCAATACTTTGATCTTCCTTATGTCCCAGCCTTCTACAGAGTGAAAAGTGTGGGTTTTTATTGCCTTAATATTTTTTTCAGACATTTCATTGATTTTTGTTTCAATGATTAAAAAATGATTTTGCGTTAGAGTCAGGTTCTTTTGCTTTGAAGGTGAATTGTATGAACTTCTTTTTATTTCAACCTTTAAAAAAAATAAGTTACAGCCATTTCAGTTCTTGAAAAGTTAATAGGTCTTACAGGAGGTCAAAATTCCTTTCTGAGGGCAGACAAGATGGATTGAGATTGTGTGAAATGACAGAGATCAGCACTGAGGCCATAGAAATAATGATGTGTTATCAAAATACCTCAGTGACTCAGAGGAAAAGAATAAAGAGGCAGTTTGAAGTAACTGAGGTGAAAAATTAGTCATTCCAATTTACAGCCAAATAATCTCTCCTTCATTCTTCTATGTTAGCATTAAGGGCTTTGCTGAAAATTTGCTTTACTATAAAGTGGCCTAATTTCTCTTTTTAATTTGTGTTTCCTTCCTGACCATATGCGCCTGGTGGCAATATAACTGTGGTTACAATAAATTATCATATAGAAATTGGGTGCTATTAAGTTGGCTGTGATATCCAGCCCTTTAATTTTTTTTCTTTTGGCTAACTCATGTAAGTTGAATACCAAGTTTCTGCTGCAAGATGAAAGGGCATTTAAATTTATTGGGGGTAACTGCAGTTTTGAAGATATTCAGCAAACCTGAATCCATCTCAAGTGATTCTGTTAAATACATTAACAGTCTGGAATCCTGTTTGGGGTTTCCAGGCAATGAGCATTCAAACTGACCTCACACGAGACTTTAGCACATTACTATTCATAAATGGGTTGAGTGAGTTCACTCAGCTGCCTAGGGAAATCAGGACCATGGCCAGTACTACATTAATCCTTTTCTAGTCTAAGAGAGGGATAGGTTGTGTCCCTACACGTAGAAAAAGAGGGAAAAAAATTAATTGGCGAGAAAAACATCATTCATATTGGCACATATCCATGCACCTCTGTGTCAGGAGAGGTGCTCTGGCATTGTCAAAACTTGATTTTATAGGAAAGTGCCCCCAAATTCTAGATTAAGAAAAAAAAGTAGACCTAAACCCTGCATTAACCTTGTAGAAACAGAAGAGGGCAGCTATCTCCGTGCCTTGTGTGTAGAAGTTTTCAGAATGAAAAGGAAACCGCAGATGTCTGAATGAAAATATTAAAATAAAATGCTTTTTTTGGGGGGGGGAGGTAAATGAGTAAAAATTTCGGGAATTACTATTTGCATCAGAAGCCTGCTCTCTAGAGTACTTGACCCATTTTATTCTACTGTTAAAGCCCGAAACCCCTTTTCTAAAACACTCCTTCCATGGAGTGTTTGCCTTTTGTGGTTTATCTCTGATTTGTCTTGGTCCTTTACTCTCCAGACTGGCAGCATGTATAGGTTGAGTTGGGACTATAACACCAACCACAGTTCAGTGCACAGAGTAGGTGCTTAATACCTGTTTATTGAATCGTAGAACTGAATCATACTACTCAAATCATATTATGGAATATCCCATTAAAATGAAACTAAAATGTACGAGCATATTGAATAGGTGTCTACTCTCCAAAGGTTGATTCTTTTTAATTAGTGTTTGGTGCAATAAAAACTTAATATGACAAATTCAATAAATAAATATGTGTTTCCTTGGGTTTTTTAGGACAAGATCTGAATTGTTTATTTAGCTCCTGTAGCTATATTACTGTATGACATTTTGTCATCCTATATGTATAGAGAGATTTTTGAAGGCTGGATTATTATGTCTTCTTGTCTATTTGGAAATTTTCTTCCCCAACCTGTCTAATATTCCAGCACAATGTGAATGCTCATAAGTGCATGTTGCCTGTAAGAGGAAATGGTTTTAATGAAAATTGGGTGGAAGAGAGGCCTGGAAGAGAGACCAGCTGCAATTACTGTCTTAGCTGAGGTTCTGAGTATCTTTAAATAACTACTATAGGGCACAGGCCCTCCAAACCCAAGTTGTGCTCACAGATTCCTGGCCACAGGCAATTGCCTTATAGGAATTCAGCCATCTAACCCATGATCCCTGCTGTGGGTCTATTCCACATGTGCTTGTTTTCGTTGATTTGTTAAGGTGTTATGCTTCCCTAAAATGGGAGGTTTGTTCCTCCACTGAATCTGTGTGGTGCTGCAGATATAAATGCTTAAGTTGGAGTCAGAAGATCTGGTTCTCAATTTTTGGCTCTGCTCCTAATTACCTGGGTAGCATTCAGTAACAGACAATCTCTGTAGGCCTGAGTTTCGACCACAAAAATGAGGAATTTGAACTATATGGTCTCTCAGGTCCTTGACAAATCTTAAATCTATGATTTTAGCAGTCTAGCTGAGAAAGGTACCTGTCACTGGGTCATGTCTGGTACCTGTCACCGGATCACCTCCACCTTGAATTTCTTTAAGGTCCTGAAGAGCAGGAGTTCTTAACCTTTTGTTTGTCATGGGCCCCTTTGGTGAAGGTGAAGCCTTCTGGTGAGACCCCTTCTTGGAATCATTTTTTAAATACTTAAAATATGTAAGATTACAAAGAAAATGAATTAAATGGAAAATACAGTTATTAGGCTACTAACAAACAAAAACCAAACCAAACTGCCTCAAACAAACCAAGTTTACAGATCTAGGTAAAGAATCACTTTTCTAAGGAGTAGGAAGCCCTTGAAAGAATAATAGGGATAGGGACAGGGCCTATGAGTTCATTGGTATAGGAAATTTCCAGGTAAGAGAACTCCTTTTACTAACTCCTTTACTAAGATACGCTGGCACCTTCTCTGCAACATAGTCTTAGTGAGTTGCCTAGAGCACAGAGAGGCCAAGTGATTTGCCCAGCCTGTGTCAGAGGTGGGACTCAGTCCCTGATCTTCTTGCTTCTAAGGCCATCCTACCCCTCAGGGGAGAAAAATGGTTCACTTTATATAGAAAAATGTTTTGTGCATGTTGTCTCATTTAATCTCACAGCAAGCATATGCTATAGGTGGTACTATTCTGCCATTTCACAGATAAGGAAAATGAACTTCATAAAATTATGCAACTTGTAGTGTGACTAGATGGTGCTGTGAATAGAGCACTGGGCCTGGAATCAGGAGGACCTGAGTTCAAATTCAGCCTCAGACACATAATACTTACTAGCCGTGTGACCTTGGGCAAGCCACTTAACCCCAATTGCCCTGCCTTCCTTCTCCAAAAAGCAAAAAAAAAAAAATATGCAACTTGCTCAGGGTCTCACTGTTACTAAGTGATTGAGATGCGATTTGAATCCAGCTCTCTCTGACTCCAAGTCTAGTAGTCTATCAACTATTCCACATGGCATCATTAAGATTCATAGCTGGAAGGGACCTTAGGCACAATCTAATCTGAGCCTCTCATTTTACAGATGGGAAAACTGAGGCCCAGAAAGATGTAACATTTGGTCAAGATCCCCCCAAAAAGTCATTTGGAAGAGATTTGGGTGAGAATCTCATTTTCATATTCTGTGAATTTGCATCTTCCTGCCCATCATTTATAATTTTATTTTTTCCTTGTAGAAAATCTAACTGCCTTCAAACTCAGTCTAGATATCAGCTCTTATAAGAGGTTTTCCCCCAATCGTTCTAGGAGCTAGTGCCCCCTCATTTCCTTGTATTTCATTTATAGATATTTTATACATGCTCATGTATATGAAACCATTAGGTGCTGCTAGGGAAGGCAGTTGGCTAGATGATGGGCAAGGTAGAATGTGTCCCACAGGCCTGTAATGTACACAGATTTTCATTTTTTTTAAAAAGAAAATCTAAACTCTTATAGGTCTTTTATTAATATCTTTGTATCTTTAGTGCCAGTACCATGCTTGGTATGTAGTACGTGCTTAATAAATGCTTAATAAAACAATAGCTCTCAAGAACACATCCAGGACAAATTAAGATAATTCACCATACTGTATTAACTGGGTATTCTAACTTCAGTCTTTTTTTTTTCTGTAGTGCTATGGTGGAGTACCTTAAGTCTGTTAGTATTTGGCAGCTGCCTTTGCCCTTGTGAAACTCTAATTATTGCCTTCTTGGTTTGTCATATCTCATATTTCCCCATTTTATTTCCCCTCCCCTATTTCATTGTTCAGTCCACTCAAACGTTTGAGACTTCGTTCTCAAATTGTGACTATCCCAGGACCTTAACTCCTCACACTCAATCACAAAATCTTAAGAGTTGGACTGCTCTTATGAGGCCAAGTAATCCAAGCTACCCAAAGGGGTCATCCAGACTTTCTTTCAGGATTTCTAGTGAGGGGCAACCTCTGCTTCCCAAGGCAGCTCACTCAACTTTTCCCTCTCCCTACCTTGCTCCCACTTTTGGACAGCTCTAATTGGTAGGAAATTTTTTCTTTGCATCAATCCAGAATCTGCCTCTGCAATTTCTACCCATTGTTTAGTTCTCTCCATGGAGGCCAAATCAAATGAGCCCAATCCCTCTTTCAGATAACAGTCATTCAAATATTTGAAGACAACTATTCTATCGCAGAATCCCCGCTAAGTTTGCTCCATTTGTTCCTTTAACTGATGCATGTATGGCATGGTCTAGAGCCCCTCACCACCCTAGTTTTTCTCTTTTGGACACTTTTCAGCTTATTGATATCCATCCTAAGAGCTGATACCCAGAAATGAGCATGACATTCCCAACTTGTTCTGACTGGTGCAGAGGACACTGAACCTTCACCATCCCAATCCTGTATGTAATGCTTCTATTAGTGCAATTTAAGATTATATTAGCTTTTGAAGTATCCCTATATCACCATTGCATCACATTGAATTTGTGGTCTTCTAACCCCGCTAGGTCTTTTTTGCAGACAATCTGCCATGTACCATACCTCTCCCATCTCATACTTATAAAATGAATGAGGGCACTCTTGTTAAAATTAGGGAAATTCAAAGGATAACGGGATTTGGAATTCAAAGGGACCTGAGAGATTATCCAGTTCAATGGCTCCATTTCTTAGATGAAGAAATAGTCTCAGATACGTGAAGGGGCTCATCCAAAGTCAATAGGGAGGTGATAGTGTCAAGGCTGGGAGATGAATCAAGCTCCTCAAATGTCCTTTCACATTATATTGGCTTACTTTGCAGTGCCAGAAAATTGTAGAACTCTAGGGCTGAGCCTAGAGAGCCCTAAATAACCCTCTCTACATTATCTTCTTTGATACTCGTAAGAGCCCTGTAAGCTAGGTGGTATTATAACCCTTATTTTATGAGTACAGAAACTGAGAGATATCCAAAGCTGTTAGAAGATAGACTGTATTCTAGCTAGTTAGGGACTTTTAAAACTCTAAAGTGCTATGGTTCTATGGACTTGATGAAGGTCATATGGCTAGGTAGTGGAGACAGAATGTCATATGTGAGAAATTGTATGAAGGCCAGTTTGGCTGGATCGTAAAATGTGGGAAGGATAACAAATGTGTAAAAAATGTGGAAAGGTAAGATGAGGCAAAGTTGTAATGTTTTAAATGCTAATCAGAAAAATTTTAATTCAATTCTAGAGGTAATAGGAAGCCATTAGAGCTTCTTGAGCAGTGAAATGATATGGTTTGATCTGTGCTTTAAGAATATTATTTTGGAAGATGTGTGGAGGATTGATTAGAAATAGGAGAGACTGGAGGAAGGTACAACAATTAGGAAGTTATTATGGCATTGTCTGGGGCAGCTAGGTGGCGCACTTGGAGTCGAGAAGACCTGAGTTCAAATCCAGCCTCTGGCTTTTACTAACCATGTGGCCCTGGGCAAGTCACTTACCCTGTTTTCCTCAATTTCCTTATCTGTAAAATGAGTTGGAGAAAGAAATGAGAAACCATTCCATTCCCCCCAAAACCTTAACAACTCCCACTGGGGTCTTGAAGAGTTGGACTCTACTGAAAAATGGCTGAACTCAGCAATATTGTCTAATGAATCTAAGTAAGAACTTTGCTAAGTAAAGAATCTAAGTAAGAAGCTAAGTAAGAACTAACTAGAACTAGTTAGTTCTAGTCTCCAGAGTCTTCTGGAGAAAGGTATCATTTAAGCAGAAGACAGTATTAAGTGCTAACAGAGTAGTGCAGATTGGAGCCTGGATGTCAGTGTCTTGAGAAGGGGAGCTGGGAAGTCAGAGCGTGATGGGGAATGATACTGAGAGATACCAAAGCAGAGAAGCAAAGAGAGCAGCTTGAAATGAAATAGTTCTGAATATGAACCATGGGTCAGATGGCCAGCTAGTAGTTCTTTTGAGGCAATTAAGTCTCATCAGTAATCTGTGGACACAGCTATGATTTGAAGAACCCCACACCCTCTGGTTCTTAAAGGGACCTGGTTGTGTAGGTTTCCACTGTGGCTAGTTTTTAAAAAAATGTAAAACAACAATCAAACAACAAGCATTTGTTGATCACCTGCTATGTTCCAGGCACCTGCTAGCTGTCCATATTCACATGATACAAGGCTGTTAAAAAGATTTTCAGGTGTAGCAGATCTAGAATATTTCCTGCTCCTGAAGACAAAGTGCCAATATTCTCATAGTGTATGGGGCTGAGATGGTTTCTGATGCTGCCTTGAGAGGCAACATGGGCTAGTAGATACAGAGCTAGCATCAGAGATGTGATTTTCCTCTGATACATACTGGCTGTGTAACTCTGGGTAATCACTTCACCCCGCAGGGTACCTCTAGAGAACACTCTAAGGCTAGAAGTTGCAGAACAGGTATTCATCTACATTGATAGAAGGAATTTTCTCACCAGGAGTTCCCTTCCCCTGTGAAAGCACAGATCTAGACCCTTGCCACTTCCTCTCCAATGCAATCTTGAACTGTTTCTCTAAGTATGTTAGTGTCTCTTTTATGACACAAGGTACCCAGGGGGCTCTCCCCTTTTAGCTCATAGCTTTCTTCCCCCCCATGTACAAAAAACTCCATCCAATGTATGCATTATATCCTCCACTATGCTGTAGTGGACTCCCCCTTTCCAAGGATGAAGTTATATACAGAAACAACTTTTATTTAAATGAAGAAAACATAAGAGAAACCTTTGAATGAGCACCGATTATTCACCAGCATGCCCATAGATTTCCAGTTACTTCTAGTTCTTTAATACAAGGGATCCTAAAGGATAGGATCACTCTGTGCTGATGACGTGATCTTTCTCTGGGCCATTACAAGCTCCTCTACATGTGCCCTGGATCCTGTCTCTTCTCATTTTCTCCAGTAGATTGCCTCTGTTATTATCCCCACCCTCTATCTAATCTTTAGTTTCACCTCATCTACTACTTCCTTCTGTTCTCCCTACAAACACACCCAAAGCTCCCCATTCTTTAAAGAAATCCTCACCAGATCCTAACATTTCCCCTAGCTATTATCCTTTATCTTAGAGCTGGAAGGTACCTTAGAATCCATTAATTTCAATCCCTTCATTTTATAAATGAGGAAACTGAGGCTGGGTGAGGTTAAGGGACTTGCCCAGAATTACACATAGCTACTAAACATCTAGGGAGCTATTTGAACCTGAGTATTTCTGAATGAAGTAGAAGTCCTTTTTTCCTAAGTCCTGACTGGAAAGCTCCTGCTGCTCAAAGTAGGAGGAAGGAACGGGTGGTCTGTCTTTATCTCTTTGTCTCTGTCTCCCTTTCTCTGCCCACACCACCAGATTCTAATTCCTGTTGCTCCTCATGATTTCCTAGTGTGGCCATGAATTCTCCTTAACTACTTTTGCCAAGTGAGAGAGAGAGTGGATAAAGTCCATTAATCTCTGAATGCCATCTCTCAGGTGGAAGGTGAAGGAAAAGACAGAACAGAGCCTTTCTTATGCTCTTCCTGGTTACAACTGCTCTCCCCGCCCCCTCCACTATACCCCACCCAGGCTTTGCCCATTGTCTGTCACTTTCAACTTCTCTCAGTTGCCATCCCCACCCATCATTTTGCATAGCCCATGATGGTAATGGAAGGGTCACTACTACTTAAATGGATAATGAGGTGGTGAAAGGGTAACTTTCAAGCCCTTGCTATCTTTGGGTCTCTAAAGACTTGTAAAACTTTAAAGCAAAGAAACCAGGGAATTCTGGAATGGATGAATATGGCACCCTAAAGAGCAAGAATTCATGGGTCCTAGGTTGTCATTACCTTGTACTTGAATAGTTAATAACATGGCCTTCTCTAGATTAACCTCTAGTTGTACTAGGAGTATTCTAAGTAGAAATGGCTCCTGGGATTTGGCTGTTCTCTTCAGAGTCTCATTCAGAGAAAGGAAAGCCTCGGAGACTTTATATAATAACAGGTCAATGCTTATGGATTTATACATGTCAGGATAAAAATGGCCTCTGGATATTTTAAAA
>CM053580.1:33271743-33288694 GCA_028627135.1 Pseudochirops cupreus | reverse complement strand
CCCCCCCCCCCCCCCCACTGTCTCTGTCTCTCTGTCTCTATCTGTCTTTGTGTGGCTCTCTGAAAGCCTCAGATCACCTGGCTGAGAGGAGAATGATTTTTGTATATAAGTTTTTAAGCCTTTTCCTTTTAACCTTGTCAGGGAGGGTGGGCACTAATTTGTTCAACAGGAGATTTTAGAGAATGCTATGAAATTAATTAAGTGAATTTAAGAGGAATGAGAAACAAATATGATTGCCTTTTTCTGGTACAGCGACTGAGTAAACAACTTCAGGACATGAAATGTACAGTCTTCATCACATCCTTGGGCAATGTTTAAATTGTTACACGCTGAACTTTGGATCTTTAATAACTTAGGCTGCAGGGGTGAGACAAACAAGCCATTAATGGAGTTCAAGGATAAATTGAATTTTCTTTTGGTGACTGGAGGGAGCTTTAGGTTTGCTTCCCCTTAGAGTTAAATTAGCCCAATGTACTGGAGTCATCATAGAATCTGAATGGTTTTTTTGGGGGGGATTACAAGCTCCTGATTTCCCTATAATTACTCTGTGTGTTTATACAGCAACATGTAGAGAAGGTGGTAATTTCTACATGTCTCTATTCCTACTTTGCTACTCTAGAAACTTTGAGGAATTTCCCATTGGAGAAGATCCGAGACTTTCTCTGAGTTGTGCTGAATTATGTTGCTCCCAGTGGGAGAGCTCACTCATTTTGTATTTTTTGATATATATTTTCCTATGTATACTTTCTATGATTTCTGTTTGCTATCAGCTTAGATAAATGGGTTTCTTTGCTATATGTGTTCATTGTGGAACTGGCATCTGGAGGAAAGGGAATCATGCTTGGGATGTATAGCTTGGCACAGTCATTTCTTATTAAAGAACAGCAATCAGGAGTTTAGCTTAAATCTAAAATCTACTTCCCCAAGACTAATAATATTGATAGGAACTTTTTGTTTTTTTTTCAGTTATGTCTAACTCTTCATGATCCTTTTGGGATTTTCTTGGCAAAGATACTGGAATGATTTGCCATTTTTCTTCTCTAGCTCATTTTACAGATAACAAAACTGAGGCAATTAGGGTTAAGTGAATTGCCCAGGGTCACACAGTTAGTAAGTGTCTGAAGCCAGATTTAGACTCAGATTCTCCTAACTCCAGGGCCTATTCTTTATCCACTGTACTACCTAGCTGTCCATTTATGGGAGAAGATAGATATAATTCTAGCCTGGTACCCCATCTCTCTGAGGAGAACAGAGTGACCAGCCTCTGACTTCAACTTCTTGCTTCCTTTCCTTGCAGAAATCAAAGCCTCCTTTGGAGAAGAGCACTGGGGACAAGATGTTAAGGTGACTATTCTTACCCTCCTGTCAGCCACCTCTAGGCAAACCCATGTGGACATTCATAAGCTCCATAAGCAAAAATACAATAGCACCCTACACAGGCCACCCCTTACACAGGATAAATGGTAGATAATCTCAGAAGGGAAGCTATTATTAAGGAGGAGCAAAAAGGCCACCTTGTAGAAGAGAGGAGTTTAGTTGGGACTTGAAGGATGCCAGGGAAGTCAGGGGGTAGAGATGAGGAGGAAAACAATCCCAGAATTCTGGAGGTGGTGCATAGTATGCATTGAACATAGTGGTCCTAATCATCCATGGATTCCATGTTTGTGAATTTGCCTACTTGCCAAAATTTATTTGTAACCTCCAAATCCATAGTCTTAGTGCTTTTGGGATCATTTACAGACACATAAAGTGGTGAAAAATTTGAGTCACCCAACAGGCATGGTCTGAGCTGAGGTCAGACAAGATGATGTGGCTTCTTGTTCCAGCTCTCATCCCGTAAAGAAGTGTATTTTTGAGGCCCGTTTAGTGCCATGTTTATTTATTTATTTTTTTGTGTATTTGTGCTTTCTGTTAGTGATTTTGCTGTTTAAAATGACCCCCAAGAATAGTGCTGAAGTTCTGCCTAGTTCCTAAGTGCAAGAAGATTGTGACATGCCTTATGGAGAAAATATGTGTGTTAGATAAGCTGTGTTTGGGCATGAGTTATGGTGCTCTTGGCCACAAGTTCCATGTTAATGCATCATCAATTTGATTTATCCACAAAAGAGGAAATTCTCACGTAATTATTTGTGAGAAATAACTATTAAATATGGCACATTTAAACAGAAACACATAAAACAAGGTTATACATTTATTGGTTGACAAAAATGTTATGATCAGAGGTTCATGGGTACCTAATATTGGATTTCCCAAAGATCAATGGTTCATTATTTGCAAATTTGGTATTTACAGTGTCTTTACAGAACACAACTAATGTGAATGACAAAAATTGATTATAAATGCTTATTGATAGATTGAGAGATTTAGTTGTAGGTAGGTGGTGGCTTCCTCCTTGCTAGGAGAGTTCAAGCAACAGCTGCATGACCACTCATTGAAGTTATTGTAGAGGATTTTATTTTGTTCAGATAGGTCAGATGAGACGGTCTTTAAGGTCCCCAGGGGACCATTTTTTTTTTCCAGTCACCAATGTTTATAATTTAAGATTCTTTCCTTTCTCTTATCCCCTTACTTCCATATCCAGTCAGTTAACAGGTCCTGTAGATTTTATTTCCAAAGCATCTCTCACCTTTATTCCCTCTTTCCCACTCACATGGCCATAACATCAGTTCATGCCCTCATCACTGCTTGTCTGAATTGTTATAATAGCTTTCCAAGTGGTCTTCCTTCCCTGATTACATCCTTCTCCACTCAGCTGCCAAAATAATCTTCCAAAGGAACAGGTCTGACCCTGTTACTTTTCTACTCAAAAACCTTCAGCAGCTCCCTATCGTTTCTGAGACAAAGCTTGGCATTTAAGGTCTTCCATTATCTGGTGACAACTAGTCTTTTCAGCCTTATTGCACATTCTTTTCTTTCAAACACTCAACAATCCCTTCCAACTGGTCCTGAACTTGCCCTACCATCTTTTTCCTCTATGCATGAGCATAGGTTGTCTTTCATGCTTGGAATACAGTCCTTCCTCAACTTAATCTCTCAGAATTCTTATCTTCTTTCAAGGCTCACTTTCAACACTACTCCTTTCATTTATTCTGATCCACCAGGTGATAGCATTTCTTCTCTCCTTAAATATTTCCAGAAAATTGCTTTCTCTTCATGGTGCCAATCATTTCTTATCATGTTTGTCTCTGTAAATTTCTTGGTAGCAGGGATTATTTCATTATCATTTCCTATTTCAAGTAATAGCACAGTGCCTTTCATTTGTTGGTCTAGAGCTGTGATTTCTTTTTTTTAAACTAAATTTCATTATTTTTAATGAACAAAACCTGATTTCCCTCTCCCAACTCTTATTGGAAAAACAAACAAAACGCTTGTAACAAATATACATTGTCAAACAAAATAAATTCCCCCATTGGTTGTATTAATACAAATATACATACATACATACATACATACATATACATACATACATCATACATGCATACACACCTACACACACACATACAGTATTTATCTCCTTTTGTACCCTGAGTTCATCAGCTCAGGAGATGGAGAACATGCTTTATTTTCACAGGCCTGTGATTTTACTGATAGAGAGAACTCATGGTATGGAAGCTTTCTTCACTGAGGCAGATTTACACCTCATTGGTGATGTCTAATGTTAGAGAGTTACCTGGGACACTGGGACAATGTGACTTGTCCAAAGTCATACAACTAGTATGCCTTAGTGATATTTGATGTTTAATAAGTGCTAGTTGAATTAAATTGAATAGAATGTGATTGTAAGACACACCAATGACCCTGCCCAGTGGAAAAGGTCCTGGATTTGAGGGCACCTGGATTCAAATTCTGGGTTTGCCCATTACTATCAGTGTGACTTTGGGTGAATCTCAGCACTTCTGTGGGCCTCAGTTTACACATCTGTAAAATAGATGGAATGATTTCTAAAGCTCCTTTTGGCTCTAAAGCCATTGAAACTATGATAATATAATAGAAAAGTCCTGTAGAGAGTAGCTTATAGACCATACATTCCATTTAAGATAGGACTCTGTCCATGGACTAGATTCCAGGGTATCTATGGATTTGTTTTTTTGGTAATATTTTGACAAATATTTTAATATAATCATTTTCTTTAGTAATATAATATATTTTATTTTTTGTCTTTAAATGGGTCCATAGGTTTTACCAGAATGCCAAAGGATTTTGTGATACAAAAATTATGAAAAACTCCTGAGTTAAGGAGGCTGCTTCTCAATTGAGTATGTAACACTTCAGTGAAATCTTGAAAAATTATAATTTTTATTCTGTTAAAAATAACTGCATCCTTTTGAGCCTGGCCTATTCATCTTCTTTGGTGAGGCTAATTTTCAGTCCAAGTGTGGGGATTCTTAGGCAATCCTCCAAACCCTGTTTTCATTTAGAAGTAAAGCTTTTTAATGTTCTTTCAAGTGGCCAGAGGGACTTATTCTTGGCCCTCATCTTGAATTTCCTTCCTAAAGAGCTAGACTCTAGCAGCCACTTGGAAACTTTTTATAGAAATTACATTTTTATTTTAAATTCTATGTTATATCTGTGTGAATGATGGATTAGAGTGGGCAGATCCTGCAAACGAAGAGACCAATTAGGAGGCTATTATAATGGTCTAGGCAAAAGGTGAGCTAGGAGGATGTCTGTATGAGTGGAGAGAAAAGGATAAATGTACAAGATGTTGGGAAGGTAAGACTGATAGGACTTGTTTACTGATTAGAGATGGGGGCTGATGTAAAAGGAAGTAAAGGATAACTCCAAAATTGCAAATCCAATTTCTAGGAAGATACCCATAGCAGAAACAGGGAAGTTTTGAACACAGGTGGGTTTGGAAGGAAGATGAGGAATTCTGTTTTTCACATGCAATTTGAACTGCAGATTGGACATTCAAGTGGAGCTGTCCAGCAGACAGTTGTCTAATGTGGGACTGGAATTCCAGAGACAGATATGAGGGCTGGATGTACATATTTGAGAGTCACTGATCCCACGGGACTTGATGAAAAAATCCCTTAACTTCCTAATTCCCAACTTTGCTCATTTCCCACGGCTTTACTCTTCAACTCTACTATAGATCTATATGGATGGTCATAACCTTTTTCTTGCCATCACACATGTGAGTTCCACTTCCATGATTGAGTACTGAAATTCCTTATCCAGTCATAATCTTCTATTATTCCATCTATCACTGTGTCCTACTTACTTTAAACCTATTCTTTGTCCTCACAGTAATCTTCATCCCTGGAGTCCTCAAGTCTTTTACAAGCCATCATGTCTACTCTGGCTGTATCCTTTACCCTTCCCAAGCTCAATCACTTGATCAACTGATTCAACTCTATAGTGTGTTCTATTCTTGAATCTCATGCCACATTGTCCTATTGCCATTCATGCCTTGCTAAACTGCAACTTTGGATTACCCCCATCACCTTCCTTCTGCATTACATGCAGTTGAATGGAGTTGGAGGGAGACATGCAGTTATATTGACTGAGTCTACTACAAATTTATTTAACTGGAACTGAACTCTAGCAAAGCTATCCTTTCACTCCTTCAGAAATGATACTATTGATTCTAGCTCAGCTGAGGACCTTGTTTTTATACTTTATTTAAAGAATCAAGGCCATTCACCTTGAGCTCTCACTTTTTCCTTTTCATCTCACATCTCTCTGATACTATCACCCTCCATTTCTGCCTTCATTCTAGGTACTGATGAAGAATAAGTCTTCTTTTTACCCAGGTCAACCCATTTATATGTACCCTTGATCCTATCCCATTCTGTCTTCTCCTTTAGAAGGTCCCCACTATCATTCCCAGGGCAGTGTAGTAGATAGAATGCTGGGCTTGGGTTCAGGAAGACCTATTTTCATGGCTTCAAATCTGTCCTCAGATACATACTAGCTGTGTGACCCTGGGAAAGTCACTTAACCCTGTATGCCTAAGTTCCTCATCTTTAAAATGAACTGGAGAAGGAAATGGCAAAAATTCCAGTATCTTTGCCAGAAAACCCCAAATGGGGTCACAAAGAATCAGATATGACTGAAATAACTTAACAACAACAACAACTATCATTCCCACTCTCTCTAATTGTCATTTTCTCCCTATCCAGTTTCCTTTATTACTGCCTTCAAACACACCAAAATCTCCCTAATCTTAAAAAAACCTCTCACTAGATCATACATCCCATGTACTCTCATCCTATATTTCTCCTTCCCATTTCAGCCAAACTCTTCAAAAAGTCAAATATACTTGGTACTTTCACTTGCTTTTCTCTCATTTTCTTCTAAATCTTCTTTAATTTGACTACCAAGCTCATCGTTGAGCTGAAACTGCCTGAAATGTATTACTTCCTCAGCTCCACTTATTTACTTGTGAACCACTGTCTTATTGGCTCAGACAACAAAGCCAAGAGATTAGGAATATATACAGAAGAGGCAAAAATAGAAATTTGATCATATTACCAATTAATTAGTAGTCAAGCATTTATTAAACACTTATTGTTTGTTGAGCTCTAGGGATGCACAGACAAAAATGAAATGGTCCCTAAACTAGAGGAGCGTATATTCTATGGGGAAATGATAGCCTACACATTAGAACTTGGATCAAGCATGTGGAATGTTATATTAATGTATGTCAATTATATTAAAATACTGGTAAACAACAATAAAGGCAGAATATCTGGGAATTTTGCTTGAGTGACGTTTGAGGAGGAGAAATAGAGGAGTGTTGCCTCCATACTTTGGGATGTGTGTGTGGAATGTGATGTCCTGGAGAGATGGGTGGCATAGTGGACACAGTGCTAGAATTGGAGTCAGAAAAGTCCGGGTTCCAATTAAACCTGAAACTTACTGGCCATCTAAGTCAGGGAAAGTCACATGACTTTGCTCATCCTCAGTTTCCTTGTCTGTAAAAATGATGAAAATATCACCTCCATCACAGGAATGTCCCTAGTATCAACTGTGTTAAAGTCTGCAAAACACTTTGTAAATCTTAAAGTGCTGTATAAATATGAGCCATTGTTGAATATAAAACCCTATTTCTGGACAGAAAGTTGCCTTGGATTATGTGTAAGATGCTCACAAATTAGCTAGAAAAATCTGGATTTTCTCTATATCATTTCCAGCTCAGGAAGGCTATAACTGAGGGGAGAGAACATAGGGTCATAGATTTAGAACTATACAGGATCTCAGAAGTCATCTAGTCCAAAATCCCTCATTTTGCAGATGGGGAAAATGAGAACCAGAGTGGGTAAGTGACTTACCCAAGGTTGAGCAGGTAGCAATGAACAGACTTGGTATTTGAACCAAGATACTGATTCTATATCCTGCACCTTCCCACTGAACCACATTGCCTAGTGATAATCAAGAAAGGAAGTTGGACTAATTGATCAATAATCTCCCTTTCAGCTCTAAAGTCCAAGATCCTGTATATATAAATCAAGTTTTGAAGAAAGACCTGGACAACTTTTAGTTCCACAAGGTGAAAATATAATCTAGCAGTAATAACAACTCTGGGCTATGAGAACATCTCTGGCAAATGGTTTAGTGGAAAAGGTCAAAACCAATGGTTGAAACAGATTCCATGTGGATTTCAATCATTTAGATGAAGTCTGTCCCCATTACTGTGGATAATCAAATGTCAGTTGTTGGAAATGAGGTCCTAATTAGAGTAACTCAAGATGATTTCCTTTCTAGCCTTCATATCCCTTCATATCCTTTGTAAGCCTTTTGCCAGTGTGTTTGTCTGGCATCCTGAGTGGGGCAGTAGTGGTCTGGGAAGTGCTGTTCAGTCACCCATGATCCATTTTTCCCCACAAGTAAGTAGTATTGGCTTTTCTTTTTTAGTTAGCTTGTTCTTTATATAGTTCACTACCAAGTCTAATGATTAGCTGTTATTTATTGGAAGTGTCAGCAGGAAATTCATTTCTTAGAATTCTGATTAGTTAGCTAGTAGGATTGAGTATGAATGGGATATTATGCTGACATTTCAGAAGCTAGCTTCACTTAATCTAGGGTTGTGTGTGCACTCGAGGTTGGAAGATGTTTCAAGGACAGAATGGTGAATGTGTGAGCTGGGCAAGTCTTGGCAAGAAGTCACAGGGCATCTGAGAGACTTTAGACTTGCATGGAGGAGAACTCTATGTAATTCTTCTGAATGAAACTCTTGTGGCATGAAAGGCTATGGTACACTCTGGATAATTTTCTCCATCCTTTTGGCTTATCCCCTACCTATGCAATCCAAAATGGTGGATGTACCCCGCCCCCCCAGTGACTAAGAAAGACTCCCGGAGTGACTTAATATTGGTAAAGGACCAGGAAAACGAAAGAGAAATCTTTGAATGAATCACCTCTAAGCCCACAGATCTTTATGAAGCCCAGTGTCCTTTATTATCCTGAAGATGATGTGTGCTTCAGGGACAACATTCATCACAGGTCCTACCTTCTTCTTCTGCTCCCTGCTGCTCAGAGAGTACAATGGCAAAAACATTGGTTTTGGAGTCAGATCCTGACTACCACATAATACTTTTGGGACATTGTGTGTCATCGTGTGTCACTTTGATTCAGTGAAATGCCTCAGTTTCCTCATCTGGAAAATGAGGGGATTGGTCTAGGTGGCTTCTAAAGTTCTTTCCACCTTAAGATTTATGATCCTGGATCTCTTCACTTTCTTGGGCCTCAATTTCTTTTTTTTTTTTTTTGCTTTTTTTTGGAGGGGGAAGGGCAGGGCAGTTGGGGTTAAGTGACTTGCCCAAGGTCATATGGCTAATAAGTAGGACCTCAATTTCTTAATCCATAAAATTAGGGAGTTGGACTAGGTGGTCTTTGAGGTCCCTTCTAGTTCTATGCTCCTTTGATCCAAATGATTTAACCTTTAGGAGCTTCAATTTCTTTGTTGAGGAAATGAGTGCTAGATGGCTTTGAAAGTCTTTCCTGCTTTAGAGCTAAGTCTCTGGTCCTCAGTTTCTTTATTTGCAAAATCAGGGGGTTGGACTAGATGGTCTCTGAGGTGTCTTCCAGCTCTAAATTTATGATCTTGTGACTGGGTGGGATGGGGGAGGGGGATTTTTCTCTCTCTTCTCTCTTTCTTGCTGTTTCTCCTGGATCCATATTATAGCATGGATGCCCAGTCCAAGCCATGGAGATAATTTCCTTTTGTCTTTTGATTATATCTTCTTAGTGAAAAATAACACGTCTTGATGTTGCATTTTATGCCATTTTCGGGGCTTACCATCATTGGTGATTTATTGGAGCCTCCCTAACACCTGCCCTATGTTTGTCCGGTGCCCCTGGAGTTGCCTGTAATTTTGATTTTACTGAGATTATTATGTCACATTATTCATAGCTATATAGCATCACTAGGGGAATGTTGGTGTCACAGATCATTTTTTGTCCCACCGAGCAGTTTAAGGTCATTGAAAACACCATTCAGTTTCCTAAATTAAATCTAATCTGCTTTCTTTCTCCAACTCAATTCTGCCATATATACATATTTGATTTTAATATATGGAGTAGATGTGTACTTTCTAGGGATTTCTTGGACTACAGGAGCTTTTGCAGTATGAGAATATGTGAAAGTAATTTCCCAGGGCCCTTGTTGGATGACACAGGAGTAATAGGATTGCACTATTATGAATTCAGAGCAGGAATTCTTCACCTTTTTCTGTGTCCAGGATTCTTTTTGGCATTTCCATGAAACCCATAGACTCCTTTTAGAATAATGTTTGTAAATATATAAAATTAAGTATATAGGATTGCAAAAGAAATCAGGGGTCGATGCAAAAGAGTTGTAATTTATTTTTCCCATCCTAGTTCCTAGACCCCCTGAAAAATTTAACCTTGGGTTAAGAATCACTGATTAGGAGTTAGAAGGCCATTAGAGGCCATGTAGTCCAATGCCTTCACTTTACAGATGAAGAACCTGTAACCCAGAGAAATTGGAGAATTCTGGACACCATGGCTGTATAAGTGAGAGACTCAGGAAGGTTGGAGAAAGAGAGGTGGAGACGTTGAAGCATCAAGGAGACTCTTGCTGCACCTCTGTCCACATGTGCTGGACACTCCCTGAGCCATAGAAGACAGCCGCTCATACTGTCAGCTTTGGGGTGAGCAGCTTTGGGAGACCCTAACCTTACTCTTACTCATGTACTCTGATCCTAGGGCCGTTGATCTCCTTGCAGTTCCTCACGCAGGACTCTATCTCAGCCCCATGCCTGGAATTCTCTCCCTCCTCATCTCTGCCTCTCGGCTTCCCTGGCTTCCTTTAGATGCCAGCTTACATCAGTTCTTCTACAAGAAGTCTTTCTTGATCCCCTTTTATTCCAGTGCCTTCCATCTGTTGATTATCTCCAATTTATTCTGCATATATCTTATTTGTACATAGTTTACATGTTGCCTCTCTCCTTAGTCCACACCTTTCTTTGCATTCCCAACATTTGGCACCATACTTGGCACACAGTAGATACTCGATAAATGCTTATTGATTTTACTTGACCTTGGCATGACATTGATGGTCTATAGCGTGATTGAGTTCCTGCTCAATGGAGTTGAGAGAGGTGCATTGTGGAGAGCTAGGAGGGAAATAAAAGATTTGAGCAGCTGTTAGAGCGTAACCGAGAAGTCTAGCTTCCAGTCAATGCCGATTATTTGAGTGGCTTGACCCACCCCTCTGGTATCTGAGGAGTAGTACAGTTTACATTAAGCACATTAACTTCAGTCTATTTCATCCTGAAACTTGAGCCAGTGAGAGAGTTTGTACACCCTGTGGGAGTGGGAGGAATTGATGTCACTGCTATTTCTGATATATAGGTGTTCATTGCGTATTTTTATTACCCTCTTATTTAATCCAATTAAGCTGCTTATAAAGGTAATGATCCTTTGCACAGAGGCTATTGAGTGACAGAATGCTGGATGGAAAGGCATAGCAGTAGAATTGAGGCACATTCATATTCAGGGCTTGGTGAAGATCCTGGGAGACATGATGGAGGGGATGAAGCCAACTCTCTGAAACACAGTGAGAGTGATTAGTCAATTAGGGGTGGGTCTTATTTTGGGACAAAGAGGGAAGGAGGAGAAGGGGAGAGGGGGAAGAGTCTGTTTTAAGAAGAAGGGACAGAAGAGAGTTAACCTTTAAGACAGCATATAACCTAGGGAACAGAGCATTGGCTTTTCGGAATGGAGACTTCCAGGTTCAAATCTGCATTAGGTCACATACAGCTAGTGTGACCATGGGCAAATCACTTATCCTCTCCAAACCTCAGTGTCTTATCTATCTGTATCCCCAGCACTTAGAAAAGGACCTGGTACTTAATACTGAAATGCTTGTCCCTTGAAACATAGAAAGAGAATCTGGTAAAAAGTTCTCAGTCTATCTGAGGTCTTTTACAGGACACATGTGGCCACATAGAAATGACATGTATGTAATTCCATTCATTATTTCCCCTTCCTCACTATGCTCGACCCGAATAGATGGCCAATTGTGGCAAAAGCAAATAGGTTGGGGGGAAAAAGATTAAAGAAAAAAGACCGATGGCCCAGACCACCCATTGGAATCTAGGCTCACGTCTAGGTCTAATAGCAAATGGGATTGGGATTAAGGAGAAAAATTGAGTGTTGTAGGACTTGGGTCTCGGCAAAATTACAAAAAGCACTGCCAACAGTATCTGCCTTACAAATCCACCCTCCAGGAGTGAAAGCTGTCACAAGCAATAAAGGACTGTCTGACAGTGGGCCATGACAACTTATCCACAGCTGGGAGGAAACTAACAGATTTTTAGAGGAAGACTTCAAAGTGTTTTTTGGAAATAGATGTGGTTATAATGTAAGCTGGTATTTTATAGCTGTGTCTTTTCTTTATCATTGATTTTTAACATGGCAAAGATTTTACTCTTCTCACAGTCATCAGTGCTTGAAACAATGATAATAAGAGAGCTTAATACAACATAAAGAATAGCTTAAACAGAAATTGTTTCAACGAATGTGTTTGTACACATGGATCAGATGGGGCTTTAGCAGTTTCTTAAAGTGTCAGCCAATGGGGAAATATAAGCACTTAAAATTATTAAAAATCATATGCATTATTAAAAAATAATCCAAAATCAGGAAAGGCAAGAGAGTAAAGGATGTCATCAAAGAAATGAACTATTAGGCAAAAAAAAATGGGTTGGTAAAAAAAGTAGAAGATAGCAGACAGACATCCTCCATTAGTATTCTTGAGACATTAAGAGAATTCAAGGAAGCTTCCAGTAGATTGGGTAGAATGCCTATGGAGACTTGT
Organism: Pseudochirops cupreus; assembly: GCA_028627135.1. NCBI lineage: Eukaryota > Metazoa > Chordata > Mammalia > Diprotodontia > Pseudocheiridae > Pseudochirops > Pseudochirops cupreus. Next base: position 33,276,405 of record CM053580.1, on the reverse strand, counting down.
GGCAGAACATGGACAGGAGTCAAATGGAATGGGCAGGCATAGATGAGTTTTGATCTATACCCTTGAAAGGATTACTCATTTAATGAAATCACAGATCCATTGGGGGTATTTGATATTAAAAATGGCTTACTGATGTTATTTGATTTTTAAAGCTATAATTCTCCAATGAGACTCTTTTCTAACTTTCTCTTATCATAGAGTATTAAGAAAACCAAGCCACAAGTGACATCCTCCCAAATATAATGGAACTTCCTTGAGAGCAGGGACAGTTTTTTTATTTATATCTCTAGCATCCAGCATAATGCCTTGCACAGAGTAGGTGCTTGCCAAATAAGCAGCTAGATGGCTAAGAAGATGGAGTGCATAGCTATATACAGGATATTTAGGAGATGATTGTCAGAGAGAAGGCACTAGAATTAGAAGGAGTTGGGAAAGACTTCCAATAGATGTGGACATTTTAGTTGGAACTTCAAGGAAGCCAGGAAGGTGAGAATGTGGCAATCGGGAGGGAGAGTATTCCAGGCATGGGGGAGAATGCTCAGCTCTGAGAGACAGAGTATCTTGTCTGTGGAACAGAGTTATAACTAGGGTGGGGTGACAGGGTTTAGAATGGACACAACAGTGAACTTTCAAGCATTTCTTGTTTTGTTTTCATCTTTTTCTACAAAGTCATAGAAACTGCTTTACCCTGGAAGCTCACTCTCCCTCTGGGATACTTCTCACATTGGAAGGACTCTCTGGCCCTGAAGTCTCACCTTCTGATTGATTGGTTCTCCTAAACCCTCCAATTTAAGCAGGAGGCCCAACCATCTTCATCTCTTTTCATGATGCATTGCTGATTCATCTCCAAAGGATTTTCTCTAGCATGCCTCTGTGTAGCATACTTCCCCCTACCCTTTTCAACTTTCTTTTGCCTTGTCTTCCCCCATTCGAATGTAAGCTCCTTGAGTGAGGGTAAGTACTGTTATTCTGCTTCTGTTTGTATTCCTAGCTCTTATCACAGTGTTTGGCACATAGTAAGCTCTTCATAAAGTGATCAACTGCCTTTGAGTGCCCAGTACCTAGCACAATGCCTGGCACTTAGTAGGAGCTTCATAAAATCATAGAGAAGGGATTTCAAAGGTCGTCTAATCCAATGCCTTTATGTTACAGGTGAGAAAACAGGCCAATGGAAGTTAAATGAATTACCCAAGATTTCATAAGCAGGATTCAGTGGCAGGATTTTAGCTGATTCAGGAAGTTATGGATGAATTCCCCTTTGTTTCTCAGGATATGATACAAGATGATATAGTATATTGTAAGTATAGGCATTGTGCTAGGCACTAAGGATATAAAAGACAAAAAAAGACAGGATTGTTTTTTTTTCTCAATTTTATCTAGAAAGGAGGAGGCTTAATAGGGGGCTTGGATAAAAGGCCACCTGATTCCCAGAGTTTTGGAGCTGGAAGAGCCCTCAGAGAGTATCTACTCCAACTGCGTAAATATACTGGAGCTGGCAGACCCAGGATCTTTAGAGCTCAAATCCCAGATCCTGGCTTTGCATTCTCAGGCACTGAAAATATTTAACAAGTACTTTGCATCCACACAATGCACAATGAACATAAATAATCATTAAAGCCTCCTGGATACTTGGAGAGAGTGAATCTATATGCTTTTCTTGACAGCTTAAACTCACTTAACCTTTTGACAAAGTAGCAGCAATAATGATATCCAGCTAAAATAATTTCCACGGGCATCGCGTGTGTATTTGAATCCAATTGCTAAATACACTGATTAGCATCCCATTACTACAATTGATTATTTCTCTCTATCATCACATCCAAACTTGGAGTTAGAGCCAGAAAGGACCTTAGAGATTGGGATGCATCAGTTAAGATTGTTAGAAATAATTTCATTCCTTTTAGGAGGAACTGATATTGAAGGAGGAAAAACCCAAGCACATGGCCCAGACTGTCAGGAAACTGAGGTCAGGAATCCAATTTAATTCAGTCAACATTTATTAAATGCTTACTATGTGCCAGGTATGATATACTGTTTGCTGAGGATGAAAATACAGAAAAGACAGTCTCTGCCTACAAATAGCTTGCAATCTAATGGGGTGGGGCCGGAAGACACAAAAGGAAGCTGAAGAGTAGGATGGAGTGTAGGAGGGAAGAGCAGTGAATATGATCAATGTTCCTTAAAGTGGATACCAAGCAGAAGCACTGATGGAAAACAGTGAGTTACTGGAATGTTCTGAGTCAAGGGTGGGGAACCTGTAGCCTTGAGACCACAAGTGACTCTCTAGGTTTTCACATGTGGACCTAGACCCTTTGTGGCCTTGAGGCTACAGATTCCCCACCTCTCTCTGGGTCCTCTGTAAATAAGGCTTTGGGAGGAGTTTGTAGCCTGGTCCTTCAGCCTTGCAGTCATTGGGAAGAAGCAACTGAAGGAATTGAGAAGATGTTGGTCTATAAAAATCTGAGTCAGTCTACAGGATGATGGGATTTCTGGTGATTAGCTTATCCTGGGGGAGACAGGATATTCAGTGGGGGTGGAAATCAAGCAGAGATGCTGATAGAAAATTAACAAGCACTTATTAAGCTTGCTCTGGGGTAGGCCCAGTGCAAAGTGCTGTAAATATACAAACAACCAAAACCATTTCTGACTTCAAGAAGCTTACATTCTTTTGTGAGTGGGTGGCTTAGAGATGAGCAAATATGGGTTGTATACAAAATAAAAGTATAGTAATTAGAAGAGGATATTACCAATTAAGGAATCAGGAAAGATTGGATTTGGAGGGAGTACCTGAGCTGAACTTCACAGGTCAACAACAAATAGGATCAGGTGAAGAAACCTCCTTTCTGTGCACAGATTCTTTTGACATGCTGGGAACAAAGATTAGAGCAGAACTATTGAGCTATCCTGTAAGGACCATTGCTGAGGCCTTGGTCATTGAGTTGAGATGTAATCTACTTGAGCAAAGGACTATCTTGTTGCCTCAAACTTGGCTGATCCTTAATTAATACTTTTGAGTTGAGTGTTTGGGTTTGATAAATTTATTTTGTTCTACTGCTGACCTAGGATGGCAGGAATAGAGGATCAGTTAGGAAGGATAAGGAAGGTGAGAAGGAGCCAATCATAGATAACCAGCAGCCCACAGCTGATTATTTCCAATTTATTTTGTAGCCTTTTTTTGTACATAGTTATTCACATGTTGTTTCCCCCATTGGACTATGAGCTCCCTGAGGACAGGGATGGAGCTTTTGCCTTTCTTTGTATCCCTAGCATTTAACATAGTGCCTAGGGCACATCATAAATGTTTATTGACCAATTGACATTAATGATCATTTATTCTCTAACAGTGGTTCTCAACCTGGGGTTATGGTCAATTTGTAACAATGAAAATACATCCTGCATATCATATTTACATTATGATTCATAACAGTAGCAAAATTACAGTTATGAAGTAGCAACGAAAATAATTTTATGGTTGGGGGTCACAACAACATGAGGAACTGTATTAAAGGGTCGTGGTATTAAGAAGGCTGAGAACCACTAGTAGAAGGTAAGCTTCTTTAGGGTAGGGACTTTTTGGGAGGAGGGGAGTCAAGAAGGACGGTCAAGGTAAAGTAGTAGGTGATAATAGATAATCATCCCTGGAACAAAGTAAGCACTTAACAAATTCTTTAGCATTCATTATGCTATATCAGCTCTTTACATTAGAGATTATTTCTTTTCCAGCTTTGTATTTCCAGTGCTCTGCACCTAAGTGCAAGCACTAGGCTTTAAATCAGGAAGACATGAGTCCAAATTCTGCTTTAGACAGTAGCTATGTGACCTTGGGTAGATCACTTAAACTCTCCCAGCCTCAGGTTCCTCTTCTGAAAATAGAAATAATCAAGGTACCTCTTACACATCTCACCAGTCAGATTGGCTAAGATGACAAAACAGGAAAATGACAAATGCTAGAGAGGATGTGGAAAAATTGGAACACTAATGCATTGTTGGTAGAGTTGTGAACTGATTCAACCATTCTGGAGAGCAATCTGGAACTATGCCCAAAGGGCCATAAATAATTACATTCCCTTTGACCTAGTAATACCACTTCTGGGGTTGTATACCAAAGAGATCATAGAAGTGGGAGGAAGACCCATATGTACAGAAATATTTATTGCAGCTCTCTTTGTGGTGGCAAAAAAACTGGAAATTAAGAGGATACCCATCAATTGGGCAATGGCTTAACAAGTTGTGGTATATGAATGTAATGGAATACTATTGTGCTATAAGAAATGAGGAGCAGATGGACTTCATATTTACCTGGAAAGGCATATACAAACTGATGCTAAGTGAGAAGAGCAGAACCAGGAGAAATTTGTACACAATGACAGACACAACGTATGTGTGACAACCAAGTTTGATAAACTGGACTTTTCTCAGCAATGCACAATTATAAGCCGACTCTACAAGTCTCAGGATGGAAGGAGATATCTACATTCAGAGAAAGATCTAGAAAGAACAGAGTTTAAATGGAGACTGAAGCAAACTACATGCTCTCGTTCTTTTCCATGTTTGGTTTTGTTTCTTCTTTCCCATTGTTCACTCCTTTGGTTACAACCCTTCTTTACAACCAGACTAATGTCCAATGTGAAAGTGTTTGCAGATCCTATACTTGATTGCATG
>CM053580.1:33249730-33271243 GCA_028627135.1 Pseudochirops cupreus | reverse complement strand
TTATGGGTTGATAATTATGGAAACCACCACTGCTGCTGGTGATCCACTCTCCTGAAGTCTGCTCCAGCTCCTGCTGGTTGGGGCCACCCTGGGGCTAAAACCATAGGCTCATGTGGGCCTGGGCTCAGCTCCCAGAATGCTGCAATGGACCCTTCCTAACCACCTACCAGACTGCCTTCAGGGTGAGATTTGTTTAGAGTCATATTTTATAGATATTTGAGGTGGTTATGGGGGGAGCTCACAAAGTTTTCCTGCTTCTATGCTGCCATCTTGGTTTTCATTAGTCACTTTATTAATCATGCTAGCAATGATTAATAAAAGGGGTCAGTGGAACTCTTAAAGGCTGAAGATCTAGAGTTGTCCAATAATGGAATGGACTAGTTTGAGAGGCAGTGAATTTCATATTACTGGAAGTCTTCAAGCAGAGGCTGAATGGCTATTTGTTGGGTGTGTTGTAGTGAGAATCCCTTTTAGGTATAGATTGGACCAGATGGTTCCTGAGTTCCTTCATGTCTTAAAGTTCTGGGCTTCTATGACCATTCTAATTACTCTCTCTGGAACACTCTATTGCTTGGTACTGGAAGTCAGTTAATAATGTCCTTCCTAAGTGGTGATACCCACAACTGAACATAACACTCCATTTATGGTCTGACTAGGACAGAAAACACTGGGACTGTCACTCTCTTAGTCCTGGGAGCTATGCCTCTCACAAATAACATTTTTTCTCTTGCTTTCAGATTACACTGCTAGCTCACATTAAACTTTCCATCCACTAAGACTTCCAGATCTTTTTTTTGGGAGTGGAGGAGGCAATGCAATTGTGGCTAAGTGACTTGCCCAAGGTCCACAAGGTAGTTAAGTTTAAAGTGTTTGAGGCTATATTTCCACTCAGGTCCTCCCGTCTTCATGGCTGGTAATCCCTGGCTGCCCCACCCACATCTTTTTTTAGACATATTATTTTCCCCATCTTGTATGTATTAATATTGTGTCATAGAATTAGAAGTGGAAGGGACCTTACAAGTCAACTGGTTTGTATAGTCTCTTTATTTTATGGATGGGGAAACTGAGGTCTAAGCAGGTGAAGTTACTTGTCCAAGTTATATGCACACCATTTTGTCATGGTTGTGCCAAATCGAGAATTCAAACTCAGGTTTTCTGACTTGAAGGGTAGTGCTCTTTCTGCTTCCGCTATTGTGAAATTGGATTTTCAAAACCAACTCTGAATACATCTATTCCTGTTAAATATCATTTTTATTAGATTCAATACAGTTTTTTAAACCTTTTGATCTTTTTGGATCCTGACTTTGCCATCCAGTATATTAGTTTTTCCTTTTAGCTTTGGTCCATATGCAAATCTGATAAGGATTCTGCCTATATTTTCATTCCAGTCTTTGATTAGTGTTCGACATCAGAGGTCAAACAGTTTGGACTATAGTTTAAGAAGCACAGATGCTCAGCTAATGGATATCTTCATCAGCATTATTTAGATACAAAAGGTTAAGTTGAATGGTATAGAGCCCTGGACTTGGTGTCAGGGAGATCCAGATTCCAATCATGCCTCTAACTCTTATGAACTAAATGCCCAGGGGGAAATCACTTAGTCTATGAGCCTCACATCAATCTTTTAGGCTATAAATTAGTGTTGAGTTTTCACTGGTGAAAGTGATGATGAAATCAGATCTTTGATGTATATTTGAACACTTAGCTTAATGGGGCAGTAATATTTATATATTCAGAGAGTTTAAGAGCTAGAAGGGACATTAGAGATGGAATACAATCCTCCCATTTTTCAGATGAAGATAATGAGATCTAGAGATGTCAGATGAGTTGCCTAGAGTCACAACGACAGTTAGTGACGGAATCAATGTTAGAGCAGACTTCTTGGATCTCAGCCTATTCCAGGCCACTCAGAGCTTATTTAAGTATCCAAAGGCCCTCATGCTGAAGAAGATACCCTGATGAACCCTAAGGACTCTTGGACCTTTCCATCTGGCCTTCAAATGCACACTGTTTGTGTTTTCCCTCTTTATTAGAATGGGAGTTACTCTAGGGAGGAGACCAGTTTATTTTTGTGTTTGTGCTCAGTGCTTATAGTGATTGCCACTTAATAAAGGTTTTTCATTCATTAATCCATCCATATATCCATTCACCCCATTCTCTAAGTCCAGTGTTCTTTCTGCAATGGCAATATTAATATCTGACATTGTATAGCATTTTGAGTTTTGCAAAAACACTTTATAGATATTGACTCACTCAATCCTCACAATAATTCTGTCAGGTGGGTCCCATTATCACTTATATTTTAAAGATGAGGAAACTGGGGATCAAAGGGGTTAAGTCACTTGACCATGGTCACAAAGTTAAGAAGTGTCAGGATTTAAATTCTTCATACCATGTATAAGCTAAGAAATTGAAGGAGATGTCCAAAGACTTAATGTTTTTGCTCTTCCTTTTTTGAATCTCCCAAAGACTTGTAGCTAGGAGCCACTACCACTTGCCAGCCCTTAGGCTCAAATCCAAAATTCCTTGTGTTTCCATCCATAGCTCATAGAGCTGCATGGGACTGGCTGATTATTACTGGCTCAGAGACTGCATTTATAAGAGTTTCAAGCTGGTGGAGAGCCATGCTGGATTGGCTTTGTCCTCTTCTTTGGAAACCATTTCTGGAAATGAATGCTGATATAGAGTAGACAGGAAAGGTATTTTAACATGGACTATGATTAACAGGTCACACCATCATTTTGTTTGACCAACACATAGATGATAACAGTGCTCTGGGCTTTCTTGCTGGCTGGCCTGGTCATACATCTGGATTTTGATCTGAGATATTGGCAGTGCATTAGATAACACAGGTGCCTGTTTTAATGGAGTTTCCATTCTAAAGCAAATCTTGTTCCAGGTGGATGCCACAAGTGCTTGGTTAAAATTATGAGAGCTCTATGTTCTGACAATGATATTCTATTGATTTATAATAAAGGAGAGTAGAGATTTAAAAAAAGATCCGAGGTGGTGGCAAGGTTAGAAATAAGGAATCAAAATTAATTTGGCAAATCAGATTTATGGTAAGTCACTCCTGGCAATGCCTCCTATTCTTTATTCTCTTCCTGATCCCATGTATGTATTTCACTGTCCACATATTTTCCTAATTAAGGGCTGCTCTTTTCCTTCCTCCTTTTTAAAAAAATTTTTTTTTGCTGATGCTCACTTTTTCTCTAGTGGAAAGTGGATTGATCTGTCTACATCTATAGAAGGGCAATATTTTCATATCTCCAGCCTAAGGCTTTCTGTGATGTTACAAGTTCTTTTTTTGGAGAAGATAGAATGAAAAAAGAGGGTGAATCAAGGGTCATAGATTTGGAATTAAAAGAGATACTAGAGCAAGAATGCTCAAGCTGAGTCCCACATCTCCCTAATTTCAGGAGGTTTGTGAACTCAGACGAAAATAAATGACTTCTTTATTTTCACCAATCTCAAACTGAAATTTAACATTGCCTTCAGTTATGAATGTAGGCAATAAAACATTATTCCAGAAGGGCTTTCTGAGCATCACCAGACTGCCAAAATGGTCCATGACCAAAAAGGTAAGATGAGGCTATCTAATCCAACCTCCTCATCTTATAGAAGGAAAAATGGGAGATACAAGAGGGAAAATGACTTGTTCAAGGTAACACAGATAGGAAGGGATAGAGCTAGACTTTGAGCACAAGATTTATGACTCCAAATCCAGTGCTCCTTCTGCTCCACCATGTTTTCAATTAGAGTTTGTTTTTCCTCTACCTTTTGGGGACATTTCCTAGTAAGCAGAGCTTGGGAAGCTAAAGAGAGGAATTTCTCAGCAGGTTTTTTACAGCTGTTATATCATTTCTCTGCACAATTTAGACTGTGAACCATGGGATAGGCTCCTTAATGTGTTTTGAGTGTCATTGGAATTGTGATCATCTCACAAGCCAGAGAGATAGAATTCATAGGGTCATAGAGCTTGGAGGGGCCTTAGAGGTCATCTAGGGAGAGGCAATGTGGTGTAAGACCTGGAAATGACACCAGAGATCTGGGTTTGAATCTTGCCTCTGATGCCCACTGTGTGATTTGACAAGCCATTTAACTTCTGTGGATCTCAGTTTCCTCACTTGCAAAGTAAGTAATAAATTTAGGGGTATGCTGGTAAATGTTTATGGACCAGCTCCCTCCAAATGCATGACATACTTTTAAGTTTTATCTCCATTATCAACATTTTCTCTACCACTATCTTAAGTCTTGTCAATCCATGCAATAATCCAATGAAATGAACATTTATTAAGCATCCATGATGTGGGAGGCACTGTGCTAAACTCTGGGGACACAATTAATAAAAAAGACAATCCTTGCCCTCAATGAGCCCTCCAGTCTTCTTGGAAAATTTTTATATTTAATTTTTAAAAATTACATGTAAAAATAATTTTCAACATTCATTTTTTTAAAAAAAATTGAGTTCCAAATTCTTTTCCTCCCTCCTTGAGAAGACAAACACTTTGATATAGATTATATATGTGTAGTCATGCAAAATATATTAGCCATGTTAATCATGATAAAGACTCCAATAGTTTCTTCTCTTTAGGTGGATAGGAGTTTTTCAATGTAAGTCCTTCAGGATTGTCTTTGATCTTTGTATTGCTGAGAATAGCTAAGTCATTCACAGTTGATCATCATAATATTGATGTTACTGTGTACAATGTTTTGCTGGTTCTGCTCACTTTACTTTGTATCAGTTCACATAAATCTTCCCAAGATTTCCTGAAATCATCCTGTTCATCTTTTCTTAAAGCACAACAGTATTCTGTCACAATTATATAACACAATTTGTCCAGTCATTCCCCAATTGATAGATATCCCCTCAATTTTCAATTCTTTGTTACTACAAAAAGAATTGCTATAAATTTTTTTGTGCATGTGGGACCTTCTCCACTTTTTATGATCTCTTTGGGACACAGACCTAGTAGTGGTATTTGCTTGATCAAAGGGTATGCACAGTTTGATTGTTCTTTAGGCACAGTTCCAAATTGCTCTCCATAATGGTTGGATCAGTTTACATCTCCACCAACAGTGCATCAGTGTCACAATTTTCCCGCATCTTTTCCAGAATTTATCATTTTCCTTTTATGTCATATTAGCCAATCTGATAGGCGTGAGGTCATACCTCAGAGTTGTTTTAATTTTCTTTTCTCTAATCAATAGTGATTTAGAACATTTTTATGTGACTATAGATAGCTTTGATTTCTTCTTCTGAAAACTGTTTATTCATATCCTTTGACCATTTATCAACTGGGGAATGACTCATATTATAAATTTGACTCAGTTCTCTATATATTTGAGAAATAAGGCTTTTATCAGAGAAATGTACTATAAAATCCCCCTTTTCTCTCCCCCCAGTTTTCTGCTTTCCTTTCAATTTTGGCTGTATTGATTTTGTTTGTACAAAACCTTTTAAATTTAGCATAATCAAAATTTTCCATTTTATGTCATGTAATGCTGTCTGTCTCTTGTTTGGTTATAAATTCTTCCTTAATCCGTAGACCTGACAAGTAAAATATTGCATGCTTCCCTATTTTGCTTATAATAGTGCCCTTTATGTCTAAATCATGTATCTATTTTGATCTTATCTTGGTATATGGTGTTAGATGTTGCTCAATACCTAACTTTTGCCAAACTGCTTTCCAGTTTTCCTAGAAGTTTTGTCAAATAGTGAGATCTTATTCCCAAATCTTGGATCTTTGGATTTTTCATACACTACTAACTATATAAAAATCTGGTACTGGCTAAGATTAAACTTATCTTCATTTAAAACAAATATTTTCTCCCCTTACTTTCTATCAAAGCAGTTGATTACCAAGCCTTTTTAGGCATCTCCTATGTGCCAGGTGCTATTTCTAGGCAGTGGAGATAAACATACAAGAATAAAATGGGCTCTTCCCTCAAGAAGCTTACATTCTCTCAGGGTATATCTTAGGTCCCTTTACATTTTAGTATATTAATTAAACTTCAATAGATTATATATATATATAGTGTCCCAAAAGTCTTAGGTCCCTTTACATTTTAATATATTAATTAAACTTCAATAGATTAAAAGTCTTAGTGCTGCTTAAAACTTGAACTGAGACTTTTGGGATGCCCTGCAGATGTGTGACCCCTGTAGAGCTCCTACATAAATATTTCTGGAATAAGTGCAAACTCCATACAAGGTAGTTTAGTTTCACCTTCTACTTTCTGCTTTGTCATGTTTACAATGACTTAGATTTCCCTCTGTCCTGCCTACTAGTGCTTTCCCCTCATCAGATTATACCATTTGTTTCTCTATAAATACTCAGAGAAGCTCAATAATTCAATGAATCAATGAACGTTAGACATCTACTCAGAGAGCTTAAGAGAGTTATAGCTAGTTTAGTTACAGAGGTACATCTGCTCAGTTACTGCCAGCATCCCCCAGCAGAATGTAAGCTTCTCAAGGGCAAGGGCTGTTTTACATTTTGTGTTTGTATTCCCAGCACCTAGCCTGGGGTCTGGCACATAGGATGTGCTTAATAATTGCTTTTTGAGTTGAATAGATTTAGAGAAAAGGTGTTTGGGAACCAGTGGTCTGAACATGACTTTCTGAGCTAGTCTCTAACTTTCACAAATAGACTTGTTAGCAGTTGGGAGTTTGACTCTCAGAAATCACAATTTTATTCAGCCCCAAACCATGTTCAATTCATAAACATACACTGTAGCTGCCTAATAGCTACTTTCACTGTGCTGGAATTTTGCATAGAAAGTTCATTTTCTTATCTTTGAACTTATTCATAGCCTCATTGTATTACTGTCTTCTAAGACAATAACAGGGTAGTGTGAACAATTTTTTTTTATTATTTGATAGTTATGTAATTATTTGATTTTCCTCTGGTCATCCTCCTTCTTGCCAAGGCAATGCATCCTGGATCCTTTTCCTTGTTATTTTCTCTAGCAAATTGTGCCTTTAATCAAGCCCACTCTCTCAGTAGCCTGTCAACTGGCTGCTTCCTTCTGCCTACAAATAAGTCCTTGTTTTCCCTCTCCTTAAAGAAACCCTCATTTGATATAATCATTTCCACTAGCTATCATTCTGTGTCTCTCCTTCCCAACAAAACAAAATTCCTAGAGATAACCACTTACCTAGGGTAGTACCCCTATTTGCTTTTCTTTCATTCTCTTCTGGGCAGGTAGGTGGGCTGTGGTGTGACTAGGAGGCACAGTAGATAGAATGCTGAGCCTGAAGTCAGGAAGATTTATCCTCCTGAGTTTAAACTTGGCCTCAGATACTTATTAATTGTATGACCCTGGGCAAATCCCTTAACTATGTTTGCCTCAGTTTCCTCATCTGGAAAATGAGTTGGAGAAGGAAGTGGTAAACCACTCCAGTATCTTTGCCTAGAAAACCCCCAAAGGGGTCACAAAGTGTTGGACATGACTGAAAAGTTACTGCACAACAATCGCAATGATCTTTTCTAAATCCTTTGCTATCTGATTTCTGATATCATCATTCAAAAGAAAATACTCTCTTCAGAATTAGAAATATCTATTTAATTTCCAAATCCATTGACCTTTTCTCAGTCCTCACTTTTCTTGTTCTCTCTGTAGCATTTGGTAGTGCTGTTTACCTCCTCTTGAACACTTTGTCCTCTGTGAGTTTTCAGTACACTCTTCTCTTCTGGCTCTACTTTCTGACTGCTTCTTTTTATTATCTTTTGCTAGTTCTTCATTCATGTCATGCCTGCTAACCATGAAAAGAGTGGAAAACCAAGACAGGAACTAATAAATCAGGAAGAGATGAACCATTTAGGAGTCAACCAAATGAGAGCAGATTTGCTAGGGTAGAGTTTGAGGGGTTAGGGAGGGCAGGAAGATGCTGAATAATGCCCCATCCATATCTTAGAGGGTCCAGCTTTCAGGGTTTCAAGATTTGGATGATTTAATTTCTTCTTGTTGGGTCTTATGATGAAGCATACAGGAAATGACTCATCAAATGAATCTTATCCTATGCATAGCCTGCATTGCTAGGGTGCCATTTCCTTTCATTCAAAATAGATGGACCTGTTTTGGGGATTTTGCTAATTTACAAAAATGATTATTGTCAACCTTCAGTGAGTAATAGCTCACCTTGGACATGAATCATTAATAAGATGATAATTTCTTGAAACAAATTACATGAAAGGTGGATTTTCTAGATTAGAAATATATTTAGGATTTCTTTGCTCAGTTTTATTTATCATAGAGTATCACAGCATTTCTTCTACTAAAGTCCTCCTCTGATGGCTCATCATGGAGTGGAACTGACCTTGAGTTCTTGAGGGTGAACTCAGGAAGATACTACCAAGTGGGAAAATTAGAGTATGAGCTGGCAGGATTCTTTGAGTTTTCTATTTGAAGACTAGCCTATCTAAATTTGGAGATGCTCACCATTAGGAAAGCCGCACAGTGAGAAAGTCACAGCAATACTTAAAATTTATTTTATTTAAAAATATTATTTTAAAATTAAAAAACATTCATGTTTTCTCTCTCCCACATGTCTCCTCTCACTAGAAAAAGAAAATTCTTAGAACCAATATGGATACTTGAGAAAAATAAAACCCACATATTACTGGTATCTAAAAATCTGCACTTTGACTCTATTATTTCTCTGTGAGGAAATGAGTAGCATGCATCATCATTGGCCCCATAGAATAACAGTTGGTCATTGCCTTTGTCACATCTCCTAAATTGTTCAAAGCTGTTTGTCTTTACAATGTTGCTGTAATGTATAAATTACTCTTCTGTTTCTACTCACTTCACTGTGAATCAGTTTATACAAGTTTTTCCAGGTTTCTCTGATGCAATCCCATTATCATTATATAAATGCATTCCATTCCATTCACATATCATGATTTGATGGTATCCCCTTTGTTTCTAGCACAGTGACTCCAGAAGACCAACTGCCAAGTCATAGTGCAGGGAGGACCCACTCTAGCCAAATCACTAGTCTTTGGACTATTGAAGTGTAATAGAATTTAAGAACTAGAAGGGACCTTAAAAATAATAGGTATTTATTAAACACCTGGTGTGTCAGGTACTGTGCTAAACACTGGGTCATCTAACTACCTTCAAGGACTATAGCAACCAATTAATCAATACGCATTTCTTATGTGCCAACTACACACTAGGCACTATGTTGGCCAAGAGGCCAAAGTACCTTCTTCTAGAGTAGTTTACATTCTACTGAAGCAGGGATGTAACACATTCACAGATGAGCAAATATTGGTGACATATACAATATTACAATACAATACACAGTGGTAGAGAGAAGGAGAACTAGCAACTAAGGGTTTCAGAAAATGCCTCTTGAAGGTGACTTAATCTTAATCTTAATCTTAAATCTTAATCTTAAAGTCATATAGGGTTCTTCTACTTGTAATATTTTGAAGTAAAAATAATAAAATTATAATATATCTTACTTTTTAAAAAAGGTGTGGTAAGTTAAAAGAAATACATATCAGTTCCTTTCAAGATTTCCATGAGCATTATAGGGCTTCTTTCTTTATGAGATTCTTGTCAAATTCCAAGTGCCAGAACAAATATTATCAACTATATTAATGTTTCTATGATTTCCAGTCCTGAATTAATTTTTTCTCCCCTGGGCTGCTATTTTCTTGTATATTTTGACTAAAGAACTTTGTGTTCAATGTCAGCACGCACATTTTGAAATGAGCAGAACAAAGTTTCTTGACTCCTAGAGGCACAGAGGAATAGCAAAGCCTTGTGAGTCCATCCAAAACTTCACTTTTCCAAAATTAGAGGGAAAAGAACATGAGTTTGTACTTTCTTGGCACAAGGAGAGTTAGTTTTCCAGCTAGTTCAAAGCTAGAAGAACATTGTATTGTTTGTAGTTTAAATTTTAATGAAGACGCTAAAAGAGGGAGAAAATCTCTGAACTTGAGCAGATGTTAAATGTCCAAGATGATTTAGACTGAGGTAAGTGGAAAGAATGTAGAGTCTGGAGACCCATGTCTGATCTTAGTTCTATTCACTAATTGTAGGACCTTTGAAAAGAGAATCACTATTCTGAGCCTCAGTGAAGAGGTCAAATTAGATGGTCAATGAAGTACCTTCTGGCTCTGCATTTATGGCTTCACTTATACAGAGCCCAGGGCCTTACTCATAGCAGGCACTGTAAATATTTATTAAATAAAGGAATCTAGAGGGCAGCCATTTTGGCAGCCTTATCTATGGAAACTACCTCATTGGGTTCATATAATTAATTGATCTAGAATTGAAAGTTATCTAAAAGGCTATTTAATTGTGGTAGTTTAAGAAGACCAAGTGGATAGAGTGCTAGGTTTGGATTTGGGAAGACCTGAGTTCAATTCTGCCCTCAGACACTAACTAGCTGTGTGACTCTGGGTAAGTCACTTAACCTCTGTTTGTCTCAGTTTTCTCATCCATAAAATAAAGATATTAGGGTTGTTATGAGGGTTAAATGAGATAATATTTGTAAAGGGTTAGGAACAGAGGGACTAAAACCTGGAGAGATTATATGATTTGTCCAAAGTCTTGCGGGTACAAATCTAGGTCTTCCATCTATAAACTCATTCCTCTTTCTGCTTGCACCATGTAGTCTCTCTTACAAGACCTTTGAAGCAAGAAAAAATGGCCTGTGAATAGCCACAAAGGCCACGTACTTTACTCTATACAAGTACTGAAGGGAAATCTTTCAGATGTTCACTCAGACTTAGTTGATTCATAGTACCAACATGCTTGGTTATTTGGTTTTCCAGTCAGTAGCAGATTAGAAGTAGCAGATTGAGGGTGATACAGTATAGCTGCCTTCCAGGAAGGAGGATGATCTGAATAGCTCTTCAGAAGTAGAAAGGCAACATGGCCCATTTGGGGAACAAGGAGTAATCTGCTTAAACTCAACTTGAGGATGTGTGTAATGATTCAGGCTGATGATGTAGGAGATAGTTTAAAAAAAAAGGTTAACAATTCCATAGTACCTTCAGTTTACAAGATTTTTTATCTCAGTTGATCTTCTGTGAAGTTAAGACTAAAGGTATTATTCCATTCAATTTATAATGGAGGACTCTGACTTAAAAGAATTTAAGTAACTTGTTTGTGGACAAACCTGAATAAGAGGCAATATTCAAATCTGGCTCTCACGTAACTGTGGAAAGAGACCAAGCAGCTTTGCTTTATGTTGGTGGAGTAAAGCACTTGGCCTTTATGGTTTTGACCACTAATAAGACTTTTTAATATATCAAAGTTGTTACTTTTTATATATCAAAGTTGTTATCGGTGCTTTGGGTGATTGTGATTGCCAAAACTATTGTAGAGGTAGTGTCTGATTGTTGAGAGAGGGCCTTGAGTGTCTGTCTAATGATTTTTGAATTTCTTCTGTAAGTATCTGGAGACCTGAGGACAGTTTTGGGGCATGGATAGTATGCACAGAATAGTATTTTAGGAAGAATATTTTGGCATAGTGGTGTGGAGGGTTAATTGGAGTTTGGAGAGACTGGAAGTTAGAAGACCACTGCAGTGGCCATGAGGTAATGAGGTCATGGATTAAGGTCATGCCAAGGACAGTGGGAGTGAAGAGAGAGATGGGTGAAACTAATTATGGAGGAAAGATAGTATAGGATTTTATCATTCACTGAATGCAGAGGACAGGAAAGTCAACTATGATTTCAAGGTCTATATTGCAGCTTGGGTTAGTAAGTAGAGAGTGGTCTTCACAGTTGGGAAATGTGGGTTCAAATTCTTTCTCTGATGCTTACTGGCTGTGGAACCCTGGGCAAGGCACAACCTTCCAGTGCTCCAGGAACTAAATGTTTATTGTATCCCTTCCTTACCAAGCAGATCACTAAGACTGTAGATTATAGAGAGATACTCTGCATTGGTAGTGGCAGTTCCCCACCCAAGAATTCTCCATCCCACTGAAGTTGCAGATCTCATAATATATGTGTAGACATGCTACATATTTCAGCACAATATAATAATTGATTTTTAAAATATTTTTAAAATATTGAGTTTTAATTTTAAACATTGACTTCTAAGATTTTGAGTTCCAAATTTTCTCCTTCTCCCTCCCCTCTCCCAACTCCAAGACTGAGTGCAATCAGATGTAGGATCTATATACACATTCATATTAAACATATTTTCACATTACTCCTGTTGGAAAGAAGAATTAGAACCAATGGGAAGAACCAGGAGAAAGAAGAGACAAATACAAAAATACAAACAATATGTTTCAATCTGCACTCAGAATCCACAGTTCTCTCTGGACGGGGACGGCATTTTCCATCCTGAGTCTTCTGGAGCTGTCTTAGGTCCTTGCATTACTGAGAAGAGGTAAATCTATCAAAGTTGGTCATCACACAGTGTTGTTGTTACTGTGCGCAATGTTCTCCTGATTCTTCTTACTTCACTCAGCATCAGTTCATATAAATCTTTGCAGGTTTTTCTAAAGTGTGCCGTCTCATACTTTTTTTTTTTTTGCTTTTTGGAGGACAATTGGGGTTAAGTGACTTGCCAAAGGTCACATGGCTAGTAAGTGTGTCAAGTGTCTGAGGCCAGATTTGAACTCAGGTGCTCTTGACTCCATGGCTGGTGCTCTACTCACAGGGCCACTTAGCTGCCCCATCTCACACTTTCTTGTGGAACAATAGTTTTCCATTACATTAATATACCACAACTTGTTCAGTCATTCCTCAATTGGTGGGTATCGCCTCAATGTCCAATTCTTGGCCACCACAAAAAAACCTGATACTAATATTTTTGTACATGTGGGTCCTTTTCTCAGTTTTATGATCTCTTTGGGAAATAGATCTAGAGTGGTATTGCTAGGTCAAAGGGTATGCGCATTTTTATAGCTCTTTGGGCCTAGTTCCAAATTGCTTTCCAGAATGGTTGGATCAGTTCACAACTCCACCAATAATGCATTAATGTTTGAATTTTCCTGCATTGTTTCCAACATTTATGATTTTCCCGTTTTGTCATGTTAGCCAATCTGATAGGTGTGATGTGGTACCTCAGAGTTGTTTTGATTTGCATTTCTCTAATTAATAGTAATGTATATCATTTTCATATGACTATAGATAGCTTTGCTTTCTTCATCTGAAAACTGCCTGTTCATATTTGACCAGTTATCAATTGGGTGAATAATTGACATTCTTGATATTGACCTCCTATTGTCAATGCTTTGTGGTTATCATCATCAACATTGCCAATATTTCTTTAAAACTTTAAGATTTGCCCAGTGCTTTGTCTGCCTTCACTTGTTTGATCCTTGCAACACTCCTGTACTATGGGAATTATCCTTGTTTTGCAGTTGTGAAAACTGGAGATCAGAAGAGTGAAATGATTTGCTCAGGGTCACATAGCTACAAAGTGCCAAAGGTGCAGTTGGAGCTTCTATTTCTACCTGATGCTTCCTTTCATTAGGAAAAGGTTGAATGATGTTTATTACTCTTGAAGTGGGAACCCATGTGTCAAACATAAAACATTTTAGATTTCTATCATGTAGTGAAAGTGAAAAAAATAACCAGGTCCCCATCCGAGCTTCTAGGGGGTGTGGTATTTGGAGTCATGAATATTGTATTTGAATTCTGTCCCAAATACTTACTAGTTGTGTGTCCCGGGTAAGTCATGTAACATACATCAGTCTTACTTTTTTCATCTGTAAAGCGGGCATGATAGTAATAGTGCCTTGATCACAGGGTTTTTGTGAAGAACAAATGAGATAACATGTGTGCCATTGCTCTGAAAACCTTAAAGAGCTGTTCAAATGCCAGATAATATTATTATCTTTCTTAAAAGAGCAAATTTCAGTTTTCTAGAAAATTCACTGGTGTACAATACCTCCTTCCCCCACAAAGCTTGATAGATGAGGCATTACCAGGCCACCTGCTTTTTAGTCTGGAAATGTATTTTTCCTAATTAATTTTGGATTCCTCCAGCCTGTATCTGGATTCACCTGTGCAAAGACTTTCTGAACCTCCTGCATCCAGGGTGTTTTGTCTTGGCTCATTTCTTGCTGTCAGTTTTTGAAATGTGGGGCTTGACAGTATGTTTTGACTTTTCAAAAAATTTGATTCCCAATGACAGAATGTTTCCCCCCTTGCCAGGAATGGCAGACTCAAAGTTAGGAGGAAGACAACTTCAGAATATCTTGCTTTTATTTTTAAGATTTATATATATTTTTGAGAGATGTTGGCAGACGCATTTTGGAGTTTGTTATTTTTTTTTTCCTTCACCTGACATTCAATGGATTTAATGATGCTATGAAAAAGAAACCAGGGATGAGACAGAAAATCACCAAATACATAGTAGAATTTCAGAGTTGGAAGGAACATCAGTTTTCATTTTATTAAACTCATACCCCCTGAATCATCTTTAGTATAGTATACCTGACAAATGACCTTCCAACCTTTGCTCAAAGACCTCCAGTGAAGAAGAACCTGCCACATCTGGAGGCTGCCCATTCCACTTTTGATCAACTCTCATTGTTAAGAATTATTTCTTTACAGTAAGCCTAAATAAATCTATGTCTCTACATCTTCTACCCATTGTTCCTAGTTCTTCCCTCTGGGGCCAATCAGAACAAATCTAATATTGTCCCCCAACAATAGCCCTTCAAATACTTGATGACAGCCATCATATTTACCCCGAATCTTCTCTTCTCCAGACTGAACATGTCTAGTTTCTTCAACTCATCCTCCAATGGCATGAACTCAAGGCCTTTCACCATTCTAGCTTTCTCCTTCTGGAAGCTTTCCAGTTGATCAGTATCCTTCCTAAAATGCAGTGACCAGAAGTGAAAATCATACTCCAGAGGTATTCGGAGAACCATAGATCATAGTCATATATATTTAGATGTGGAAAAGACCTCAGAGGCCACTTAGGCCAATGTCCTTATTTTACAGAAGGGGGAACTGAGTCCCAAGGAGGTTAAGTGACTTGCCCAAGGTTACACAGGTAGTGACAGAGGTAGAATTTGAACAAGGTCTTCTGATACCAAGTCCATTACTCATACCATTGTACTATAATGCAGGACTGTCACCCCTACCTTTCTGGAAACTATGACTCTCAATGTAGCCCAAGATCATAATAGCTTTTTGGCCGCCATATCACACCACTGACTTATGTTGAGCTTGTGGCCCACCAGAAACACAGATCTTTTTCTGATCATAGATTCAAAACTGAAAGGGGCCATCCAATTCCTCCCCTTCATTTCACAGATTAGGAAAACAAAATCTATACTCCATAGAGGGAGTCAAGGCTAGAGTTTAAACTCAGGTCTTCTGATCCCTCTTCCAATGCTTTTTCTACCATCTTCGTTATGTCTTTCAATGGCTTATTGCCATCATGCTCAACAATCCAAAGAGAATGATTGTTCCTTATGTTAAACATTATGGTTCTGAAACAAGAAACTAAATAGCTTGAAGTTTATATTAAAGTATATTTATATCTTTCTTCTCTCACAGATCTGTCTTTCACATTAATCCTTTGTGAGCATTCAGCAAAAAAAAAAGTTATCCTGAGGGCTTGCTTTCTTTTTCTATGCTCATTATTATTATTGAATATTTTATGAAGAATGCTTGTGTATTTGTCTTTGGATAGAGCCATGGATAAGCTTTTTCTCTGGACAATGGAAACAGACTTGATTACTACCTAGAGGGCAGAAGCAGAAGCAAAGTTTTGGAGAGGTTCATAAAAGCTTGCTATTAATCAGAGTGATCCTGAAGAGGAAGGGGTGGGTTCTCTCTCATTGGAGGTCTTCAAACAGGCTGGATGAGCACTTTTTGGAAATGTTTTTGAGGTGATTCTTTGTCATTCATGGTTTGGAAGAGATGGCCCCTGGGTCTCTCCCACCTCTGAGATTCTGTGATTGTATGTCTCATTTTTTGTTGTTATTGTAATACCTATTGAGGGAAAAAGCTCTTTGGCAGCTAGATGGTATAGTGGATGAAGTACTGGACCTCAGGTCAGGAAGACCTGAGTTTACATCTTGTTTCGGACACTTATTCATTGTGTGACCTTGGGAATGTGGCTTAATTTTTCCTAGCCTCAGTTTCCTCATCTGTCAAATGAGGAATTAAAATAGTCCTTACCTTTCAGGGTTGTTATGAAGATCAAAAGAGATAATATACAGTAAGCGCTTTGCAAATTTCCGTGTGCCACAAAATGCTAGCTGTTATTAGGAGAATTTACATAATTGCTCACATTTATGTAGCACTGTAAATTTTACAAAATGTTTTACATGCATTATTTAGTTTGATCCTCATAATAACCTCTGCAGTTGGTGCTGGCATTCATCCTTATCCCTATTTTCACAGATGAGGAAATTGAGGTTCAGAGAGACTGAGACTTGCTCACAGTCATATTGGTGACTCAAGACCATACTGGTGGTGTGTGTCCAGAGCAGAGTTTGAGCCAGTATTATCCTGCCTCCAAAATCTAGTATACTATCCTCTGATCAGGTAGTAATCCTCTTAGGATATTGAGTAGGAATTTCAAAATCAGTGACAGTGATGTGTCCAGTGGAAAAATTGGAGAAGAAGGCATAGAGTCATTGATTCAGAGCTGGATGGATCTTATAGCCCATCTCGTCCAGTCCTGTTATTTTTCAGAGAAAACACTTGTCCAGAGTCACATAGTAAATAGCAGAGCAGAGATCACAGTACAGGTCTTCTGATGCCAGTAGATGCCATCCTTTTCCCTATAGCATGCTGCATCTCAGCATGGGGAGTTAAAGACTATCCAAATATAGGCTCAGCTCAAAGGTGACCAGGCAACATTCCACCTTCTCCCTGCTCCCCCAATCAGCCAGGATGGCACCATTCATCAGAGAAGCTTATGGTCAGAGAGTGTTAGAGCTAGAATTGAGCTTGGAATCCAAACCACTCATTTGACAACTAAAGAAACTGAGGCTCAAAGAGGACAAGTAATTTACTTGATTATACTAGTTAACAGAAGAGCCTGAATTTGAATCAAGGTCTTTTCCATCCTTGTACAGTATTCTTTCAGCAATATTCCAGTTAATAATACCTCCTCTCCCCAAGATGAAGAAACTTAGAAGTGAAGTGATTTGCTTGTAGCACAGCTAAAAGATGACAAAACCTGTTCTAGAATCTAGGACTCCTGACTCCAACTTCATTCTTCATTCATTCATTCAGCAAACATTTACTAACAGCCTACTACACATAAGGTGCCCTGGCAGGCACAATAAAGGATATGAAACTTAAACTTTAGAGAATCCAGTCCCTGTCCTCAGGAAGGATCCAATGCAGTAATATAGATCAGAAACATACACAAAAGACCGAGCTACAGGGCACTATGTGATACAGATTCAGATAAAGGTGGTATAGTGCTGCTGGCCCTAGAGTCAGGGAGGTTTACTGGCATATACTGGCTGTGTTCTCCTGGACAAGTCATAAGCTCTTATTGTTCAGGCAACTTTTAAACACCAAATATTGCAGAGAAGGCAATGATCTGCATGGATAGAGGGAGGCCCCTCACCCAGAGCTCCCCCATCTCACTGGTCACTATCCTATGTGAGCAATGACACATGAGTTAATGTGGTGTAGTGGAAAAAACATTGTTCTGGCAGTTAGCCAACCTCTGCTACTGGGGTCTTAACCTGCTGTAGGATCCTAGACATATACTCAGTTCTTTGGGCTGCACTTTTCTCATCTGTAATGAATGGGGGGTGGGTGGACTGGGCATAGGACTAGCTAGTCTTCAAGGTTTCTCCCAAGTCTCAGAGTTTTTTGAGTCTCTGATTCTATTCTGTGAGTGGCACAGAGTGCTCTGGAGATTCAGCAGAGGCTGTAATTGCCTCCATCTAGGGTAATCAGGGAATACTTCATGGAGTAAGTAGAATTTTCACCAGGTCTTGAAGCATGAATAGGATTTATTTTCCCCTACATCCCATTGGAGAGGAAAAGCAGTAGAACAGAGACTCAGGTATGCTGAGGAAAAGAACAGATGATGAGGACTTTTCTGCATATTCTCAATTGATAATCATTCAACAAGCATTTATTCAGTGCCCTCTATGTGCCAGGCTGTGTGTTAAGTGCTGGAGATACAGAAAGAGGCAAAAGATGGTCCCAATCCTTGAGGAGCTTAAGTTCTGTTTGATCTTAGAATCTAATGGAAATTATTAATAAATTATAGGAAAACCACAGGTAACCTCATGATAAATGTTTCTTGAATAAAACTGGACTTCCCTTCATTATCACTGTGCTTTTTATGGGACTTCAACTCTGGTTACATCATTTTGGGTATTTGTACAAGGGTCAATGTCTGGGTAGGGGCCATGCATTATTTAATTATGACCAACTCAGGTGTTTGTGGTCTTAGACTAGGCCTAGAGATGGAGAATGAACCAAATTTCATCATGTTTTATTTATTCAATTTTAAATTTGGGGTTTTGGATAATTGAAGAGTTATGTGGTACAGGGGATAGAGTGCTGGGCCTGGAGTCAGGAAGACTCATTTTTCTGAGTTCAAATTTGGCCTCAGACACTTACTAACTGTGTGACGTTGGGTAAGTCACTTAACTCTCTCATTTCCTCATCTATAAAATGAACTGGATAAGGAAATGGCAAACCACTTCAGTATCTCTGCCAAGAAAACTCCAAATGAGGTTTTGAAGAGTCAGACACAATAGAAAAACAATTTAACTTTTTGAATACTGAACAATTGTTTTAGTAGTAATGACTGTCCCCATCCTTTCCCTTCTTTCCAGTATATTTTCTTGAGTATCTCCTTCATTGAAGTCCTAGTGTTTCATTATCATGGTGTGGAGGTAATATTTGGTTCTCTGTTTGTTCCAGGTGTGACCCTGTAACTCTGATGTTTGAGAAGCTTCATGGGCTCCCCATGGCCACCAGTATAAATCTAAAATTCTTCTACTTGTCATTTAAATTCCTTTACAGTCTTTGGCTTTCTATCCTCCCCTCTCTTCCCCTACTTTCTCCTTGCTTATCTTCTCCTCCCTTCTTTCCTCTTCTCCTCTCTCTTCTCCTATTCTCTCCTTACCCTTCCTCTCCCCTCTGCTTTCATCTCTCCTCTCTCCTCCCCATACTCTTTCCTCCCCTTCCCTCCCCTCTCCATCATCCTTCTCTTATCACAGTGTTGTCCCCACCATGGAGTCAGCAGCACAGAGGAAAGACCAAGTTGGGAAATAATCTTAGAATTTCCTTGTTTGCATGGGTGGAATTTAGACCCTCTGCATTGACTCTCCCTGAGACTTCATTAAATATTTCATGCCATTCAAATGGCTGCAGGGGAACCTCTCTAAGAGACATGACTGGGTTTTTCCTCTTCACAGTTCACCTGGAATGTGTGTTAGTCTCGAATGAAAGAACTTTGCCTTCAGCCATAGAGCTATTTCAAGAATTTTATGACCATAAGCCCTATCTCGAGTGTTTTGAATGATGTTACCCACAGAACAAATCCATCAAGTGCTTTGTGTAAGGTACCATACGAGTCAAAGGAGTGTGTCTGATTGGTATTCCAAACCACATTTCCCTTCCCATCATTTTCCCAACCTAGTCATTCCCTTCCCTGCACCATATCTTGTGCCTTCCAAGCCGTGAAGCTCTTTGATACTCAGTTTTCAGAGGCATAGGAAGGGTGAAATGTTACAAAGAGGGAGCCCTTTTGTGTTTTTAAACATGGTCTCCTTTGGAAGGAGAAATAAATCTGTTTGTCTAGACCAGGGAAGGGGAAACTGGAGCCACATGTGTCACCTCAAGTGTGGCCTTTGTTCTATGCAGTTTGGATTTAGTCTAAAGCTACACTTGAGGACCTAGAGGGCCACATGTGGCCTTGAGGCTGCAAGTTCCCCACTCCTAATTTAGACCG
Organism: Pseudochirops cupreus; assembly: GCA_028627135.1. NCBI lineage: Eukaryota > Metazoa > Chordata > Mammalia > Diprotodontia > Pseudocheiridae > Pseudochirops > Pseudochirops cupreus. Next base: position 33,251,356 of record CM053580.1, on the reverse strand, counting down.
TCCCAACTCATGCTCTATTTTATTAGGACAGAATAGAAAGTGTTGATGTTGGACCAGATCAGCCTTTATGGAAACATTTCTCTTCATTAAAGCTCTCTGAGAAGGGTATAGGCCAAGCTAAATAGAAAGCAGGGTGGCTTTCCCTCTTGCTTAATAAAACTTTGGTTGGTGAAAAGAGTGACTGTTGCATAATTGAATGTGGGCTGCAGAGAGGAGGGGAATAACCTGGGCCAAAGCTCCATTGGGGATCTCCCTGTTTCTTGCCTCTTTTCTATAGCCCAAAGACCTGTTCCCCACCCAATTCTAGGGGAGCCAAGTAAATTGGGGGAGTCTGAATGGAGGAAGTGTTGGTTTAACTTTGGGGTGACTTATAAATTTTCCAGAGTTCATAAGCCCACTGGCTAAGAGTACTTTTGGGGATATTTTTCCAGCTGCTAGTCCTGCCATAATTGTCTTATGTTTCAGTATCTATTTTATACGTAGATATCGTCTTTGCTGCTAGAGTGTAAGTTCCTTGAGGGTAGGGGTTATTTTTGTTTGTTTTTGTCTCTCCATGTCCTAGCATGTTATATAAGATATTGTAAGCAATTAATAAATACTTATTTGATTGATTGAGGGACTTCTTGGGGACAGTTATATATTCGAAAGAGTCTGTACAGTCCTGTAATTCTGGGGTAGTTCAGATAGTGCAGGAACCATTTTAACAGTGTAGGTTAGAGTTGCCCCCCCCCCCCAACTCTAGGTTGTAACTCTGCTATGGAGAGCGCTCCAGCCATCCTAAAGATCACTGATCTCCTGCTTCATTAATGAATGGCTATACATGAGAAATTCTGAAGGGTGTGAAGCGGTCATGACACCACTGGAATTCTATGAGGCATGTTTAATCAAGTCAACATGGATTCTACAAAGATATTGTCCATTGTTTCTCTGTGCCTTACTCAAGTACAAGAAATCAGAGTTTCTCTTCTACCTATTCACCCAATCAAACCAAAGGATTTTAATCCTTCCCGACAGGAAGTTCAAAAAGTTGAAAATTAGAAGGCAGGGCATTTCAGGCAGAGGCAACAGCCTGAGCAAAGATATGATGTGAGATCATGATGTGAGACCACAGTGCATTGTTTTTTTTAAATTAATTAATTTATTTTCTTGTTTACATCATTCATTTCCATGAGATTTTGAGTTACAAATTTTCTCCCCATCTTTCCCCTACCCAACACCTCAAAACAGCCATCCCACTGTATAACTCCTCCCCCAATCTGCTCTCTCCTATGTCCTCCCCCTCACCCCTCTGACTTTCCAGTAGGGCAGGCTGGATCTACCTACCACAGTGCCTGTGTATCTTAATTCCCAGTTGGATATAGTTAATAATAATAATAACAATAATAATAATAATAATATATGTATATATATACATACATATTTTTAACATTTTATTATAGAACTTTAAATTCTAGATTCTTTCCCTTCCTCCCTCATCACCCACCCCCACTGGAAGGACAAGTAATTAAATACAGGCTGTACATGTGTAATTACACAGAACCTCTCCACAGTGGGCATATTGTGAGAGACTGATTATATGTCTCTCCTTCCTATCCTGCCCCCCCTTGTTCTATTCTCTATGCTGAC
>CM053580.1:33209673-33249230 GCA_028627135.1 Pseudochirops cupreus | reverse complement strand
TCTCTTCCCAATTTTTCCTCCATTTCTCTCATTTGGTTTTCGAAATCCTTCTTAAGCTGATCTATGGCTTTTAGGTAGTCTTCATGTTTCTTGGAAGCTTTTGGTGTGGGAGTTCTGACTGTGTTGTCTTCCTCCCATTCCATGCTTTGATCCTTCTTGTCCCCAAAGAAGGAATCTAGAGTTTGCTTGCTGTTCTTACTTTGCTTCCTTTGCCTGCTCGTGATGGTCAGTCAATGATTTTTTAGCTCTGTGGAACTCTGCTTCCAGAGGGGAAAGCTCTGTCCCAAATAGCTGGGATTTTCCCAGCTGCTGGGCTGTCATTTTTTTGCAGCCCCCACCAGCTTTGGCTCACTGAAAACACACCCCAGGACCACTGTCCAAGACTGTGATCTGGATCCAGGCCACTCAACGCAAGAGCACTTGGCCTCTGAACAATCACTTGGTCCCCCTGCAGTCTGCAGGCTGGGAGCTCTGAAGCAGATACATCAAGGTGGCTGCAGAGCCTCTGCTTCTGCTGCCTCCTTGCCCTGGAGGCAGTTTGGCTGGACTGCTTTTCTTCCCCAAGTTTAGCTGAGTTCCACTGACCTTTCACTTAGGCCTTGTTTCTTATGGCTTGATAATTCTGGAAACTGCCACAGCTGCTGCTGATCCACTTTCCTGAAGCTCCAGCTGCAGCTAGGCTTGGCTCAGCTCATCTGACCACCCCTGGGGCCACATCATGGTTTCAGGCTGAGCTGGTTTCTGCTCCCAGCACTGAGATGGTCCCTTTGAGCAGAGCTGCCTTCAGCGGAGGTGTATTTGTGTGCATTTTAGAGCCCTAAAATTGATTTAGAGTCATATTTTATGGATATTTGAGCTGGCTATGTGGGAGCTGTAGTACCTTGCTGCCCCTACACTGCTGTCTTGGCTCCACCCCCATACAGTGCATTGTTTAGGGGCCAGAGAGACCTAGCTTGGCTGCAGCACAAGACTTGGAGCAATATGAAACAAACCTAGAAAAGTAAGGAGATATCAGTTATGGAGTACCTTGAATTATGAGTGGAAGCAGTTTAAACTTTACTCAGGAGATAACAGAGAGCCACTTATGATTTTTGATCAGAGGAATGGCATGAATAGATCCATGGGAAACAAAGATAATTCTGGCATTGGTACAAAGAGGGAGAGATCATGATGTAGTGAAAACAGGATTGTATTTGGAGTCAGAGGACCTGGGTTTGATTTCTGACTCTGCCACTTATTACTTTTGTAACTTTGGGTGAGACAAGCTCTTTTCCCTCCATGGATCTCAGTTTCCTTATCTGCAAAACGAGGGAATTGGACCATATGAGCATTGATGTCCCTCACAGAGTTCTACATTCCTTCTACATTTATGATCCTACAAAGTAGTAGAATTGGAGGGGTAAAAGAATGAAGTAAAAAAATCTTGTGGGAAGGCTACAATAGTCCTGCTGGTGGTAGGCATTTAATAAATATTTAAGTCAACTGAATTGACAATGAGAGCCTGTATTATGGTGGTTACAGTCTGAGTGGGGAGTGTAATTGAAGGTAGCATTGAAGTGGCTGACTGTGGGGTGAGTCCAAATTGGGCAGAGAATTAAGAGCAACCCAAAGTGGGCTAATGGAATGGGTGAGATAGGAGGGATCAGTGATTGGAGGTTTCCTTGTTGTTGAAACACTGAACCTTTGGGATTAGAGTGGTCCCCTGACTGTTCATGCCTTCTCTCCCAAACTACCTTGTGTTTAGCTTTTGTTGTTTTGTTGTTTCAGTCAGGTCCATTCGTGTCCGCATTAGGGGTTTTATTGCAAAGATACTGGAGGGGTTTGCCATTTACATCCCTATTGTATTTAACTACTTTGTATATATTTGTATTTATTCACTTGATATTTATGGGTAGTCTATCTATCTATCCATCTATCTATCTCCCCATTATAATACAAATTTCTTGATAGTAGGGATTATTTTATTCTTTGTATGTATCTTCCATACCTTGGACAGTTTTAGGTGCTTAACAAATACTCATTGATTGATCAGAACTCATGGAAGGACAGCTCCTGAATCTGCCTTTTGTTCTTTGCATCTGGCATAAGCTACCCTTTGATGTTTAGCTGGAAGATGGGAAGAGGGGGATGAGAAGTGAACCTATGATTCAGGCAAGCAACAAACATTTATTAAGTGCTAAAATGATTCCTGCATTTATATCCTAATGGGGAAGACAACACATAAAAGGGAATTGAAAAACAAGTACATTTGGGGTGGGAGAATAGAGATGGTGGTAAGAAAGTATCTACACAGGGAAATGGTGGCTAAGCCCCTGGAGAATCAGAAGCACAATTGGGAGGAGAATGAAGCATTGCCTCACTGAGCTAGGATCTATTCCTATCCACAAGGTGGAGACCCCAAAATGGAAGAGTGGGGGAGCTGCCTTAGCAGAGAGACATTTCAGGGTGAAAAGGTCTTAAGTGCTGAGAGAAGTACCTTGGTGAAAATCATGGTGGTGAAGTATGGAAAGTATAAAGCACTTCCAGATGAGGAAACCTCCTCTACCAATGTATGTCAGTGCTTGCTCTATAACTTACTGTCTTAGAGAGTTGTCTAAAGCACTGAGAAGTTAAGTGATTTGCCCAGAGTCACACAGCTGGTTTATGTCAGAGTTGAATCTTTGTCTTTCTAGCTTCAAGGAGGTGCCCTTATCCACTAAAGCTTACTACTACACTGCCCCTCATAACAATAGTAGTTTCTAACATCCCCCCCATTGCTGATACATGGCATAGAAAGTGTCTTTGACTTCTTAATGGCTATGACAGTAGCATACAAGATGTGCCAGGTCAATTCAACTCAAATCAATTCAATTTAGCAAACACTGAAATGATTGATTACAACAAATCTCAAAGAGCATCTCCCAAATTATAAAGGGAGTGCTTTGTGTTGCCAGACTACATAGTCATATCAACGCAATTATGTGTCTTCGATGTGCTGAATGATTACAACATAGCAGATTTCCCCAGGGTATTTTGGCACATACACGATTTTACCCATGTGGTCATTCTTTTCATTGCAGCAGACTGTAACCTTGTGTGTTATTTCCCATTCTAGGTGACTCTTTCCCACATATTCTCATATATTTCCCTTACAGTATATACCCAGTGCAAAGGAGGTATTTCTTTAGGTCTCCTAGTAGCGCTAGTATAGTCATTTCACCCTTTATTGTCTGTATTTATTTCCCATTCTTGACACCTGATCAACCTACTTTTTTATTGGCCATACATGTCCTCTATATTGACAGTTATACCACTTTGTACATACAAATAATCACTGCTAACATGCCTCTTACTATACAAATAACAAAACACTAATGATAGTTTCAATTGTGTAGCACTTTTTCATTTTCAAAGGACTTTCATATATAGATACATATATGTATGTATCTATATATGAAGCTGGGATTCCCATCATAGGTGGGTCTAATGAAAGGAATTCCAGATTTGAGGAACATTGTGGTTCAGCATACCCTGGCCTTACTAATGTGTTTCTTTTAATGGCCATCAAAAGTACCTATTAAAAATAATATAATAAAATATCATAAGCAAGGAAATGACAGGAAAGATTGCCTTCTACACATAGTGTTGTACGCTTTCATAGTTTGCCACACCATGAATGGAAAAGGACATCCACATGCAGGGAACATGTAGGGCCAAGGAACATGCAGGGAGGGAGCACACAGGTGGTAACATGGCCAGGGAACATGCTTAATCGAGAAAACACATGCATTTAAAGGTTCTCTGTTGGAACCCTTCTTTGCTTTCAATACAGTTGCTTGTTCCCTTACAGGCCTGATAACATCCTCTGGTGGTATTATTAGCTATATTAGAAACTGCTTTTGCAGCAGATTTTATGGCCTCATTTGCTAATCTGTTCTCTCCATGCTGCTCTTTACTAGCTTCTCTACGAGTTATTCTCTGCTGCTGCCTCCACTGAACAACTCTGTTCTTCTTGTCTAGTATCTCCATTGATCTATACCTAGAGCTTCTGGATATGGTGGTGTTGCTGTGTCTAAGCTTTTTTAGCTCATAGTCTCAATGGCTATTTTAGGGCCTTTTGTGATTTCAGAAGTTAGTCAGTTTCACTCAGGTGGTCAGCTAAAGAAATCCTTTGGTACTTGCATATATTTTTAAATGCTTTACTTCTGCTGATACTTTGGCTCTCAGTCTAAACACTTATTTGAGTTTTAGTTAAATAGGAAAAAAAAACTAAACTCCTATCTTACTCTGGTTGCTGACCTGGGTCAGTACAAATTGTCCTGGGAATTTCACAAAGGTTCTCCTGGAAGGGAGGGAATGAATAGGGTTGGATTCTTCATCAGCATAGAGGGTATTCATATGGGTGGAATCATGAATCCACCAATTTAACCAACTAAGAGCTGTTATCATTGTCATCATTCATTTTGTCAAGTACACATGATTGCATTGATGTGGTTATTCTTCCTAGCAGTACAAAACACGACCAGAAAAACAGTATAGTTTGTGCATGTCCTTTATAAGCAGCCCTTCTCAATATACTTCTCCCTTTGTTCTAAGAGTATGGCTAAAGATAAGCAATGTGGTAGAATTTGTAGCTGGAGATCTCTTTACTGTCTGGATGGAGTAAATAATTGATCCTTCTTTTGAGTTTTGGGCCCTGGAGTCCCATCAAAGGGAGCAGAGTGATCCTGCCACTGCCGCTTTCAGTTGCTGTCTTTAGGTTCAAAAACTGTTTCTGGTGAGAAAGGCATATGTCTGAATGTAGTGAGGGGTGAGATCTCCCTCAGCAGCCCAGGATTCTGCTTCAGCCTTTCTCTCTAACAGCACCTGTCTATTCTGACCGATAAATATTGGAGACCTTTGATGCTGAGGAACAATGCTATGCTGGAAACCCCCTTCCAAGCAGACAATGAATGAATAGAAATGGGTATTCACGACTGCTTTCTGGGCCATTCTTCTGGACAATATAGCCCAAAGGTCACTACCTACAGTCTAGGGATGTTAGGAGGATGCATGGGGAGAGGAGTTTGGGTAGAAAAATGGTATATGTAGTTTCTCCAGGGCTGGATATAAACATTTCACTCAGCCCTTGTCTTTTGGAGAGTGTGTGCACCTGTGTGGGCGGAGTGGACTCCATAGTACGCAAACTACAGACACAGCTGGTGCCAGGCCAATGAGTCATGTGATCTCAGAAACTTTATCTAATCCTTCTCAGCTCATCCATGTTGTAATTCCAGCCTGCTGCTTTTTTGCATTGTGCTTGCCTAGAAATTAAATACTGAGCCACAATAAGTTAACTCTTTCCCATCTCTTACAAGGAACACTTCTCACCTAGATATGAGGAAAGTGAGGTATTGTGCCAAGTCAACAAGCATTTATTCAATGCCTCCTATGTGCCAGGCATTGTCCTAAGTTCTGGGGATTCAAAGCAAGTCCAGAGACAGTCCTTGTTGGACTTGACATGGGAAGACTTGGGGTTAAACCTACCAATGGCACTTACTATGTGAACATGCAAGTCACTTAACCTCTGTGAGTATTAGCTCTCTAATATATAAAATAAGGTATTCAGACCAGATCAAGGATCATAATGAGCTTCCAGGAGAGCAGATTTCAGGGAGTCCACAAGCCTGGATGGGAAAGAATGGACAATTTTATTTTTATTGGCTTTGAACTGAAATCGAACATTTACTTCAATTAATTTTTCTCTTCAGTTATTATTATTGTTTTTGCTTTTTGGAAGAGGCAAGGCAGGGCAGTTGGGGTTAAGTGACTTGCCCAATGTCACATGGTTAGTAAGTGTTAAGTGTCTGAGTTCGGATTTGAACTCAGGTCCTCCTGATTCCAGAGCCCATTCTCTATTCACTGCACCACCTAGCCACCCCTTTTTGTTTTGTTTTTGCTTTTTTTTCCTCTTCAGTTATTAATGTAGGCAACAGAACATGATTCTGAGGGGTCCAGAGACTTTACCAGACTGATTGCCAAAGGGTCCATGAAACGAAAAGGTGAAGAAGCCTGGACTGAATGGCCTCTAAGATCTCTTCCACAGGATCTGTGATCCTAAGTCTCCTTGACTGCCACTTGGCAATAACATGTCCTGTTGAAAGCTGTAGCTTTCTAGATCCCATCCTTTCATTTTGTGTAGGTTACTGTTTAACTTCTGAAAGTAGTAAATTTCAGGCACTACTACCATAGGTCATCTGTTGGGATGTAAAAGGCTCTCTCTTGGCATCCTGGAGATTTAAGCAGTCATTAAGGATGTGATTTTTGATCTTTGACATAAGGGAAAGAGCATTGTGGAGTCTCACCATTTAAAGGGGCCTCAGAAGCCATCAAATGCAGCCTGGGGCTAAACAACTTCCTCCCCACCATCCTCAATAAGTGATCACCCTGCTTTTTCTGGAAGACCTCTAAAGACTAGGAACTCCACTATCTCCTGAGGCAGTCCATTCTGCTTGGAGACAGCTCTAATTGCAGGAAGTTCTTTTGAGCACTAAACCTAAATCTGCCTCTTTACAACTTTGCCCCATTATTTCTGGTTCTGGCCTCTGGGACCAGGCAAAGCAAGACAAATTCCCCTTTTACATGACAGGAAGATGGCTAGTTGGTCTCCTCTGAACCTCCTCTTCTCCAGGCTAAACATTTCCATTTCCTTTAGCTGATCCTTACATAGAATTAAATCAAGGTCTGTCACCAGTCAGTTTTGACTTCCTATGGACACAGTCCAGTTTTATTATTGGCATTCCTTAAATGTGGTTCCCAGAACTGAACAGAATACTCTTGATACAGTCCAAGCAGTGTGGAGAGATAAGGAAATGATGTAGATTGGGGATGATGGCTGATATTTATAAGGACTTTAAAGCTTGCAAAGTGATTAGCATATGGCTCTAATCTGCGTGACAAAGCAGTGAGGCAGGGGTGACAATCATTTTCATAATAATCAATCAATAAACATTTATTAAGTGCCTACTGTGTGCCCTGCACTATGCTAAATGCCAGGGATGCAAAAAAGGGGCCAAAAACTGGCTCCTGTTCTCAAGGAGCTTACAATCTAGTGGGAGAGATAACATGCAAATACATATATATGTGTGTGCATATATATACACACATATGTATGTATGTATGTATGTATGTATGTATGTATGTATGTATGTATATACACATACACACACATATCAATTTTTCCCTTTCCAGTCTCCCTCTCCCATTTTCTCCCTCTCCAACTTCCTTTCTGTCTCTCTCCCTCCCTACCGCTCTTCCCCTCTCAAATAAGTAGGAAATAATTAACAAAGGGAAATGAGTCTTGGAGGGGTTAAGTGACTTGACCACAATCACATATCTTGTGTCAGAGGTGGGATTTAAATACAGGTCTCTTCTGACTTTCAGTAGAACATTACAAAAGGATCATAAACTCACAGGGTCATGAATTGAGAATTGGATGGGATTAAATGATTTTCTTGTGGTTTCACAGATGCTAGACATCAGAGGTGGGATTAGAGTCTATGCCTCTCCTTATTTTTGCTGATATATAGCAAGGGGTGACAACTGTCTTATAAAGCTACTGTCAGGTTCCATGTCACTCTCTTGTTGGGAAGGCTACTTTGTTAAGACAGTGTGGGCTTAGCCCACTGAAGAAGACATTTGGATTCTTTGAAAAATGCTATTTGAATATAAGGTATTACATCTGTGTGTGTGTATGTGTGTGTGTGTGTTTTGTTTTTCATGACATGTGGGTGCTGGAAAACCATTCCTATATTATCTATTCTACCCCAGGGCTTTCTTTGAGCACAACCATCAGAATAGTGTAAAAAATAGAAGGAAGAATTACAGAATGAAGCCACCAACTTAATCTCCCATCAGTAGGTGGGGGCGGGGCCATCACAGAATCATGGAGCTGTAAGGGACCTTAAAGTTTGTGGAATGCAACAAACCTCATTCTGCAAATAAGGAAACTGAGGCCTGGATGGGGTCATGGGGTCCCCCAGCTAGTAAGTGTCTAGGGTGGGTGCTCACTCTCCACCATGCTATCCTGACTCTTGTCTTCCTCTCTGGGGTTGGTGGGGTTCAGATGAGATGATGTGTTTGAAAGCTTTCTACACCTGGAAAGCATTATGTAAGCTTAAGGAATTATGCCTGATCCTTCACTGGCAGCCTCCTCTAAGGCCTTAAAGCAGTTATGGAGGGGACCCTTCGACCCCAGGGGCAGAGGAGCCCAGACTTGGGCAGGTTCTTCCCAGGTGGAAAGACCTCAAGCACAGTCCCTGAAGGGATGAGATGCATGTCTGGAGTCAGAGAGCCAGCCTGGCTAGATTCAGGGAAGCTTGGCATCAAGTTGGCCTTGGGGAGTAAATTTGCAAATAGTAGCTAGTACTTGAGCATCATTCCAAATCTGTTCTCCTACCTTGGCCTCTCAGCAACCCTGGGAGATGGGTACCATTGCCGTCCATTTTCTAAATGAAGAAACTTAGGCTGTGAAGGGCTAAGTAATTTACCAAGAGTCACACAGCTAGTAAGTGTTGGAGGCAGGTGTCTGGCACTCTCTCCACTGCTCCTCTTAGCTGCCATGACAATTCTCAAAGACCGTGTACTAAATGATAGAAGGGGTTGTGAGGTAGGCTGGTGGGAGAAGAAGCCCCCATGTAGACAAAGATTAAGAACTGACAAAATGTTTAAGCAAGCATTATTCTTAGTAGCAGGCAAAGTCTATCAATCCATTGATAAGCATTTATTAAGCACCTTTTATGTTCCAAGCACTGGGCTAGGCACCAGGGAGACAAAGACAAAAGGGAAAACAGCCCTTGCCTTTACAGTCTAGCTGGGGTGACACCACATAAAGATGTAAGCACATACAAAACAGATAATAGAGATATCGGAGGAAGGTTTGGTGGGCACATCAGGTTTATATGGGGGATGGAGTTTGAGATGACCCCTGACACAGATGAGGAGGGAGTGAATTCCAGGCCTGGGGGACAGCCAGTGTAGAGGCATAGAGATGAGAGATTCTAGAGACAAGGTAAGATTTGAGATCAACCCACAAGGCTCCTTGACCTGAACAAAGGCAGAGCATTTTTGTGTATACTCTTCCATTTTTTTTTTCTGGGAGTATTTTTGCTTATCCCCAAAGCAATCAAGCAAATGAGCAAGAATTTATGAAGTAGAAACTACGTACAGAGCATTGTGCCACATGCTTGGAGAAAAGGAGCTTCTGGTCCGGGAGGAGCACAAAGTACTAAAAGACAAATCCTAGCTAGCTTTTTTTGAACCCTAGGCAAATACTGTAAATGGTACCTTGGGGTAAGGAGACACAAGGTGTGTCTTCATTTGAGGTTTGGAAGAGGAGGAGAGTGTCAGGGGAAAAGCTCATCCCAGCTGGTTGTCTAATGGCGTATTGTTCTAACTAATATAATTGCCAATGTGGTGCTGAGCTCTGTTCTTTAAGTGTGGTGTAAGGACTGCAAGTGTTATCAGTATGCTCTGAATTCAGTGCCCTCTGAATTTGGCACTCTTGAGGCAAACCCCCGGCCACCCCTTCCTAGTTATATGTGCTTTAACAAAGGAAACTATCATATACAACTTTGCATATAGTTAATCAGAGGGGTAAGAAGCCAAGTGCCTTGTGAGGCTGACAAAGGAAGGACAGCACCATTTGAGAGAATAAGAAGTCTTTCTGGAGAAGGTAGCATTTGAGTTGGATTTTAAAGGATATATGGGAGACAGCCAGGAGCAGGTAGGTGGTGCAGTGGGCAGAACATCAAGATATAGGAAGACTCATCTTTCTGAGTTCAAATCTGACTTCAGACATAGTAGCTGTGTGATCCTGAGCAAGTCACTTAACCTTGTTTGCTTCAGTTTCCTTTTTTGTAAAATGAGTTGGAGAAGGAAATAGTCAACCACTCCAGTATTTTTGTTAAGAAACTCCAAAAATGAGGTCACAAAGAGCCAGACATGACTGAAAAAATGACTGTATAACAATAAGAGATCACCAAGTGAAAGAGGAGAGAAGACTAGTGAATGTTTCAGGAATGGTGAACAACTTGAACAATCTCTGGGGGTATGAGAGTGCAGTGTGTGTTTGCAGGGGAAAAAGGGAAGGCACAGAGAACAGACCATTTAGCTGGAACATTTAGTATGTGGAGTGGGGGTAATATGAGACATAACTATAAGATTAGGGTGGTATCAGATTGGGAATGGGATGTGAATTCTGGCACAGTAGTATCTGGGGTGGGATTCAAACCTGAATGCTGCTTTAATTTTATTTGAGAGGCAATAGGGAGCAGGTCAAGATTTTTAAAGAATATGAGCATGAGTGTGCGCACGTGCATGCATGTGTGTGTGTGTGTGTGTGTGTGTGTGTGTGTGTGTGTGTGTGTGTGTGTGTAGGATTATTGTAACTAGGGTTGGAATACTGGATTGAAGGAGGGGGAAAGAATAGATGAGGATACTGTAAGATTCTTGGCAGCTGGGCAGCTGTTAGTGTATACTCCTATCTTGCATGGTACAGTTTTTTCTTCTTTGAGTTAGTTGCTTAATATTAATTCCTTGCCTTTGATTCCATTTATCCATCCTGAAATAATTATTTTACTGCATCTAAAAAAGAGATATTCTCATATAGCTGAAGAAGCCTGGAAGGCAATCCTCAACCATGGCTCAGATGTGGGGGCCTGGATGGAGTAACACAGGGGAGGTTATGTGCAGCCATAAGAACCTTTACCTATCTCTACTATCGATAGTTCATCTAATTTTAAAAGTAAGGACCATGTTCTCTAGAAGCAGCCAAAGAGTAAGAGCGAGTATATGGGGACAAAATGAAATGTCATAATCCAAATGCACTGCAAAGTTAATCTGGTCCAGGGTTAATGGCATGCATAATCGTTAGTGTGCTCCATGGTCATTAGGCATAATTGGGAAGCAGTTCATAGAAACAGCTGCAATCAGGCCTGGTTACAACAGTGCTGCCAAATCACGCCTTTCTGGGGCAGCTGGGAGAAAAAAGGGTGGGCTGAGCATCAGGCTGCCCTGAGGATTCTCCAGGAGTCTTGAGCCTGTAACTCAGGAGGACCTCCAAGCTGCCTGCTAGGTCTAGGTCTGTCATTTGGTATTTCTACTGACTATTTCCCAGCTGTGTGACTGTGGGCAATGGGACTCCATTTTTCTGAGTCTGTTTTTTCTTCTGTAACATAGGGATCATAAAAGGAAGGTGGTGAGGAGAAAACTTGGTAAACCTTAAATGATTATGTATCAGGTGATTGGATTGGAGGTCATGTCATGGCGCGTGCTTGGAGCTGAGCTTGCGTCCTTGCCAATTCCACTGAAACATGTGTTCTGGCTGCAGCACTTCCTTATGGAATGGAGCATCAGCTCTGACCATTTCCTGAGAGCCGTGTGCTCTGGTTTTGTGCTGAAAATATGAGCTTTGGAATGATACAATAACCATATGTTGGTCCCTTGATCCCTGTGACAATGACCTGTGCCAATGATGATTGATGACTGAATCAGGAAGAGCCATTTATTCAGTAGAATTTAAGAGGCATGAATGTTCTATTGCTCTCCCTCTCTCCTTGCCCCTTTCTGTCTCTTTATCTGTCTCTCTATCTTTTCTCTTGAGCATGTTAGGACCCTTTATATTCCTCTTCCTCCAAGATAGCTATAGTGACTGTATACATCATATAGGTGAGCACGACTGAAGCTTAAGACCATCGTTTCCTCTTCTAATTTGTGTTTCCATCACTGAGCACAAGTGACTAAATAGTAATCCCGAGATGGATACTCCTAGTTTTGGCAACTACTTCATGAATTTGAGAGATCAGGAGTTCCTGTGCCCAAGTGCTGGCTGTTGAGTAGGAGGTGATATCTATTAACGGCTTTTTGGAGCAGAAGGTGATTGATGCCGGGAAGATACTACAGATCAAAGGGCAGTTAGAACTTTCTGAGTTCAAATCTGGCCTCAGACACTTACTAGCTATGTGACAAGTTACTTCACCCTGTTTGCCTCAGTTGCCTCATCTGTAAAAAGAGCTGGAGAAGGAAATGGCAAACCACTCCAGTATCTTTGCCAAGAAAACCCCAAATGGGGTCATGAAGAGTTGGACCCAGCTGAAATGACCAAAACAGCAGCAACAACAAGGTCATACCCTGATTTGCCTGAGGATATGGTCCTTGAGAGAATCATTTAGACAGCACAAATCATAGAATCATAGGTTTAGAGTCCAAAGGGACCTCAGAGGTTATCTAATATAATCCTCGCATTTTACGGGTGAGAAAACTGAGATCCAAAGCAAAAATGAAATGCCTGTTGGGCATTCTCATCAAGTGTTTCATATTTCAATGCTTGTGTGTCAACCTCTCCAAAAAATCCGATAGGAACAACAGATTACAATTTCATGTTTTAAGCATTTGCCAGTGTCCACTTAAGAGTGTTTAGTGTTTTAAGCATTTGTTTTGTGGTGGGGGAAAACAAAGAATTGCCTTATATCTGAGCTGCTTTGTACATTGAGAGAAATTCTAGAAGGAACCCTGTTAATACCTTTTGGAGAGAATATAGACACAAGCCATTCTGAAGCTTTATTTGAGACATTTTTTCCCCCAACATTCTTGGAGTGGTGTCATAATTGAGCTGGAGAGTTTGAGAAAAGCTGAATTTTCCCTCATTTAGAAATCCTGCTTCTCTGGACTTAACTTAGGTCCCCTGAGCCCAGAGCTGGGGTCCCTTTATGGCAAGAAGAAGACCTGGTGCTCTTCCCTCCTCAGTATACATGTGATATAATTATGATGCTTGGATTTCCTTTTCATCTCAGTGAAGGTCAGTCAGACCATTTTGTAATTAAACAATATGTTAAAAGTCAATCTGAGTGGATGCCTTCCCCTTAGCATGGCTCATGTAATGACAGGCACCACTTGCATGGTACTTTCAGGTTTGCAAAGTATTTTACACTCACTAACCCATTTAATTTCCTTAATAATCCTTTATTAGCTTCCTTTTACAAATATGGAGGCTGAGACTCAAAAAATCAAACTGATTTTCCTAAAGCTTGTCTTACCATATCAGGCCCTCACTCAGTAATCTCCTGTAGATCCCATTACCTCCAGGATCATATGTAATTTCTTCTGCTTGACATTTAAAGCTTTTCAGGAACTAGCCCCATCTTGCCATAATATACATGACTCCCCTTTGTAGACACTATCATCTAGATCTTCTTATTGTTTCTCACACATGACATGTCCCATCTCTGTGTCTTTGTGTTGCTTGCCCGCCATGCCTGGGATGCATACCCTCTTCCCTTCTACATATTAGAGTCCCTCCCTTCAAGGCTTAGTTTTTATGTAAAAGCTTTCCTGATGCTTGGTCTCCAGGTACCAGCACCTCTCTTATCTCCCCAACAATCTTCTTTCAATTTCATATATATTTTGTATATTCCTGTATGTTTACAGGTTGTTTCCGAGGGTTGGATTGTTAGCTCCTCTAGGGCCGGTGATTTTGTCTTTGTATCTTCAGCAGCAGGCACAATGCTTGGATCACAGTAGACACTTGACAATTTTTTATTGATTGATTGTGACTTAACAATATTAATCAACTAAACTGATAAGGATACTTTAAAAATTCCCCTTTCCACAGATAGTGTTTGGCTGGGAAGTCACCTTGGAGCCCTAAATGGGCCATTCTTACAGGGAATCTCATTGGCCAGGGAGACAGCTGGTGTGTGATTTTAAAACATTTCATCGACTTCTGGAGCCTCAGGATTCAATCTGATGAGCTGAAGGGAGAGAGCCAGGCTTCTCACAGAATCCAGTAAAAGCAGAATCTGGCTAGCATTTCCCTAATACCCTGATTATACTTTCCATCCTCTTGTTACTTCCTCACCGTGCCATTGGCTACACAGAATTAAGCATTTGAGCAAGGGAGGCCACATGGTGTTGCCTTGGAGTCAGGGAGACCTGGGTTCAAATTCCACCTCATTCTTTCAGTTATGTGAGACTGGGAAGTTCACTTCTTTGAGATCCATTTCACAGATGAGGAAGCAGACAATAACACCTACTTCAAAGGGGTTGTTTTGAGGATTAAATGAGAAGAAATGTTTTGCAGACTTCAAAACACTATAGAAATGTCAGTTATTACGATTTCTAAAGGAATTTGAATTCACAATGTAATGCCATGTTTTGCTTTAACAATTAAGGGGTAATTTGGAAGCATCTTTAAAATAAGGGATTAGACCAGGTCCCTTGGTTATATCATTGTATGACTGTTTCCTGGAGCACCAGGCCTAGAAAAGTCAGGGATAGTGATGGAAATCTGAAGCAGGTACTTGTTGACCCAACAAAGGCAATGGGAGAACTCAGTCCAGAGGCAAGAGGATAAAGGAGTAGAAAATAGATAGACATTATGGGAGAGGAACAAGAGAAAGGCAAGGCATTGGATGCTCATCTTTTTAAGCTACCTGTGATTTTCAACAACTTCTGAAGTCTCTGGTCTCAACTTGTAGATGCTGGTGTTTTGATGTAAAGGACTGAGTCAATTCAACCCCTAGGTATATTCTGCCAGTGTAGAGATCTGGAGGCAGTTTCAGCTTTAAACTTTTAATGCAAGTATTCTCTAGTTACCCAACTGTTTTTCAGATCTGCTTCTGGCTTCTTACATATCGAGGCAAGTTTTATTTTTGAAATATGTCTTATTTCTTATGGGACCTTGGGCATTGTCTTTTCACCTGTATGAAATTTGAAGAAAGGTTTTCTTTTCCTTTCTGGGGTCATCCTGCTCAGCTGAAGCCATCAGAGACACTTTAACATAGTATTTCTAACTGGTCTCTTTCAAACAAAGTGGGTTAAGTCATAAGTGTAAGTGTGGTTTTTGCCACAGTCTTTGGCCAAAAGCGACACAATCTCATGTGACTTGTGATTTATTGCTTTCATTTCTAAGACAGAGATATGCATTGAAGATACCAAGAATGCCAGGACTTAGAACTTTTAGGACTGCAAATGTAACTTTTACTATTCTCTTGGTCTATATTCTGGTCTTTACTTATGAAGGGCCTCTTATCCCTTGAGATTGCAATTGTTACTATGCGACAGGTTCCCTTCTTCCTTGGGAACAGAAATGTTACGGTTTCTCAGGGTCCCTTATCTCTGCATTGGAGGTGATGCTTCCCCTCAGGCTTTCCATTTCCTCTTGAAAAAAGTCTCTTCTCTGTCCCTGAAAATGAATCCAGAGATGGATAAATTCTTTGGAGTTGCCCAATACTTGTCCCTTAGGGTTTCGATTCCCTCTTGTCTGAAAGTGCTCCTTCCTGTCATTGAATCTAGAAGTAGGTATATTCGAAGAACTTACCAAGCAACATCTGGTCCTAAATCCAGTGTGGAAGTGTAACTTGTTGTCTCTTTTTGAGCAGTTGCATGATTGCCTTACCATGTATGGCTTGAGAGTTTCAAAACTTTACTACTTTTGTCTTAGTTCCTCCTACTTCCATCACATCATCCTTTGCTCAGACACTTTTACTCCCTTTGTGATCCTGGGTAAGTCACTTAACTTCTGTCTGCCTCAGTTTCCCCAAGTGTAGGGTGAGAATAATAATAGCACCTATCTACCAGGGTTATTGGGAGGGTCAAATGACATAATGTTTTCCACAGCATCTGGCACATAGTAGGAATATAGTAAGTGCTCATCGATTGATTATATGCCTTATAATTGACTCTGAAGGCCATTCCCAAAGGGAAGCCCTCAAAGTGTCCTGAGCAACACCTCTGCAATAAGGGTCGTTTCCCAAAGTGGTTCATTTGACAGAAAGAGCTCTCATCTAGGTGGGCAAGTTCTAGGGTTTTTATTTTAAATTCTTAAACACTTCTATGGGTCAAGGGTCCATGTTATCCTTGGTGTTGTTACTCTCTCCAGTAATGTAAATCTTTATCTCTTCCATGGAAATGGTCTTTCACATTCCTTGTGGTTAAAATAGTCACACACCCGTGGAGTCAACCTAGTGATGAATCTCTATGTTCTCAGAGGGGTCAGTCCTCAGGTGAGATACACATTTCTAGGAGCATGACATGAAAACTTTTCAGCTTGATAGAACTGGCCTGAGCTTGAGTTGTGTTGGCACAGCCTTTCAGAACCCAGAGATACATTCAAATGACAAGGAGAGTCAGAATCAGCTTCCTTAGTTTACATTCCCATCTCCCATCACTCTGAAGAACCTCTCATGGTTCGGATCCTGAAAGAGCTATTCTCTATGCATGCTTAAGTGACAGCTTGCTTTTAAAGAATAGGGAGACAAATTATGGAATAACAGGATCTCAGAGTTAGAAGGGACAGAATTATAGAATCAGAAAATTTGGGAGTGGGAACCATATCCTAAGAGTGACCCCCAGTATAACATACCAGAGAAGTGGTTACTCAGTCACTGCTTGAAGACCTGCAAAGGGTGGAGGAACCCACTACTTTTGGAGGCAGCCCTTTCCTCTTCTGGACTGCTGGAATTGTGGGGAAATTTTTTCTGACATCAAGCCTAAATCTGTCTCTTGGCTACTTCCACCCATTACTTCTATTTCTGGCTTTTGGGGCCAAGCAAAACAAATCTACTTTCTCCTTCACATGACAGTCCTTCAAATACTTGAAGAGAGATGTGGTATGTGCCCTGAAGCTAAATATCCTCTCCTCCTTCAACTGATTTGAGGTCATATTAGTTTGTTTTTTTCTCTTTTTTTTTGCTACCACATTACTCTGCTGGCTGATTTGGGGCTTGCAGTTCACTACCCCACCCCCCTGATATTTTTCAGGACAAATGCTATCTCATCATGGCTTCCTCATCTTGTAATTGTGAGACTGAGTTTTTACATTTGAGTGCAAGAATTTTTCACTTATTCCTATTGAATTTTTCTTATTGATTATCTATGTGCATCTAGTCCAAACAAGAAAAGAAATCTCCATCATTACTTATTAGAGAAGTGGTCTGTAGCACCAACACAATAGTCACAGGATCTACAGTGGCTACGAATATGCCAGTGTAATGCTGAATTGCAAAATATAACAGACTCTCCACGTGGAAGACAGAACCAAAACATTTATTCAACCACCACAGAGCTGAATCCCAACACCAGAAAGTCAAATCCATCATAGCAACAAAGAAATCTACACACAATAACAATGCAGGGGGCACCACCATCCCCAAGCCTTCCCCTGCTAGGGCCTTCCCACAAATGAACACTCACACCTTTCTGCCTGCTTCCTTTTTCTCCCTCAGCTCTGACTGCTCTGACTAACTTCCTCTGCGCTCTCCTCCACCCTTCCTGCTCTACCTTTCCTGCCCTACTTATTCAGTAAGCTCCTCCCAGCACAGACTCATGTGACTCAGGCTTCCATGAGACTTAAGCAGATCATGTGGGCCTATTAGTGGATGAGAAAGATCTTCTCTTTCACATTACCATTACGTGGTCATGAAATTTCTTCTCAGAGACTTCTAAGGATGGTAAACCTAGGATCTTCTGAGGCAGCCTGTTCCACTTTGGGAAAGCTCTAGTTGCTAGAAGTTTTCCTGACCAGAGGCCTAAATTTGCCTTTTTAGGACAGCAGCAGCAGCAGCAGCAGCAGTAGCAATAGCAGTTTTGGGAGCTTTCAGTAGAGACATTGTACAACTGGTCAGATAGTGATTATAGTGGACCCTTTGCTGTCATTGGGTACAACTGGCATTGATAGGCAACTCTATTGCCCATAAGCAATTGTAGTTCCAGGGCCAAGAGGAGTGCTAGTACTTCCTGTTGCAGGGGAGCAGGGACCCTTCCTGGGTAAAGACTAGGACACAGATCAAAGGATTAGTGACCATACTTTTTCCAGAATAACATTACTCTGGAAGCACTGAAAACCTGCAGATCCTTAGAATTAGCTCTGAAAACAATAGTACAAAAAATCCTGAAGCTTGGCACAGTGCCTCCCCACCCCCAACTTTAATATTAAGTTCAAAGTGAAGAAATAGGCTGTGAAAATGGGCAAACAACAAAAGAAGAACTTGACTATAAAAAACTATTACAGTGGCAGGGAAGACCAAGGCATAAACTTAGAAGAAGACAACAATTTGAAAACAGATATAAGCAAAGCCTAAAAATATTAATTGAACCCAAGGATAGCAACAGTTCTTGAAAGAGTTAAAGAAAGAGATAAGAATGGTAGAGGAAAAATTGAGAAAACAAATGAGAATGATGCAAGAAAATTATGAAAAGAGAACTAACAGTTTGGTAAAAGAGGCACAAAAGTACTAAAGAAAATATCACTTTAAAAACATAATTGACCAAATAGAAAAAGAGGCACAAAAACTCACTAAAGAAAAGAACTCTTTAAAAAGCAGAATTGATCAAATGGGAAAAGAGGTCCAAAGCTCACTGAAGAAAATAACTCCTTAAAAGTTAAAATTGGGCAAAAAGAAGCTAGTGATTCCCTGAGACTTTAAGAAACCATAAAACAAGGTCAAAAGAATGAAAAAAAGGAAATAATGTGAAATATCTCACCAGAAAATCAATTAACCTTGAAAATAGATTAAAGAGAGATAATTTAAGTGTTATTGGACTACCAGAAAACCTGATTTAAAAAAGAGCCTAGACATCGTATTTCAAGAAATAAAGGAAAACTACACCAATATTTTAGGTTCAGAGGGTCAAATAGAAATGTAAAGAATACATTGATCACCTTCTAAAAGAGATCCCAATTTGAAAAATCCAAATTCAAACCTCCTAGGCCAAGGAGAAAATATTTTAAGCAGTCAGAAAGAAGCAATTTAAATATCACAGAGCCACAGTCAGAATCACACAAAATTTAGCAACTTCCACATTAAAAGAATAAAGGGCTTGGAGTATGACATTATGAAGAGCAAAGGAGCTAGGATTACAACCAAGAATAATTTACCCAGCAAAATTCTTCAGCAAAAAATGGATATTTAACTAAATAGAGGACTTTCAAGTATTCCTGATGAAAAAGCCAGAACTGAGTAGAAAATATGACATTCAAATAGAAGACTCAAGACAAGTATAAAAAGTTAAACATGAAAGACAAATTATAAGCGATTTAATAAAGTTAAATTGTTTACATTCTTTTATGTGAAGATGAGAAATGTAACTCTTAAGAACTTTATCATTATTAGAGTAATTAGGAGTCTGCACAGAGAGCATTGTTATGAGTTGATTATGTGGAAAGATCTCCAAAAAATGAATATAGGGGTGAGAAAGAGGGATGCATCAAGAGAAAAAGGAAGAGAGAGATAGGATAGGGCAAATTTTTTCACATAAAGGAAGAGTACAAGGAAGAGCTTTTAGAGTAGAGAGGAAAATGGGGACACAGTGGGCAATGCTTAATACCAGTCTCCTTGGTTCAAAGAGGGAAGAATATCTCTGTCTCTGTCTCTACCTCTATCTCTACCTCTATCTCTATCTCTATCTATCTCTATCTCTATCTCTAATCTCTAATCTTTAATCTCTAATCTATCTCATCTCTACACATTCAGTTGGGTATAGAAATCTATCTTACCCAATATAGGGATAGTAGGGAAAGGGGATAAGAGATATGGGGGGCATGATAAAGATGTAAGTGTATTGGAAGAGACAGTGATAAGAAGCAAGATAGACTTTTGAGGAGGGACAGGATAAAAGGAGAGAGAGAGAAGGATTAACAGGGAAAATGGGATTAAGGGAAATGCACAGTTAGTGATCATAAGTAACAGTGAAGGGGATTAATTAACCTATAGAATTGAAGCAGATATCAAAATGGATTGGAAACCAGAATCTAACCATGTATTGTGTATATGAGATACATTTGGGACAGAAAGACACATGCAGAGTCAAAATGGAAGACTGGAGCAGAGTAAATTATGCTTTAGTTGAAGTGAAGAAGACAGGGGTGGCAATCATGATGTCAGACAAAGCAAAACAAAATTAGACAACTTAAATTGATAATCAGGTAAATTACATTTTGATAAAAGGTACCATAGACAATGAAGTAATATGAAAAGATTTTACAGTTTCTCTGATAAAGACCTTATTTCTCAAATATATAGAGACCTGAGTCAAATTTATAAAAATAAGAGTCATTCCCCAACGGATAAATGGTCAAAGGATATGAACAGGCAGTTTCAGAAGAAGAAATCAAAACTAGCTGTAATCATATAAAATGCTCTACATTAGCTTTTGATTAAAGAAAGGAAAATTAAAACTCTGTGGTACCACTCATACTTATCAGAAATGACAACTGCTGGAGGGGATTAGGGAAAATAGGTACTTTAATGAACTATTGGTGAAGTAGTGAACTGGTCCAGTCATTCTGGAGAACAACCTGGAACTATCCCCAAAGGGCTATAAAACTGTGCATACCCTTTGATCCAACAATACCACTAATAGGTCTTTACCCCAAAGAGATCAAAGAAAAAAAAAGAAAAGGAAACACATGCATTAGAAATATTTATAGGAGCTCTTTTTTTTGAGGTGGTAAAGAATTGGAAATTGAGAGGATGCTCATCAATTGGGGAATGATTGTACAAGTGGTGGCAGATGATTGTGATGAAGTACTATTGTGCTATAATAAATGATGAGAAGAGCAGTTTCAGAAAAAAATGGCAAGATCTATATGAATTGATGTAAAGTGAAGTGATAAAAACAGGGAGATCATTGTGCACAGTAACAGCAATTCTGCAATGATGGTCAACTGTGAAAAAACTGGCTACTCCGATCAAGACAATGATCCAAGACAAATGACTTATAATGGAAAAATGCAATCCACCTTCAGAGAGAGAACTGATGAACTCCAAGTGCAATTAAAGTATAATTTTCTCACCTTTTGTTTTTCTTTTGAAATATAGCTAACATGGAAATATGTTTTGCATGATTTCACACATACATTGATATCATATTGTTTGCCTTCTCAGTGGGTGGGGAAGGGTTGGGAGGGAGAGAATCTGGAATTTAAAAAGAAAAAAATGTTGAAAATGAACAATAAATAAAAAAAAATGTGCCTCTTTACAACTTCCACCAACAGGTCTTGATTTTGCAATGTATCACCAAACATAAAGTGTCTAATCCTTTCTCCACGTGACAGCCCTTCAAATTCTTCAAGGCAGCTCTCATCTTTCCCCAAGGTATAACTTTAGGAAATCTGACTGTAGAAGAATAGGGAAAGAGGGTGATTGGGACTTTCCTTTTACTCTCTCTCTTCCCCTCCTCTGAATACAGAACCCTCCCTAACTTCATAATCTCTTCCTGTGCCATGGCCATCCCCAAGAAGCCTGTCAAATTCTGACCAAGATAAGTTGGACCATTATTTATTCAAGCTAAAGAAGAATGCTTGGTGGACCCTTGTGATCATTCAGTGATCTCCTCTGCAATCCATGGATCATAGGTTGGGAATCATTGTGTTAAAGTGTATGGATTACTCTGACTCAAGTCTTCTTTCCTCCATTAACTCTTTCCTGACTTCTCCAGGCTTCACTGATCTCCCTTTTGTGCTCCATTCCTGTACTAATCTCCGTCTTTATCAGCGCCTTCATTTCTGCAATTTCCTTCAAAACTCGGATCAAATATTACTTTCTGCAGGAGTCCTGTCCCCATATCTCTAACTTCTGGGTTTCCCTCATTCAGCTTACATCCCACATATTCCGTACATATCTTTTATGCATTTATTTGAGCACACGTTGACTCCCTCATTCAAATGTGAACACCTGAGATGGTAAGCAATCTGATATAGGTTATATATGAGTGCTATCATGTAAAATATTTCCATATTAGTTATTTTGTGTAAGAAGACTGAAACAAAGAAAGTTAAAAAATGCTTCAGTCTGCATTCAGATTGGAGGGAAATCAAATTTTTCATCAGGAGTCCTTTGAGATTGTCTTGGAACATTGTATTACTGAGAATAGCTAACTTCATCATTCACATCATTCACAGTTCTTCATAGTACAACTGTTGCTTTGTTCAATGTTCTTCTGGTCCTGCTCACTTCACTTTGAATCAGTTCATGTACTTTTTTCCAGGTTTTTCTGAAATCTGCATGCCTGTCATTTCTTACAGCATGATTATAATTCATTATAATCATATACCATGTATTTATTTATTTTTTAACATCATGATCTACATGTTTGCGAAGTGTGGGAAGTTGCCTTAAGTAACCACACATATGTTGTCCTTCTTTTCCTGGATGGGATATTAGAGCTGGAGAAGTAAAGAATTTCTTATTCTGTACTAAGGTCCTCTATGTCCTGAAAGTCTATGAATAAAGGGGGTTTGTCCCTCTACCTTCAGCAGCAGAAGTAGTCTTCTTTGACCCTAAGACATCAGCACCTAAAGCAGAAATTTCGTTTTCAGTAGAACCCATTAGTTCCAGAAGGGCAAAGATCAATGAAAAGAGCTTGTGTTGTATTCTTCCAGGGCTGCAGATTCTGCTGCTCCATTGCTGATGAGAAGATAAATGAGGTACACACATACACAGTCACAGAGATCAGACAAAAAATGCTGGAAATAGACTGCTGATAGAATTTCAAGCTTTTCTTTGACTTTTTACCCAAACTGAGCTACATGTGATTGACTTTGTCAAACAAGTTATGTTCCCTTATTTGAGCCTTTAAATTTTTTTTCAGTTTTCCTTCAGAAGGAGTTGTAATTGATTCAATTTTATGTATAGCACCCGAAGGGTTTTGCCTTTGGGTAACACTTCTCTCCATAGTTAGAGGACTTTGGAGAGAGGCTTTTCACCAGACCTTCATGGTGACTGTGACATCTTGGAACTGAGGGACTCTCAGTGGTCATTCCAGATATACCATTGATGTTGGGATAGGAGTGAGCTCAGAGGCCATATAGTCTACGCCTTTCATTTTATAGATGAGAAAGCTAAGACCCAGAGAGGTGAAATGAACTTGTCCAAGGTTGCATAGGGAGGGGGGCCAGAAGTGGGATTCGCACTTAGGTCCTCTGACCTTGGAGACAGTGTTTTCCCCACTGCACCACCCTGCTTCCTAGTGAGTGTCATAACTGATGCCCAGAGCTTGGGGCTGCTCAAGGCATGCTGCTCTTGAGAGGCTCTGATTTTCCAGCATTGCATTGACAGGAAGTCTAATTTTGGATTCTACAGATGTGTGAGCAAAAAATAGTCCTTTTCTACTCATTTCCCTACTGGGAACAACCGAGAACTGGACTTCTGGGTTCACTCTCATCTCTATCTGAGAAATGTGAGAGAAGAAGATTGAGATCAGCTATGAAAGAGTTTCTGCCTTGAGAGGGCCTGGGTCCCAGGAACCAGTAGCCTGTGGGGCCTATGTCTATGTTACATGCCAAGTTTTATTTTTACCTTTGGTTTAGTCTGATTAAATGCTTATTATTACACATCCTAGAGTTGGTAATAAATCCATTAAGCACAGAGCTAGGAACAAGAAGAGGGGGAGAAGGTGCATACACAGTTAGGGGATCCAGTGGATAGAGCACTGGGCCTGAAGTCAGGAAGACCTGAGTTCAAATGTGACCTCGGATGTACTAGTTGTGTGATGCTAGGCAAGTCACACAACCTCTATTTGTTTCAGTTTCCTCATCTATAAAGCAGGAATAATAATAGCACCTACCTTCCAAGGTTGTTGTGAGGATCAAATGAGATAATTGCAAAGGGCTTATCACAGTGCCTGGCACATAGTAAATACTATATAAATGTTAGTTCCCCCTTCCCTTCCCTTCCCTTCCCTTCCCTTCCCTTCCCTTCCCTTCCCTTCCCTTCCCTTCCCTTCCCTTCCCTTCCCTTCCCTTCCCTACCTTTCCCTTCTCCCTTCCCTTCCCTTCCCTTCCTTTCCTTTCCCTTCCCTTCCCTCCCCTCCCCTCCCCTTCCCTCCCCTTCCCTCCCCTTCCCTCCCCTTCCCTCTCCTCCCCTTCCCATCCCTTCATGCTTTCTTCCCTTCTTTTTTTCTTTTTCTTCCTTCTCTTCCTCCTCTTCCTCCTCCTTCTTTGATACGGATTTACTTGGCCTTTACACTGTAGGAACAAACTTCTTTATTCATCCCTGTAGGGACTATATAACATTAACTATCATTCCCAAGCTTATACAGGCAGCTCCTGATCCATTCCTCCCCTGCCCCAACCTTGTCTGTTTATCATGGCTAGCTCCAGTTCTCTGCATTAGGTTCATATGACTAAATTGTGTTGTAGAGTTGTAACTTGTTAATGAATAAGTGTCTACTTTATACAGCGTATACTTCAAATTTCTTTTGGAGTAGAGATTCTAAGATTCTAGATTTCAAGGCATAAGGAGTCTTAGTGGCCATCAAGTCCAACTGTTTCATTTTATGGGTGGGGAATCTGAAGCACAAAGAAGTTAAAATGTTTGCCTTAGGTCCCCTAGCTAGTCAGTGTTTGAGGCAGGATTAAAAATCCACAGCAAGTCCTTCCTGGCATCAGGTTCAACACTCTATCTACTTTGCCACCTTACCTACAAATAAGATACAGTTTAAACACCTCTATGTGGCATTTAAATCTAGCTCTGGCTTATCTTTTTAGCAGATTACTCATCCTTATGGCTCAATTGGCCAATTTGCCATTCCATGCTCATGATAATCCATCTCCTATCTCGTATTGGGGAGGGGGAAGGGTGTCATGCAGCTCCAATGTGTCTGAGGTAGGATACAACCCAAGTTTTTCTGACTTCAGGAGGTAGGCCTTCCCTCAGTTACACTGCGCCATGCTGGTTATGACAGTAGGGAGGTAGGGAAGTGACCTTCAAATGAGGCTTCCTGTAGATAAGAAAGACTGGTAACTAGTGCAGTAGACAGTAAAGACTGGGAAAATAGCAGGAGTATACTGCTGATTTATTGCCTTTCTTTGGCTACGGATCCTCCCAAGGGACAAGTGGGTGGTGAGAGTGTTGGATTTAGATTTAGGAAAGTCTCAGTTTGAATTCTGCCTCAACTACCTGACTGTAAGCAAATAACCTATCTCAGCCTCAGTTTCCTCATCTGTACAAAAGGGATAAGAGAACTTGCTTTATAGATTTGTTGAAAGGATCAAATGAGCTAATGTACAAAAAGCATTTTGTAACACTTAGAGTGATACCCAAATTTTAGCTACTATCACTACTATTACTACATCATCATAGCCATCAATAATAACAACAGTTCCCTACCTTGTGTGTCCGTAGATTTAAGAGCTTAACTCTACCCTAACATTAAAACCGCCTGTATATCCAATAATTCCCAACACAATGTAAGAAATGGTGGTGTTAAGGGAAGAGAGCCAGGCAAGGAGCTCTAAGAATTTTTATACAACAGCATTATCAAAACAAGAGCCACAGAGGTAAGAGTTAAGTGATTAGCTTGGTGTAATGTGGTAGAGTTTTCCAACTAGTCCTCCATGCTTAGAATTCTCTTCTCCTCCCCTCTGCTTACTAGAATTCCTCATTTCTTTCAAAGTATAGTTCAGCGGTGAACTCTCAGTGCCCCTCATCTTTCCAGATTTCCCCAGCTGTCAGTGTTTTTTCTAAATTTATTTTGTGATATTGACTGACATTATATGGTATCTATATATCTGGTTATATATAGTAGAATGTAAGCTCCCCAAGGGCAAGAATTGTTTTGTTTTTGTCTTATCTTTGTATCCCCAGCACAATGTCAGGTATAAATATGAGAAATAATGTTTATTTGTGGTTTTCTAGGTCAAATATGTGGCAGCATTCATATGGACTGTTTGTGCCTGACCTGTGGAAGAACATTCCAAGCTCATACTGGTTTGATCAGTCACGGTTGGACACACTGTACCTTGACTCTGACATAGTGATGCCATTTTGGTCCTCTTTGAGAAAGAAGGACAACAACCAACCAACTGACAAATAAGGCAGCGGGGATCAATCTCTATTTGGATTTGACACTACTGGATGGATATAGTAGGATACCTGGAGTGAGGAAGTTGTTATTATTCAATCATTTAAGTTGTGTGTAACTTTTCATGGTCCCATTTGGGGTTTTCTTGGCAATGATACTGGAGTGGTTTGCCATTTCCATCTCCAGCTCACTTTTAGATGAAGAAACTGAGGTAAACAAGGTTAAGTGACTATTCTAGAGTCACATAGCTAGTAAGTGTCTGAGGTCAGATTTGAACTCAGGAAAGTGAATCTTCTTGACTCCAGGCCCAGTGCTTTAACCACTGCATCACCTGGCCACCTCACTCTACACTACCTAGAGTGAGTAAGACTGGGGTTCAAATCCTGCCTCAGATACTTGCTATCCATGCAACTGAACAAGTAACTTAATTTCTGTTAGTCTCAGTTTCCTCATCTGTAAAAAAGGAAGAGGTTGGATTTTATGGGCTCTGTGGTTCCAACTCTAAATCAGTGCCCTTTAGAAAGCTAACTCAGACAAGGAAGAATTGGAGCTTCAGGTCATGTAGCTCTTATGGAAATCACCTAGGAGAAACATTTCTGGCTACAAATTACTGTTCAAAGAATTTTCAAAGGAATGACAGTTTTTCTTTCCTTTGTTGTCTGGTTGATAGATTGTCCTGCTTTTCGATCTTTGTTGGGATATTTATGAAAGAAATGCCACCTGTGATGCTTATCCATCTCACTCATTTAAACTCTGCAATTTGCATCTCTTTCTCTCCTCACAGACAGGAGATGACAGCTGGTTGAGATCACGGCCATTCTCTGCTTTCCCTTATGCTTGCATCATGTTTGAGTTATTGAGCGTGAGCTAGCCTCCAGTTGGACCAGATGTTAATGAGTTAGGTGCTGGGACTCATGATGAAAGCAAAAGAGGCAGCTGGAGATCAACTTTGATGGGGAGGAAACAGCACAAGCCCGTGACACTCCCACAAAATGTGTGGTTTTGTTCCATCCCTTCTTGATGGAGCTTCATCCTAATGTGCTCTGTGATAATTTGCTAAGCTCGATCTTGCTGTTGCCTAAAGTCCTGGGGAAACTTAGCTCACGACAAACTTGAATAATTTCAGGAGAGTGGCCAATTGGGCATGAAGAAGTCTTTCCATTTTTCATACTTAATTTTCCTTTACCCTGATAAAGTGAGACAAAATAGCCTTTAAATTTGGACAATTTGATTACTTACATCTTGCTCACTGAATTTTCATAAACAACATGAAACCTGATAAAGCATAGACGCTAGGATTCTAGTACGTGCAAAGGATAGGGGTGTTGGGCGCAATAATGGTAGTAGTAATATTACCCAGCATTTATAGGATGCTGTAAAGTTTACAAAGTGCTTTACAAATGTGACCTCATTGTATTCTCACAACAGCCCTGGGAGGAAGCTACTATTATTATTTCCATTTTATGGATAAGGAAACTGAGGCAAGAAGAGGTCAGATGACACACTTCACTTACCATTATTGTTGTTATTATTTCTCCTAACAGCCCTCTGCTTTGAACATACCAGAATCATAGCTTCCCTCTACTCTCTCAGGTTTCATGGTGTTTATCATTGAGATGAAGATTTGGTGAATAAAGCATAAGCCATCAAATTTTCCAAAGGGCCACCCAGCTGTAAGTGCCTGAACTCAGATCTTGCTACTTCCCAGTCCACTGCACTCTCACCCCCCACCACCAACATCTGCTGACCAACTGTCACCCACAGGGAAGGCAAGCCAGTATATCTGAAGTAGAAAGGTAACCTGGCAGAGACAGGTGGCAGCATATTCCGAGTGGGTTAAATCTTTGTAACTACCTAGACCACCACATTCCCTCAGGCCCGTGGGAAACAGCCCAGGGACCTTAGGCAAGGAGCCCTGGAAATAGCAGCCAATCTGCAAGAGAGCAGCCCTTGTGGAAACAGGACCTGGCAACTGCCTTTTAAGGTGCCATAGCCCCTCTCTGTTCAGTAGCCACATGTACTAAAGATCCAGAATCCTCACCACCTAATTGTTCAATGTCAGAAACCAATATGGTTTTATTGAAGGAAGTATCAACTAAAAATGATCTATTTCCACCTGTTTTGCCCATTGTGCTCTAAAGACCACAGGGTCTTTCTACTTCGCTTATAGCGGAACCCTTTTATATGTACTATCTCTCCCAAATAGAGCTTGATAACAGAGACTGTCTTCATTTTCTTTTTGTTTCTCCAGGACTTAGCACACTGAATAAATGCCTTTTCATTCATTCATTTGTTCATTCATTCATGATCCTATTATAAAGGCCCCATGGTGGGGACCAATTCTTGTTTGGAAATGAAGAGCACTCAAGGTCAAACTTTGATGGTGATCCCTTCTTCACATTGTCCCTGACTCCAGTAATGAGCTCCTTGCAATTAACTGGACAACATTTTGCCCTTATTAATTAGAAACCTCTCTGTGAATGCTTCTTCCTTTTAAGGTAGCCTCAGGTCAATTTAAAAGGTGACTCAACCACTGACTCCAAGGTTAATGAAGTGTTTTTATGAAGAAGATGCTGACCAGTGGTTTCCTCAGTCACCAGAAACCAAGCAAGGAAAAATAGGCTTAAATTAAAGCAGAAGAAACTTTACAGTGGAATAATGAGACTAACTCCTGTCTGTATAGAGCTTTATGGTCCATGGCAGGCCCTCTAGTTGCCTCAAGAGTATTCTCTGGGGTATCCCATATCACCTCAGTGGATTCTTTTCCTCCCATTAGGAAGATAGTACAAACAGGATTATCTCCATTTTACAGATGAGGAAACTGAGGCTCAGATATGTGAAAGGTCTTGCCTGAGGTCATACAAGGGGTCATTTTCAATGTTGAGATTTGAGGCAGGTTTTCTGACTCAGTTCAGGAGTCTTTTTATTAGGAAGAAAATAAATACCCCCATAACGAACCACTGGGATAGGTTACTATGGGAATCTCCATTTCTGGAGATATTGAGGAATAGTGGAATGGCTATTGGATTTAAAGTCAGAACTTGCAGAATACTGCTACTTATTACCTAGGTGACCTGGGGCAAAGTTTTTCTTTTTCAGATTAAAAAAAAATTAATGGTTTGGTTAGATACCTTTCAAGGTATCTCCCAGTTTAGAATACGGAAGAATTCTCACCTCCCCAGTTCTGGCCATTGCACTTTTCTTACTACAACCTGAGATTCTCTTTGTCCTCATCACATTCCAACTGTCTGTTTCTGGTGGTGGATTTTGAACTCAGGCCTTCTGGACTCCTAGGCCAAGCCTCTTTCTCAGATTATTATTATTGATGACAATGATCACTGACTAACAACACAAAATTGATAATCACAATAATTAGTAAGAAGTATTAATAATAAATAACAGCAACGGTGACAGTTATTACAGTTGTTACTGTTATTGGTGACGTAATAAACGTAGTGATGGGCATGGAATGAGGAGAACCCAGACTCAAATTCTGTTTCAGACTTGGGGCATGGGCAAGTAATTTAATAAGAATAAATAGCATTTTTATAATGCTTTAAGGTTTACAAAGTGCGTATGTTCTTCTTTTATCCTCAAAATAACCCCCAAAAGTAGATGTTATCTCAGTTTTACAGAAGAGGAAACTGATGCTGGAAGAGACAAAATGACTTGCCAAGAATCTCATAGCTAATTAATCTATGAGGCAGGATTTGAACTCAGGTTTTTATAATTCCACGTCCATTGCTTTATTCACTCTGATACCAGAATATCTCCTGTTGGAGCCTCAGGCAGCTCTCTGAGACTATAAGTTATATATGGGCTGTTGTTGGGGGAGGGAGTTCTCACACCCACAAAGTCATAGGGAGCTGCCGTAGTAATAGTGTGGGCATGATTTTCATCACTGCCCAGTCTCCCAGGTACAAATGCTTCAGATCCTTGGGTGGTGGACACAAGGATCCAAACAGTATTGCTCCCCTGACTGCTGTCTCCAAAGGAAGGGAAGTTGAGAGAGCCCCTCAACATGTGTAGGACAAACCCATCCAGCACCTTAGGGCCTCACTGTGCTCTGCTTTCATTCTATCCTTGCACACACATTTCTGAAGCTTGCCAAGAGACTGAACAGTCAGCTTGGGCCAAAGAGGCTCCAGACACGTTCTCTCTCTTTGCTTCCCTTGAATACCTTGGATGCAGGAACGCTGGGCAAAAGTACTGGTGCAGTTAGCCAGCTTAGCCCCAGCTGTTCTTGGTAGTCTCTGTAGCCTGGCAACTTCCCCAAGCAATCTCTGGTGCATTAACTGCAAAGTCTCACCTGCTTCTCCTGTCTCTTTGCCCTGATGTACTCCTTTCTCCCCATATTGCTGTGATCTAATTTTGTTTATTGTTCCTCCCTGGTATCTTGGGAAGAAATTGAGTTTTGACCTTTTTTACAATCAGGGAAACTGAGTCACTCAGCTACTTACTAGCTGTGTGATCTGGGGCACGTCACTTAACCTTTGCCTCAATTTCCTCAACTATAAAATGGGAATTATAATAATAGCACCTACCTCACAAAGTTGCCCAAGGATCAAACAAGATAAACATTTATAAAGTATTCAGCACAGTGCCTGGCCCATAGTTTGTTGTGGTTGTTGTTCACCCTTTGTTCTCAGAGAGGACCAATGATACTAGGAGGGTGATGTCTTGATTCCCAAAGTGAATTGGATTTAAATGAGCCAGGGTTGTGCAAAACCATCAGTCTCCTCCAGAGTCTTTGGGGTCCAGTGGCAAGTCAGGAGGCTGGTGATGGCCTTGAGTGCAGTGGGAGACCTTGGTCTTCTTAAGCCAAGGTCTTTCCCAGGTCTTAGCTTATCTGAGGTAACATTCATTCAGTAATTAAACTGTAGGTAGGAAATAGAGCAAAAGATGACTTACTTGGACATCACAGAAGTCAGTTTGGGAGGGGAAGCCCCTCAGCATAGTAGGTGCTTAATAAAGGATTATTCCTTTCCCTTCCCTTCCCCTCCTTCTATGAGACAGCCCTTCAAATACCTGAAGATATATATATGATGGACTTCCCAACTCCAAGTCTTCTGTTCTTCAGTATGCACACACACACACACACACACACGCACACACACACACACACACACATGCACGCACACACATTCCCTAAATTTCTACCACCAACTGATCTTTGTTTGGGATGATGTCAATGCCCCAGAGAATTCTCACTTTTGAACTACCAGTCTGAGCTCCAGTGCCCTTCTGAGTCTAGAATCTACTTGATATGCTGGAGCCATTCCCTAAGACATTCCCATAATCCCATAGATTTATGCCAAGGATCCATCAACAACTATTTATTAAGCATTTACTGTGTGCCATCTTATTAACCTTAGAGATCTAAGCCAATCCCTCCTTTTATAGATAAAGAAATTGAGGTTCAAAAAGTTAAAACTATTAACCAGTGGTCATGTGGGCAGCAAGTAGCACAGTTGGGTTTTGAACATAGGTCCTCCCATTTTAAGCTTGGGGTGTTTCCCTTTGCAGGACTTTACACTTTTCTTTTCTTTCTTTTTTTTCTTTTTGGAGGGGGGAATACAAGACAATTGGGGTTAAGTGACTTGCCCAAGGTCACACAGCTAATAAGTGTTAAGTGTCTGAGGTCAGATTTGAATTTAGGTCCTCCTTGACTACAGGGCCAGTGCTCTATTTCACTGCACTACCTAGCAGACCCAGGACTTTGTACTTTTCATAGTTCCCTTGCAATTCAATGGCCGTCCTGTTATCCCTTCCTCTTGTTATGTGAGCAACACTCTTCCCTTTTCAATTGTGAGTTTCCTGGGTGACGTATTTTTCTCCACTTATTGAGCACAAGCAACCACTGGGAATGTGGTAAAGCTTGTGCTGACAAGGCAAATCTTCATCACCCTTTGGTCCCTCAGCAATTTTTGAGTGATGGGTGACAGACTATTTCTGCAGACTAAGCTAAGCATGGAGAGAGCTCACCTAGCTTAAACATGGAGAATAGAACTAAGTGGTGAATCTTTTGGCCATAGCATCCTACGAAATGAAGCATAATTGAGAATGCTATTAGCTGCACCTGAATTTCCAGACACTGTCTGAGAACCCTAAGCTTTATCACTCCTCATTCTGGCATGATGAAGGTGATCTTGTTCCATTTGATATTTGGCATACTGTAACCTTAAAAGTCCTGGATTAAGTAATAAATCTTCTAGTATAGCTATTGCACATTTCAGCAGAGAAAATATGAAGCTCAATCAATCAGAAGCTTGCCAAAAAGCTCTTGATTTTTTTGTTTGTGAGGTCATAGTCTGGGGCAGTCTTTGGTTGCTAGGTATCCATTGGAGCCCTCCCTAAATGGTTGGCAGAACTTGCCTGTCTCATGAGTAGGGAACTAGAATGAAGGGACGTGATAAGAACTATAAGTTAGAAGAACCAGAGAATAGCCCTGGAATGGAATTCTGGGTCTCTGCACGTGAAGGTTTCCATGAAACTATGGTTTGGGATTGTATATTGAAGCCAGATCCAAGCAAGGGATTTATTCAAGTGAGTTAGTGAGCTTGGTTGGCAGCAAGACTTTCTCAGTCTGGAGTATTGTGAGGCTGTTTGTCAGTTCATTGTGGGCAATGATTTTGAGATTCTTGAATATAATGGGGTAAATATAAGACATCATTCTCTAAATGGAAGAAATAATCAACAATCACTTTTTCTGAGGCTCTATGAGATTTAGCATTGAATTCATTGTGTTGAGAGTCCATAGGGCTAAGCTGTTTGTTTGCTGAAGGGAAATCTTGCAAACCTTCCCTGGGAGAAGGAATGATCTATGTGCCTTCCTTCTTTTCATAAAACCAGAGACTATACAGAATGAATTTAGCTGTTCTGGCCAACTGCCATCCTCAAATATAGACCTCTGTCACAGGCATCTAAGGACCTCAGGGTAAGATTCTTGTTCCATATGACCCTGTGGGAAAGTATCGGGATCATATAAAAGGGAGAGATACCCCTTTTTATGTGGAGTATAAGTTATTCTCTATCTTTCAGATAGGTCGCTTTCTCAAACTTATCTAGGTATCCTTGGAATTTCTCTCTACAGTGGGGCTCAAGGTTGCCTTGGGCTTTGAAGAAAGGACCTGCCTCCCAATACCCTTATTTAGATATATTTATCAGGAAATTCAGACTTGATACCCAGAGTGGGAGTACCTTCCAATGACTGTCCCCAGAACAGATGTATAATCTATGTTGGAGAGTTGATGATTGGGTGATAGGTAACCTTCCTTAGATTGTGTGATCATGAGGGCTGGCTACCTGCCTTTCTTGAATAGAGCAGAATACCCAAGTCCACTTTGAATAAATATTGTAGTTTGTTTTTGAAACCTATGGGATGCTGTTTTCTGGACATACCAAGAAATTAATTGGTTTTTGAACTGTAATTCATAGATATAAAAATAAAGCAGCTTGATTTAGTGGATAGAAGACCCACCTTTGAATCTGGAAGAAAATGTAATGAACTTGAAGTCAAAGGTCCTGAGTCTGAATCCTAGGTGGCTACTTATCAGCAGTGTATCTTAAGCATGTTGTTTCAGCTCTTTGGGAATCAGCTCCTCATTTGTAAAATGAAGGGATTCATTAGATGGTCTCTAAGACGCTTTCAAGCTTAAAATCTATGTATGCTCTTCTAATACTACGATCTGTGTTAAAGTTCTGCAGTGAATGCATACTAGGTGTGTGACCAAGAGTAAGTAAATCAACTCTTTAGAGCCCAGTCAACTCTTTAATACTATATAAGAGGTTTATAACCTGGGGTCTATGGACCACAAGGAGTCTGCAGATGGATTTCCATGGGTCCATGAAATTGGATGGGAAAATTGCATCTTTCTTTACACCAACTTCCAACTGAAGTTTAAAAATATTAAAATAATTTTTACTGATATTTTTTGTTTTTTATATTATCAAGATTCCTCTCAGCATCCTTCCTCCTCCCTCTCCCAGAGAACCATACTATATAATAAATAATATTTTAAAAGGACAAAAATAAAGGAAAAAAAATAAAATATCAGTGGAATCAATCAATGCATCAAAGAAGTCTGAAAATATATGCAATATACCACACCTATGGACTTCCTACCTCTGTGAAAAAGTGGAGTGGGGTGTCTTTTCTATTATTCTATTGTTATCTATTCTTTGGGGGCTATACTTATTCCTTGTAATCTTCCATCATTTACTTTTGCTTGCTTTGGGGTTGTTCTTTCCATTAACAATGTTGTAGTCATCGGGTAGATTGTTTTCTTGACTCTGCTCACTCCACTCTGCTTTAGATTGTGTAAGTCTTCCTATGTTTCTCCATATTCATAATTTCTTACAACACAATGATACTCCATTACATTCATGTAACTCAACTGGTTTAGCCATTTTCCAATTGAAGGGCATCTACTTTGATTCTTATTCTTTGCTACCACAAAAGGTGCTGATATAAACATTTTATTGTACATGGGGACATTCTCATCAGTGGCCTCTTTGGGTTACAAGCCTAGCAGTGGAATCTCTGGGCCAGGTGGTATGGATATTTTGGCTCATTTATCTACATAATTCTAAATTATTTTCCAGAATGGTAATACTGATTCATAACTCTACCAAAACTGTACTAGTGTGCCTGTCATCTCACAACCATTTTAACCCCAACTATTCCTCTCTTTACTAATTTGCTGGCTGTGAGATAAAACCTGGTTGTTTTGAGATACATTTCTCTCATTATTAATGATTTGGAGCATTATTTTACATAGTTATTAGTATTTTGCAATTTTTTATTTGAGAGACTGTTCATATACTTTGACTAGTTAGCTATTGAGGACCTCTTACTGAAATTGAGCATTTCTTTCAATTAATGAATTTTTAAAAAATATTCCAAGAAGGGATCCATAGGCTTTATTAGACAGTGCGAGAAGTCCACCACACAAAAAAGTTGAGAACCCTCGGATTACATGTCACAGACTAATAGACAATCTGCATCATGGGATGGAGTTTCCATTTTGGATAACTACTACATTGATGGAATCATAGGTCTGGACCCCCAAAATCCCCTTCTCCCAAACTGATTTTTAGAGCAGCAAATTCTATATGGGATTACGGATTTAAAGCTAGAAGGTCCTTGGAGGTCATCATCTCATCCATAATTTTGAGAAAACTGTAGCCTGTATAGCTAAGTGACTTGTCCAAGGTCATGTAGGAAATAATAGACCTGAGATTTGAACCCAGCTCATCTGATTCCAACTCCAATTTTCTTTCCATTGTATTATGGTGTCTCCTTTCATATAGAGTCCTAAAGTCTGCATCTCTCTCTCTCTCTCTCTCCTTCTCTCTTTCTCTCTCTCTCTGTATACACACACACACACACACACACACACACATAATCTTACTTGAATCTCACAAAAACCTTATGAGGAAGGTATGGCAGTATTATTATCCTATTTTACAAATGAGAAAACTGATGCTAAGAGAGGTTAAGTAATTTGTTCAAGGTCATATAACTAATACGTGTTAGAGACAAGACTTAATCCCAAGTCTCCCTGGATTTGGGGCCAGTTCTCTATCCCCTATACCAGGCTACCTCTCATATATTATTATTATTATTATTATTTCATGCTGTGAAAACAAACCAAAACCAAAACCTTGACCAACATGTGACTTGTCAGTAAGAAATAAGCTAGAGGCAGTTAGGTGGTGCAGTGGATAGAGCGCTGGTCCTGGATTCAGGAGGACCTGAGTTTAAATCAGGCCTGAGACTATCTGTGTAACTCTGGCCAAGTCACTTAACCCCAATTGCCTCAAAAAGAACAAAAGAAGTTGGTCTGGTTGGTAACCTTAGTTGACTTAGCCCAGGGCTTCTCCCTCCCTTCTTTGCAGAGGTGGGAGAATGTGGGTGTGGGTTGTCAGAATTGTTTGATATATTGATGAGTTTTTTTTCATTTTTGCTTTCTGTTTCAACATATGCCTTGTTGGGCAGGGGAGAGTTGAGGGCTATAATCAGAAATGGAGGGGATATAAAACAACAAAAATCAATAAAATTCATTAGAAAATAAATTATAGGTCCTAGGTGAATATTTAGAATGCTCCATGATTTCCTGGATGTAAATATACAGCAATCATTCCATGCTTTCTCTTCAGGGAGGTGGTGGCAGCAGAGCTTGCCCATTATTTACCTTGAATTTCCCATAGATCATCTGCACCGCAGCTTTGTCCTTGGTTATCTTCTCTTTTCTCTACAAATTCTTTCCCTTAGCCATTTCCTTCAATGTTTTGACTTCAACTCTCACCCTATGCAGATAATCCCCCAATTTCTTTATTTAAATTTATTTTATTTTTGAATAATATTTTATTATTTTTTCAGTTTCATGTAAAATGATTTTTAACAGTCATTTAAAAATGTTTGAGTTTTAAATGGTCTCCCTCCCTCTCTTCTCTCTTCCCCCTCCCTATGACAGTAAGCAATGTGATATAGGTTATACATGTGCAAGCATGCAAAATATATTTACATATTAGACATGTTGTAAAAGAAAACAGACAAAAAACACACCACAAAAAATAAATGGAAAAATAATATGATTTGATCTACATTCAGACTCCATCAGTTCTTTCTCTGGAGGGAGATAGCATTTTTCATCATGAGTCCTTCAGAATTGTCTGGGATCATTGCGTTGCTGAAAATAGCTAAGTCATTCTATCCCCCACTTTCTATCTTCAGTTATGATCTTATGGTTTCTCCAGTCGTCTATAGGGTTAGTCTGTGGAGATGTTTCACCAGCTCAGTATGTACAAAAATGAACTCTTTGTCTTTCTTTCTAAACCTGTCCTTCCTTCTGATTTCACTTACAGACCGTGGCACCACTATGCAACAAGTTTCCAATTTTCTTAACCTTGGATTATCATCTTTCTTCCTCACCTCTCTCACCTAATCAGTGACCAAGTCCTGTCAATTGCAACTCAACACCATCTCTCATATCAGTCCTCTCTTCCTTATTGTCACTGGTGCCACCCTCACATATCCTGAACTTTTACCTCCAGCCTCTCATTATCCTGAACTTCCCAACAAATCTCTACCAAAGTGATCTTTCCTACAGATAGTTGTAGTCATCATCATCATTATCACCACCACCACCACCACCATCATCATCACTGTCATCATCATCGTCATCATCACCACCATCATCACTGTCATCATCATCATCATCATCATCACCATCATCATCATCACTACCACCACCATCATTATCATCTTATCAACATTTATATAGCCAAAACAAAGGTACAGGGAAGGGAGATAGAGCCATGATATGTGTCTTTAAGATTTGCCAATCCCTTTACATATATTATCTCATTTGATTTTCACAACCATCTTGGGAGATAGGTACTTCTGTTGTTCCATTTAAGATAAGGAAGCCAAGGCTGAGATAGGTCCAGTGAACTGCTCAGGTTCACACAACTAGCAGGTATCTGAGGCAGGATTCCAACTTAAGACTTTTCAATTACAAGAAGAAGACTCCCACAAATGGCAGTAGGGAAGAGGCATTGCAAGGCCTCAGGGTGCTTCACTGGATATTATACAGCAGGCTTAGCTCTTGAATACAGATTACATGCTATATTATGAAAAGCTCAGGTTGTAAAGGGCTTTAAGTGTCAGAGACAACCGTATTTTGACCCTACAGGTAGTAAGGAGACACCAGAGTTTCCTGAGCAGGTGAGTGATACTGTCAAATCTGTGTTTTAGGAAAATCACTGTGTGGAGGATGGATTTGAGTGGGGAGAGAGTTGAGTTGGGGGGATAAAATAGCAAGCTCTTGGAATTGGCCAGGTGAGAAAGACTGAGTCTTGTTGGATATGTTGTGGAAGGGATTGCCCTTCAGGTACGGTTTGGATGAGGTGGTCTTTGGGGTTCTTTGTAGTTCTGAAATTCTGTGATTCTTATTTGAACTTTATACTCTGAAGACCTTCTTCTCCTCTTCTTGCTTTTTTTTTTTTGGAGGGCAGTTGGGGTTAAGTGACTTGCCCAAGGTCACACAGCTAGGTTTTGTGTTAAGTGTCTGAGGCTGGATTTGAACTCAGGTCCTCCTGACTCCAGGGCTGGTGCTCTATTCACTGTGCCACCTAGCTGCCCTTCTTTTCTTTTTATATCTTTTATATCATAGAAGCAGCTTGGTGATATAGTGGATAGAGTGCTGGACCTAAAATCAAAAGATCTGCAGTCAAATCCAGACTCAGACACTTACTAGCTGTGTGACCTTGGTCAAGTCACTTCACTGCTGTCTGCTTCAGTTTCTCCATCAACAAAATGGGGACAATAGTAACACCTACCTTCTAGGGTTATTATAAGGATAAAATGAGAAAACCTTTGTAAAGTGCTCTGCAAACTTCTAAGTACTATATAAATGCTATTATTTTTATATCTCAAGGATCATGCTAGACTAGTGGCAACAATAATCATGACACTGATTGCTGAGCATATTGAGCTTCATATTTCAGTGATTTATCCTTATTTGCCAAATGAAGAAATATTAATTGGTAAATTAGTGATTCAATGCAGAGCACAAGTGATTCACACTGCTTTTTCCTAAGCAGTTTGTGCTCTGTGGGATGAATTCTTAGTACATTCAAAGGCAAGTTACCCATAAGCCTCTCCGTCG
The DNA here is from genome assembly GCA_028627135.1 of Pseudochirops cupreus. Taxonomy (NCBI): domain Eukaryota; kingdom Metazoa; phylum Chordata; class Mammalia; order Diprotodontia; family Pseudocheiridae; genus Pseudochirops; species Pseudochirops cupreus. Next base: position 33,210,738 of record CM053580.1, on the reverse strand, counting down.
ACTCATCTCTATATCTCTTATCACCATGATTTTCTTCTTTTTCATAAGTTGCATCCATATGTTGAACATCTGATCTGAATTTATGGAATTAACTCAAGGTCTTAAGAGACATTTATTCAGCAGATGCCCTTGATACCTTTAGCTGCCAAACATTTTGGGCTGATCATTTGTGAGATAAATGCCCGAAGTATTCTCCAAACCAGGGCTCAGTCCACCCTGTCTAAAAGGGACACTGACACACACAGACCAGGATAGGATACTGATGTACTTATTAAAATTTTTACTTATTATCAATTTATTTATAAAATAAAATAAAAAAAAATTTATTCATTAAAGCATTTTTGATTCCTTTATTTTATTTTCTAGGGAGATATTTAATATGTATCTTGAATGGTAAAATGTTGTTCTGTCATTTTCAGTCATGTCTGACTCTGTGATCTCATTTGGGGTATTCTTGGCAAAGATACTGGAGCGGCTTGCCATTTCATTCTTTAGCTCATTTTATAAATGAGGAAACGGAGGCAATCATAGTTAAGTGACTTGTGCATGATCACAGCTATTAAGTGTCTGAGGCCAGATTTGAACTCATGAAGCAGAGTCTTTTTGACTCTAGGCCCAACACTCTATGCACTATGGTGCCACCCTGCATATGGTATAATAGGGAGAAGGAGAAGAAGAAGGAGGAGGAGGAGAAAGAGGAGGAGGAGGAAGAGGAGAAGAAGAAGAAGAAGAAGAAGAAGAAGAAGAAGAAGAAGAAGAAGAAGAAGAAGAAGAAGAAGAAGAAGACAGTGACAACTACAACAATGACGTTGATGATGATGATAGGAAGATTGAATAGTGGATAGAGCCAGCATTTGAATTGGGAAGACCAAGGTCCAAGACTTGCCTCTCTCCTAAATTGACTGTGTCACCCTGGGGAGGTAATTTAACCTTTTGTATCAGCAATGCAGTATTCACAATGCCTACAGTAACTATAAATATGCTGATATAGTTATTAATCACAAAATGGAACAGGCTCTCTACATAAGAAATATAGATAGTGCATTCATTTAAATACCAGAAAAC
>CM053580.1:33146254-33209173 GCA_028627135.1 Pseudochirops cupreus | reverse complement strand
TTGCCTCCCATTAGATTATAAACTCTGGTGCAATGAATAAGAGCATTGGCCCTGAAGTCAGGAGGACCTGAGTTCAAATCCAGCCTCAGATGCTTGACACTTACTAGCTGTGTGACTTTGGACAAGTCACTTAACAAAAATTGCCTTGCCTTCCCCCCCTCAAAAACAAAGATTATAATCTCCTTGAAGGCAGGGACTGTCTTTTGCCTCTTTTTGTTTCCCCACCATTTAGCATAGTAGCTGGAATATATTAAGTAGGTTCTTCATAAATTTTTAGTGAATTGAATTAAATATTATTATTTGCAAAACAATTATTTTTATTAATAAAAACCATGTGAATATATTATTATACATATGTTTCAGAGTTATGTCTTGAACCCAGTATTTTTGTCTCCAAGGCTGGCCCTATGTCTTCTAAGTCGTGTTACCTCTTTGAATACAGAAATTATTAGGAAATAAGTAAGAAAAACGCTGGCTTTGCTTGTTTCTCTCCTGAATGAATGGATATCCTCTGAGAGCCCTAAATCTATTTTAATTAGGCGAAGGGCAATGAAGCACTTGGTAAACATGGTCTTAGATTATTTCTCTTTACCCTGTGGGTGTTGCTGGGAATTGAAGAGAGGGATGTGGGATCAGTAACATTTAGTTGGCTAAATTTTCTCCAAACCCCCTTTTTTCATCTTCATAGCTGGCAGTTATGCTGTTTCAAGTTAAATATTAGGTTATCCCTGGGTGTGTGTACTCAGGAACTCTGGTCTGTCTGAACTAATTAGTTTAGTATCTTAACTTTTCTCTCAGAGGAGTCTACTCTAAGACCCATGCTCCGGACCCCTTGATTGCAGCCTGAAGACTCTCATTCTAATGAACCATTGTGTGCACAGAATCAGAGAGTCACAGATTCAGAAGGGGGCTCAGAGGCCACCCTGTCCCACCCACTTGAATAAGAATTCCTGGTACAGTGTATCTGACAGTCTTTTCTTGAAATACCAAATGATGGAGAACTACCTCCTGAGGTAACCTGTTTCACTTTTGACAGCTAGGTGGTGCTGTGAATGGAGTGCTGGACTTGGAGTCAGGAAGACTAGAGTTTCAAATACTATCTTTGACACTTACTACATACTATGTAATCTTGGACAAGTCAGTTAAACTCTCCAACTTTAGTTTTTTCATCTATAAAATGGGGATAATAATAGTGCCTACGTCACAGGGATGTCGTGAGGCTCAAATGGGATAACATGTGAAAAGGGCTTTGAAAATCTTCAAGTGCCACAGAAATGTTAACTATTATTTTGGATGACATTAATTATTGGGAAAATTTCCCTTAGACCAGTGGTTCCCTGTGTTTTTGGTTCCAAGAGCCACTTTCAACAAGAAAGAAATGTTGTGAACTCCTGGGGTAATTTAGTATACTACTTATAATATTCAGCAATTATTTACTGCTTAAGGCTCCATTAAAGAATTTTTAGTATGAACCATCTGGAAATCACTTTCTTAGACCTAGACTAAATTAGCCTCTTGGTAACTTCCACACATTGTTTCTGTCCCCTGGGGTGGGGTGGGCTAGCATAATAAACTTAATCCTTCTTTCACAAGACAACCCTTCAAACACTTGAAAACCTCTATCATATCCCTCCTACCCTAGCCTTTTCTTTTCTAGACCAAACATCCCTACTTCCTTCAACCAATTCTTATTTGGCATGAACTTGAGAATATCATCATCTTGGATACTCTCCAAATCATTTATTGTCCTTCCAAAATATGGGGCCCATAGACCTCCATGACCCTGGACACTATGCCTCTCACTGCAGCCTAAGATTGCCTTAGCTTTCTTGGTTACCAGCCCCTGATTCTCATGTACTGCAGTGCTTAAACCTGGATTCCATCAAATTCCTTTGCCTCCTGGTCTCTACCTTATTTTTCCACATCTCTTCCCCACAGAGTTAACAGACACTGAATAACAGAGTATCTGTTAGAAGGATCTCTGTGTCCATATACTCCAACCCATACCCAGGAGAGACTCTCCACTGAAATATTCCAATTCATCCGAAGACTTCCAACAAGGAGGAACTCACTAGCTCACTAGGTAGCACATTCTACTTTGCTATAGCTCTAGTTTGGGGGAAATTTTTTCTGACATCAAGCCCAAATTTATCTTTTTGCTATATTCATTCTTTGCTCCTAGTTCTTTCCTCTGGGGCAAGCAGAAGAAGTATGATTCTTCTTCAAAATGATAGCCTCTGGAGTACTTGAAGATCACCATAATTCATTTTCCTATTACTCCTCAGTTCTTCTTTCCTGGTTCCAACCCTTAGTGTTTAATTACTCATTCTCTGATGTGCTCTCATTTCCTTCACTATCCTGATCTTGTTCTTCTGCACATTCTCCAGCTTATGACTGTCCTTCCTAAATTGTAGCATCCACCAAATCAATCAATAAACATTTATTAAGCACCTACTCTGTGCTAGGTACTATGCTAAGCACAATACTGCAGATGTGGTCTGACCAGGACATAATATGGAGGGGCTGTTGCTTCATTGTTCCTTAAAGCTCTGAACCTATTAATGCAACCCATGATCACATTGGCTTTTTTGACCGTCACATCACATTGTTTACACATGGAACTTGCAGTTCACTAGAACCCCTCGATCTTTTTTCAGATGAGCTACTGGCTAACTGTGTCTCTCTTTCCTTGTATTTGTGAAGACAGTTTTCTTGAGCCCAAGGATAAGACTTCATTCACACGGATCCTGATTAAATTAGATTCAGTTCAATGTTCCAGTCTGTGAAGATCTTTTGGGATCCAGATTCTATCATCCACTGTGTTAGTGAGCCTTCCAAGGCTTTTTTATCAGCTGAAATTTGGTGAAGGTATGATCTAGGACATTTTTCAAGTTATTGATAAAATATAAAATGGTATAGGATTGTATGAAGATCCCTGGGGTACTCAGTCTCTTGGAAACTGTCTTTCAAGATGACATTGACTGGGGGGCAGCTAGGTGACACAGTGAATAGAGCACTGGCCCTGGAGTCAGGAGGACCTGAGTTCAAATCTGGCCTTGTACACTTGACACACTCACTGGCTATGAGACCTTGGGCAAGTCACTTAACCCCAATTGCTCCTCCAAAAAAAAAAAAAAGGAAAAATAAGAGATAATGTTGACTGTTGATAATTCTTTGAATCTATCCATTCAACCAGTTTTGAACTCATGTAATTCTGCTGTCATCTAGCTTACATTTTTTTTTCCATTTTGCCCACAAGAATAGCATGAAACATTAAAAAAAAATGCTTTGCTAAAATCTGGATTAACTAGACTTACAGTATTCCCCTGTCCAAAAAAAGGGAAGAAAAGTTAATTTGGTTTGATTCATTCTTGCTGAAACCATACTGGTTCTTTGTGATAACCACTTCATTTTCTAGGTATTAAACAATTGCCTCTTACAGTACATTCTAGAATATTCCCAGGAATTGAAGTCAAGCTGTCTGGCCTATTGTTCTTAGACTCTATTCTCTTCCATTTTGGAGTAATTTGTTCCAAATTTGCCCTCCTCTAGTGCTATGGACCTTGAGAAGCTAGGTGGCTCCGTAGTAGATAGAGTGGTGGGCCTGGAGTCAGAAAGTCTCATCTTCCTGAGTGCAAATCTGGCCTCAGACACTTACTAATTGTGTGACTCTGGGCAAGTCACTTAACCCTGTTTGTCTCAGTTTCCTCATCTGTGAAAATGAGCTGGAGAAGGAAATGGCAAACTACTGCAATATCTTTGCTAAGAAAACCTCAAAAGTCAGATGTGACTGAAATTACTGAATATAACAACAGTGCTGTGGACCTACGGCTCCCATTCTCCATTACTTTTAAAAGGTCATTGGTAGTGGCTCAGCAATCAAATCCAGTCTCCTAGAACCACTGCCTTATAGGAACAAGTCACGGAATTTCTGATACTGTGGCAGGGACTTTAGAGTTCATCTCAAAAAATCGCCCTCATTTTAGAGACAAAGAAACTGAGCCCCAGAGAGGGTAAGTAATCTGCTCAAGGTCATTCAGTTAATGGTAGAGTCACATCCTTGGATCCTAAACCTTGGGTTCATTCTACTGTATTAGTCAACTTGCTCAGGAGGCCAGCCCTAGGTAATCCCAGTATCAAGTAATTTTCAGTTAGAGAATGCTTGCTATATCTGTTGTGCAGAGAAATAAGAGTGAACCAAGACCTGGGTTCATTATAAATTTAGATGTAGATTTATTGATTAAGTGCATGACTACCCAAGTGATCAGCACTCAAATGAGTAGTAATTTTTGGAAAATCAGATCATGGTTTATATAGGCTAAAACCCACAAAATTCTAATAGGGAGGGGAGCTAGTAGAAGCTATGATGTACAGAAACAGAGATCAGCTATTGGTTAAATCTATATGACTCAGGGGAGTATGGTGCAAGGGTACAAGGGGTGCAACCGTTAACTGGGTGGAGGGCATAGGGTGGAGGGGCATGGGATGAGGGGAACTGGAATTCCCCATGTTGTAGTCAAAGGGGGCTGGAATTCCCAGAACAGGCCAGGGATTGGAAGCCTCACTTGGTCAGCAGGGCAGGACAGGCTGGTACTTAGATAAGATCCTTGCACCATAACGAGCCTGGTACACTATAATGATTCAAGGAGAAAATATGAAATACTTATTAGGGGAGACAGAGTCAGAGAGCGCCTTGAGCAATATGCCTAAACATGCCTTAAGCAGGTTCAAGCTAAAATAAAACAGGGACAAAGACAGAAATACAAGAGGGGCTTAATGGTGGGCCACAAGTCAGGTGGTGTGTAGTAACCTGGGATTTGGGTTTGGGTACAACATGTTCACCTCCCTGGATTTTAGGGTTTCTTAAACAAAGAGGAAATCTACTAGAATACAATGTCCTTTTGAATGAGATGCTTTCTTGTTTTTTTGTTTTTGTTTTTTTGTTTTGCTTTTTGGAGGGCAATTTGAGTTAAGTGACTTGCCCAAAGTAACATGGCTAGTAAGTGTGTCAAGTGTCCAAGGCCGAATTTGAACTCAGGTCCTCCTGACTCCAGGGCCAGTGCTCTATTCACTGTGTCACCTAGCCACCCCCTGAGATGCTTTCTTGTTTTATGTTAATGTATATGGCACAATGAAAAGAACTCTGGGTTTGGACCTGTGGTTGAAATTCTGAATTTGTCTCTGACCTAGAGCAAGTGACAATCTTTCTGGGTCTAAATTTCCTTTACTGTAAAGAAAAACAAATGACCATTGATCTTCCTTCTAAGACTAAATCTATAATCAGTTGATTTTGTAAGTTGAAAAGGGTGAATCTTAGGGTTAGAACTGACTTCTGTTTATATTCTAGAAACAAGAGTGAGAAGAATGACCTTGGGAAGATGTCTCTTCAATTCCAGACAATGTTTGATGTTCCAAGAAATCTGACTTCATTGAAACCAGAGGCAAATGAGATGGCTCCCATTCCCATGCTCCCAGAGCTCCTTTGATTCAGTCCACAGGGGGCATCTCCTGGAATGAGTTTTGTTGTGAACATTGGCAGCCTCTGAAGTGTTCAGAATCATGGTTCTGCCAAGAGCTCTTAAATTACTTAATTATTAAAATGCTGTCTCCTCTCCAGAGGCAGGGACAGTCATGGCTTCTCATTGTGACCTGAGTTCCATTGCCTTTCTGAATACTCAGAGTGGAGTAGTCCCAACTACTCTGGAAATCTGCTACCTGCATCTGGGGCCACTAGGGATCAAAGGTTGTTTCTTTAGCCTGACGAAGAGAAGGACACATTAAGGACTTTTCTATAAGACTTATAGGAAAAAAAACTAAATGACCTGGCCTAGGTGGGAATCAGTGACCTAGCCAAACATCTTTTAGAGTACTTGGCTACAGTAATTTCTATTGGCTATTGTGAGGAGTGCTTTAATATCTTGGCAACATCAAAAAAATATGTAAAACCTTTCAGATGTCAGCCTAGAGAGCTTTCTGTTCCCTCACACTAGGTATGTCCAGTATGAATGTAAGCTCCTTGAGGTTAAAAAGGGCTGTTCTGTTCTTATTTTTATATCCCTCAGAGCCATCAATAACTCAAATTTGTAGCACTTGCAAAATGTGCAAATATTTCCATCATAGGGAGCTAAAAACTTTATGATCCCCATTTTATACAGAAGGACAAGCTCGATAAGTAAATCAATGATCCTACCCCACTCAAACACCTAAGAAGATGCTTATACCTATATCAGGTGAGAACATTTCTATTGCATCCATTGTTTAAAAGGTGTTAAACTGACTGTGAAGTTTTTAATCAATTTAGAAAGAGTGAAATCCACTGGATGAAATGAATGACTCAGCACAGGAAGTATATTAGAATTGGTTGAAGAGGTTCAGTCATGCCCTATGGCTCTTGGATAAAATAGTAAGTCTGTCTGGAATTAGATATTCAAGTGGTCTATTGGCCTAGAATAGACAACAGGCCAGCCAGGTCCCTGGAGGGTGGGGAGGGGATTATAGGTCCCCTGTTTTCACTCCCCCTACATCCTCCTTGCCAAAAAAATGACCTTGTAAATTTCACAAGATGGACAGAAGGCCATCCTAGCAGGGTCTTAGAACACTTGGTGTCTACTAGTAGACAAGAATAAACTAGGTGCCCCAAGGAAAGGCAGCTTCAGGACTTTAACAGAAAGCTAGACCTTATATAACTATGGGGATTTTCATGAGAAATCTAACAAGATTACCCCCTTGCTGTACATACTCTCTGGGCTTGAGATCACTTTCCCTTGGATTCTATAAGTACATATAAGAAAATGCGTACTTGGTTTAGGGAGACATTTTGTACTAAATATCCTTATTATACCACCTTAGGAAATGCCCATTTCTAAAAACTAATTAAGTCCAGTTGACTAATTGCTATTAACTGATGATCAATAGGAAGAGGACCCCAGTGGGACATGTGAATTGTAGCATTAGAGAAAACCTTAAAGTCCTCAGATTACCCCTAGATCCTGGAGGAGAAAAGTAACTAACCGTCTAGTGGGGACCCATTTTTGAGTTGAAAGAGTGATCCCTGGAGCCCGGGCAACTGAAAGATAAAGCAGGGGCAATGAAGCAGAATGTGCTACCCTTTGAGTCAGGAAGACTTGTAATATACCATGCTGGAAAGAACGCTATCTCTGGAGTTGAAAAGCCTGGGTTCAAATCCTGTCTCTGAAATTTGCTGCCTGTATGACCTTAGACAAGTTATTCAAACCCCTGTGCTTCAGTTTTCTCATTTTTAAATTGAAGGGGGCCAGAGTAGATGGCCTCAGAGGTCCCTTCCAGCTCCAAGCCATCATCAACTCTCTGTGAAATGAGGGGATTGGATTAGTTTATCTCTGTGATCCCTTCTGGGTCTAGCTGTAGGATTTTCACACCAAGACCCTACTCTAGAGGTGCGTTCCTGGTTACTGCCTCATGGTATCCTAGAGTCTCTGTCTCTGATAAGTAGTTGTTGAATTAAATAAAATGTCATCTGTGTCTAAAGATGAGGGATTTCTGGCTCATACCATAAATCTTCGTTGCTTTTTTCCTGGGTTTGCTAGAGGTTAGCTCCAGCAGCTGAAGGCTTTTGGTTCAGAGACAGAGCCTCATAATTGTGTCCCTGTGCTCTCCGCACTGTGTTCCGGGGGTGCACAGTGAGGGTCTGTTGTGTTCGCTCAGCATGGGGAATCTCAAACAGTTTGAGTTTGCAGCTGCCTTGTACAAACTGCTGGCTTTCAAGCCCAATAGATAAAAAGGGCTGTAGTTTGATTACTCTAAAACCAGGAGGAGGCTGATGGGTTTGGACTGAACTGAGTGAGGATATTATATGGATGTTTGGAGATGGAAGTACCCATAGCATCACAGATGGTGAGCAGTGTTGCAGATGGTAAGTAATGCTTCTGTGGATACTTCAGAGATTGGAAATCTCATTGGATGCACCTCCAGAGACCAAAAATCTTATTGGATGGACCAAATGGGAAGAGAACTGCAGAATCTCAGCATTGGAAGGGGCCTTGGAAGTTATCTGATACAGCCCAGACATGAACAAGAATCCCCTCTTTAACATATCTGACAAGTGGTCATCAAGGCATTCCTTGAAGGCTAGGGGGAGAATGGGATATCATAGGGTGGGCTGTTTGTCTTTTATTCTTAAAGAACCATGACGTTAAGTAGACGGGATTTAAGAGAGGGAGGGCTGTGCAAAATCATCAGCCTTGCTTTCTCCTCTGGAACCATCTAGGTCCAGTGGCCAGATATTCATCAGGATGGCTGGGATATAGTAGAAAGAGAAATGAACATACACACATACATATGTGTATATATGTATATATATACACACATATATACATACATACATATGTGTATATATACATATATACATACATACATATGTGTATATATGTATATATACACATATATACGTACATACATATGTGTATATATGTATATGTATGTGTGTGTGTGTGTGTATATATATATATATATATATATACATAATCAGGGGATCTGGGTTCAAACCCTGGCTCTGCCACTTACTACCTGTGACTTTGGGAAAGTCATTTAACATATTTGGGCCTCAGTTTCTCCATTTGCAAAAAAAAGCATATATAATATTTAGGTATCTAAATACTTACTTATAAGGATCTCATCTCCTTGGATCACAGATTTAGAACTGGAAGGTTTACCAAGTTCAACCTGTTCATTTTAAAAGGAGAACACTTAGCTCCAGAGTGGTAAAGTGAATGACTTGTTCAGGAATACATAGGCAGGAAGTACAGAGCTGGGGTCTGAACCCTGGTCCTTTGCTTCCCTAATTATGGTATTAGGCTGCCTCTCAACATGTCTTCTGCAAACCATCCTTGTTTCCCCTCTGGACAAAATGGGATTTTGTTTTTCATCTGGATGTCTGTGATGTCTTCCTTGCTTTATCTTAGCATTGAAGTGGTCCTGGGCTCTCAAGGGCCAGATCAGGGCTCCCAATGCTGTTGAAGGCCATACCACATTGTAAAGGGTTTGAGTCTGACCTTGACGATAGACTAAGCCCTTCGTCTATTTTCAGAGATCAGCCTAATTAAGCTAGAGAAGTTTATCAATCAATTAATCCTCAACCAACATCTCCTGTGTGCTAAGTGATGGGGAAAAACCAATGAGGGCAGTGTAGGGTGTTAAAATTTAGTAGGTACCAGTAGTACTTGTAGATAGAAATATACAGAAAAAATAAAAATAGATAGAAACAAAAAACCTGGCACCTTAAAACAGAACGAAACAAAACAAAAACAAGACTAGTTAGTTAAAGTTGGAAACTTCCAGATGGAGTTTTTCCTTCTCCTCTTCCTCTTCCTCGCCTTCCCCAGTCTTATAGCTGCATCCAAGCTGAGTTCCTCCCCAGTCTCATCTCATCCTGTTCCCTTCCCTGGAGACAACCTTACTAGTCACAGATTTATAGTCTCTGCTTCCCCACCATGGAACAATGGCCCAGGGTCCTTCCTCCCATAGAGCTGGTGCCCTGTGGTCTAAGGTCTCTCTTCTACTTGACTTCAGGGCTCATTTTGTGGTGGTGGCCCCAGGGGTCACAATTGTTAGTGACAGTTCTGAAGTCACTTCACTCATAAAAAAGGAAAAGATTAGACTTAAGGTTCTCTAAGTTTCCCCTCTAGCTTCAAATCTGTGATCAGGGGACATTGAAATAGCCCTTTCAGACAGTTCTGTTAGGAAGTTTTGCCTTGAAATGCTGATGTGAAGAAGTCCTTCTGGCCCCTGTGAAGGTCATTTGGACCCTAGGATCGAAAGCTAGAAGAGATTTTGAAAATGAGTCTGACTCCCTCACTTGACAAAAAAGGAAATTAAGGACTGGGGTGGCCAAGTGACTTGCCCAGAGTTACATGGTGAGTATCTGGTTGGATTTGAGTTCATCTTCCTCACTCCAGGTCTGGTGAAAGCCATTCTGTTTCCACTGTGCCCCGAGGACTTTTCTGCACTTGGATGTTCCTCTGGCACTTCTGCTTCTAACTTGTTGGCACCACCCCTCCCCATGCCACCACACTCTCTCTGGTTCTTTTGCCCTTCCCTTCGTTCCCCTCTTTTGATGCATCCCTCTTCCTCCTTACTTCTGCCCTTTAGTGAAACAAAGAGACAGAGGTGAAGTGAGCATCTGGGGGGTCCAGGAACATTGTTCCAGGATAAGGGAGTCTACAAGGTTCTGTGAAAGGAGTTGTAGGATTCGGGTGCGAGTCCTACCTTTTCCTGACTACTGTGTGACCTTGGAAAAGTAATTTTACCTCTGACCTCAGTTCCATTATCCCTGAAATGGGAGGATGTTAAACTAGATGACTTCTAAGTTTCCTTCCCACCCCTCTGACCCCGAAAGGACATCAGGAGGGCCATCTTTCTTACATATGGTGTGACCAAGTGGTGTGGGGACAATGAGATGCATTTGAAAGTGAACTTGGTAGGTTGAATTCTATATAAAAATTACTTCAAGTTTGAGTCCGTTCTTCCCAGGGACTGAGGGGGAATAGAGGAGAGCATGTCTCTCCAGGATTTTTGGAGACATTTTCCTATTTTTATTCTTGCTAGATCTTCAAAGTTAATATAGGTGGCACAGTGGTTAGAGTGCTGGGCCTGGAGTCAGGAAGGTCTGAGTTCAAATCTGAAATTTTCCTAGCTGTGTGACCCTGAGTAAGTCATTTAACCTCTGTCTGCTTCAGTCTCTTCAACTGTAAGATGGGAATAGTAACAGCACCATCCTCTTGGGGCTGTTGTGAGGATCAAATGAGATAATGTTTGTAAAGCACTTAGCAGAGTGCCTGGTACACAGTAGGTCCTGTATAAATGCTTATTCCCTTCCTCTGTAGGGTATGAACTTGTTGAGAGTAGTAACCGTTTTCCTTTTGTTTTTGTGTTTCTAATACCTAGCACAGCGCCCTTCACATCTGAATCAGTCTCCTCCTTTCCCCAGTCTTTCCTTGGTGATTATCTCTCTGGGCAATGGTCTCTCCATATCCTGAGGTCTCTCCCGAATAGGTACCTGTTCCTATAATGGTTTACCCTTGACAACCCCACCTTTCCACTCAACCTTGTGCTTGGCTTACGCTCCAGAATTGCTAGCTATGGCTCTGAAACCACTGCTTTGACCCAGTTTGGCATTCCCGAAAGTCTTGTGCTTTGAATGAGTATAAACTTCCTCTCTCCTATACCTCTCCTGGTTGTTTGGATATAGTATGAGTAGATTTCCTATCCCCTCTGTGTAGTCAATGATGGGTCTTGAGAATAACATCTTAATCAGTCACGATTTCCTTTCCCGTCTATAAACCTGGACATATGCTGGATAATGTCCAGAAGGTGCTGAGAGAGGAAGTATGGTATAGTAAACTGAAGGCTGGTTTTAGAGACAGGAAGTGCAGGGTTCAAGCTCTACTCCTGATAGATAGGGATTGTGTGACCCTGGGAAAGTCACTTAACCAGTAAGTATTCTTATTGGTAACTAAGGTAACTAAGACTAAATTTCAGAACAGCTGCTAATTTGTATCAGTAGACTTCTTTCATCTGGAATTTCCTATTCCAATGAAATTGTAGGTTGTGTCCAAAAAAATATGTAAAGAAGACCAGATGGAAATGAGCAACCCTTGAGGACAGAAAGAGCCCTCTCCTGTCTTCACTTACCTACCTCCCCTTTCCTATTTTTATTACCTAAACTACATGTGAGGAACTTACTTTTCAGGGGTGAGGGATGTTAGCCCTCCAAATTTACTACCAAGTATTCATTTCTAATTATTAATTTTTTTTACCTGACTTCATCCAATTACTCAAGCTTTTTTCCCATCCCACAGATCTCTCTGTTAATGTCACTGAGATGATTCTAGCCTACAGTTTAATGTCAAGATGCGTCACCCACAGGAGTGCTGGTGGAGTGTTTACAGCCAGCCAGGGACGTAGGAATATATGCAGTGTGTCCGTGTCACACACAATCATTTGATTTCATTGTAGTCAGAAAGTGGGGGGGGGGCATTCTGGCCCTTCAAATGTCAGCTACTCAGCTTAACAGGTATTTTATCATTACTTTTTTGAGTCATTATAGTCAGCCAACATCTGGCCAATGGCTTTTTGGAGATCCATCTCATTTTTCTTACAACCATTTGCTAACAGTCACTGGTGTATTTACAATTTTTTCCCTGGGTTTTGATATGATTGCATCTGGGAAAGTGGAAATCAATGAAGTATTAGATAGGATGTGCCGATTGAATAATGGTGGTAACTTGGAATCTCAGACATCTCTTTGTACCATGTGGTGGAATCAGCAATATGGAGTAGTGAAGAGGTCCAGGCATTACTTCTGGCAGATATAAATGAATACCTTGTGCCCTGAAGTTTAGGCAAGTATTTGAGAAGGTGACATAGGGGTCTACCTTTGAACCACTGGATCTCCATGGTCCTAAAGGGCTGAGTCTGTATATAATCAGTCCCTCACACACTTAGAATATTGGGATTTTAGAACAAATGGGTATAGACCATTTAGAAGGACATTTTTTTTCTGATTTTGTTGGTAGAGGGAACTCCCAGGAGAGGAAACTCTATTAATGAAGGTCAACAGCTTTTCTATAACTGATAGCCTTAGAGGGTTCCACAGGGGCATTGAGATTTGTCCAAGGTTACGTAGTTGGTACGTGTCAGAGACAGGATCTGAACAGAAATCTTTCTGACTCTGGAGTCAGCTCTCAATTCCCTGTGCCACATGGTCAAATTCCATTTTATAGATGGGGACACCATGGCCCATGGTGATGGAATTGGAGGGAAAGATGAAACTAGAACCTTGATTCTAAATCATTATATGATTTAATTCTTTTTAACTCCTTCGCTGTTTTGGTATTCTTGGAACCTATTATTTATCTATAAGATGCTGCAGAAATGCAAGCTTTTGGAGGACAGAGATTTAAATTTGTTTTTTTATATCTGTAACTTCTAGAATAATGACCAGCACATTGCAGATGTTAATAATACATGTTTGTTGACTGATGGAAAATGTTTATATCAAGGACAATGATTATTTCCATAGCCTAAGCTATCCTTTCATTCTACCCATACTGTTTCTCATACCCAACCAACTCCTAGAAGATGAGAGAGCTCCCTTGGGTTTAGTGTGGAGTAAGGCTATATATTAGCTCATATGTATTTTCTTTTTTGGCCTGGAGATCACTTCATACTGGCTGGAAGCACAAGTTGGGAAGCTTTTTGCTTAAAAAAAAAAAAAGACCTCAGAGAAGTCTTCCTTCAATATTGCCAACATCTTACTCTTGGCCCACTTAAAGGAGAGTAGAGTGGTACTTGAGACGTCTTCAGAAGTATTCTTCTGAGTTCCCTTAGTTGCTTTAGAGTCAAAGTTTTTCATCTATTGTCACTACATTATCCTGTTTCTGTGATAAAAGTGTTTCAACCTGATTTCCCAACTATTCACAATATTAGGGGTGTGTGTGTGTGTGTGTGTGTGTGTGTGTGTGTGTGTGTGTGTATGTGTGTGCATGCACAGACCAGAGCCAGAACTAGAGTGAGACAACCGGAACATTACCCAGGGTGACAAATTTAGGAGGTTCTTTGTATATGTGCAGTCCTTTAGCAACACATTAACACTACTAAGTTATTCTAAGAAAAATACTAGATAAACTATGAAACGACTCGATGGAGGCTGTAGTATGTTCTTCCTCTCTTCTGTTCCTCTCCCCTCCCCCCTCCCCCCCCTCCCCAGCCTTCTATGGTAACATTTCTAGCAGCAGCCTTGTGTTGGTGTCCTAGGGCATCTCCCCACCCCATCCCTTAGCTGGGGGGCAGTGCTTCATGGTTCTAGCCCTAACCACTTTTTGTGGTACTACCTTGGGTTCCAAAATTCCTTGTTATGGCTCTGGGGTGTGTACAAGTTAAAAAGACTTTTATTAATCAACCATTAAAAAAAGAGTCAGCACCACAAATTCATAAGTTCTTGGATTTTTCGGTGGCTAAAAATTTGTTTGCAAATTCAGAACACAACAGCTATTCAAAGCTGGCAGCTTTAATGGAGTTTTTTCATTTTATTTTTAATTATACATCGGAGTCTCAATTACACCCCAGGGATTTATTTGCTTAAGAAAAGTCAAACTATGGATTACAAGATTGGAAATTAATTTCCACCTCATCAGATTAATTTTACTGTTCACTCCACAAGTATGATTTGTAAAGTCTTGTATTAGCTAAAAAGTTTTCAATACTATATTACAAAAAAGTACTTAAATATGGATGACACTGATTGAAGATGGTGTTTTCCCTCTGTTTGGTTATTGAGGATTGGGGGAAAAAAGCAGGACATTCTCCTTTAGAATCAATCTCTCATTGATTTCCCAGAACACAGTAATTAATCGGGGTGCTAATAGAAACAATCTCAAATCTGTTGTTCAGTTCAAGTGTCAGTTAAGAAAAAAGGTCTAGACTGCTTATAAAATGTAACAAAAAGAAGGGATTGTAAACAGAAAAATAAAATATGCAGAAGAGAGAAACGTTCTGAGCACATTGCTTCAAGATCCCCACAGAGAAAACAGATCAAGTAAGAGGTATCACATTCTTTTGCCTACCTATAAATCTTTCACCATCTCTTCCTAACACATCTACTCTCAGGTCTTCTTTAAGAAAGCATTCTAATAAGCTTTGCTTTACTCAACAGGATCTTAATGTCCAGAATGGTGTTCAGGGGTGGGGAACCTTCAGCCGTGAGGCCACATGTGGCCCTCTAGGTCCTCAAGGGTGGCCTTTCCTCTGAACTCAAACTTCACAGAATAGGTTCCCCACTGCTGTATGCTGTGGAACAGCTCCATTGAGAGATGTTGACAATGAATAGGAAGGGAGACTTCCAGTACCAATATGGGTGCACTCAAGTCAGACCTTATGAACTATGGGTGGCTGTCACCATTCAGTCATAGCTTAGGACAGGCAGCCCTTTGCTGGTATCATCCCCTCCTCTCTTAGCAGGTCTAAGACTGGGATCAAAGGCATTCTTTTTCTCCCTAAAAGATGGGTAGTGGTTACATTAATATGACTAGTGAGAACAGAGCTTCTTCCATGTTCAATCCTGTTAAAAAGCTAACATTGTTGTGAGTAAAAAATAATAAAAAAAATAGGTGGTCATTTTTATTTCATCTTTACAGTGATATGGTAGCAATACAAGGAAAACGGTGAATACCCTTGCTGAAGGTATCCTGGTCCCATCTCTTGCTAGAGGGTTCGGTTTGGAGAAAAAGAAAAGGATTTTTTTGTTGTTTTGTTTTTGGCTGCAGCTTTGGTAAACAATGAATGGCAAAATGCATTGCAGAGATGTCTCTGAGAGAGATGATGACTCCGAACACAGAATACGCCACAGCACGTTCATTGACAAAGCTCGACAAGCGACTCACTGCATCATATCTCAGTGGAAGGAGAGAAGGAAGTGCTAGTGTCACCAGGAAAACAAACAAACGAACAAAGAAACGAATGAAGAGTATGAAAACAACCAACACCAAGCTGTGGGGATCCTCCGCCCCATCTTCTATAGACTAGAAACATCACGTTTGCATATCAAACAGCAGCTGCGTTATTGCTCTATGCATCGGAATCAATTAAGGAACTCATAATAGACGACACGTTACAAACTTAAGGTTCTTTGGTGAAGAATGAGAGAAACCAGTATCTGCACGTTAAAGAAAAATCTTGTCCCGGCTGGCCTGGCCTCTATCTGTTGATTCGCTGGATGCGTTCGCAGAGCAAGGAGAGGTACTGAGTGAGTTTCACCATGGCAACAATGGCCACGCCCCCACTCATCATGCACGTGGGCCAGAAGAGGGAGTGGAACAGCACGTTGGAGCTGTAGAGTTTGGTTAAGATGACGTTCTTTTGGATGCCAGATGGGTCGGAGAAGCAGGAGAAGCGTTGGTACTTCCGGAAATTCTCCATCACCACATTCACCACAGACAGGGACTCTTCGAAGTTCTTGCCACACTTGGGTATGTAAGAACACTGTAGAGAGAAGGAGAGAACCTCGTTGAAAGGCATTACTTCCTTTCTCCCCCTTTGCCTGATTAAATGACCATAGATTTAGAATCGGAAGCTCTGAGCTTCAGGAGAGCCTGGGTTCAAGACTTGCTTCTGTGAGATTATGGACGAGTCACTAAACTGAAGGTCTGACCATGTCCTCCCCTACAGCAGCTTTCTCGACTCCCTCTATGTCCAAGATAAAATCTAATCTATACTGTTCGAAATACGAAATCCTTCGCAATTGTGAATTTCCAGGCTGATTCCATATTCTACATTCTAGTCTTTTGCTTTACTTGCTGTTTCCCTTCAAAAACATTCGTTTCTCTTCTCTGTTTTTCTATGCTCAGGCTTTCCCTTCTTTCCTCCTCGTCTAGGAAGTTCTAATTCTCTTAAGGGTTCTTTTCAAATGCTAATGTTGACAAGACACCCTTTGGGATCTCCTTCAGTTGCTAGCGCTTCCGTCCTTGTCTTTCCCTGCTCCCTGAAAATTCTTTTATTTACTGTACATATATATTGTATGTATCTATATCTTGTATCTCTCTCGTATAATCTCTCTCTTTATAATATCTATATATCCTGTATATATGCATGTGTGTGTATATGTATATGTGCACACACCCCGGTGATGAAGTGGGTAGAGCATTGGACCTGTAGTCAGGAAGATCTGAGTTCAAATGGGATGCTTCCTGGCTGTGTGACCCTGAGCAAGTCACTTAACCCTGTTTGCCTCAGTTTCCTCATCTGTAAAATGGGCATAATGACAGCACCTCCATTGTAGGGCTATTGTGTCAAATGAGACAATAATAATTGTCAAGTATTTAGCACAGTTCCCCCCACGTAGTATGCACCAGGGGAATGTTAGATATTATTATTTTATGTGTACTTATTGGCATATATGTTGTATCTCTCAAGTAGAGTGTAGGCTTGTTGAAGGTAAGGACCATTTTTTTTTTCTGGGAACTATTTCTTTCTTTTTTTTTTAATTTTCATTGACTTGTTTATTTACTTTTAGTTTACAAGATTCAGTTCCACAATCCCTTGAGTTTCAGATTTTCTCCCCTCTCTGTCCTCTCCCCCACGGCAGCATGCAATCAAGCATAGGATCTGCAAATACTTTCACATTGGACATCAGTCTGGTTGTATAAAAGGGTTGTAACCAATGGAGTGAACAATGGGAAAAAAGAAAGAAAACCAAACATGGAAAAGAGTGATAGCATGTAGGTTGCTTCAGTCTCCATTTAAACTCTGTTCTTTCTAGATCTTTCTCTGAATGTAGATATCTCCTTCCATCCTGAGACTTGTAGAGTTGTCTTATACCTGTGCGTTGCTGAGAAGAGACCAGTTTATCAAGGCTGGTCATCACACATACGATGTGTCTGTGATTGTGTACAAATTTTTCCTGGTTCTGCTCTTCTCACTTAGCATCAATTTGTATAAGCCTCTCCAGGTACATATGAAGACCGTCTCCTCCCTATTTCTTGTAGCACAAGTGTTCCATTATAGTCATATACCACAACTTGTTTAGCCATTCCCCAATTGATATGGGCATCCCCTTAATTTCCAGTTTTGGTAAGGACCATTTTGATTTTGTCTTTGTATGCCCAGCATATATTACAGTGCCCTATATATAGTGGGAACTTAGTAAATGCTTGTTGAATGGATAAATGAATTTCTCTGAGCCTCACATTCTTCACCTCTATGTAATGAGAAGAGGAGTTTGAACAAGGAAGTTTCTTTGATGAGTTCTTTTAAATGAACTTTCAGGACAGTGTTTAGAACATGCAATAAGACCCTCTCTCTATAAAGTATGGATATAACCATTGTTAAGAAGGCAAAGACAACTCCTGCTTGGTTTCCATTGAGTGGAGCTGCCCTCAAATGATTTGGTAGGATGGAGGGGGAAGGATGCTGGATTGGGCATGAGATGCCATGGGCTTGAAACCTTATTCTGCTACTGCCTGAGGGAGGCCAGAGCATTAGTCAACCTCACTGAGCCTCAGTTTCCTCACCTGTAAAATGAAGGGGTTGTACTGTATGACCTCTGTGGTCTCTTCTTGCTCTATGATCCTAAAATGCTCACAGTGTCCAAGTTTAAAGGCAAAAACAAGACCATTTGACTGGTTGTTTTGACTATTCCATGGGAAGAGTAACTGGTTCTGAATTGGCTTTCATTTAACCCTTGGGGTGATGGTAATTTATTTGTAGTATCACTTTTAGAAAGTAAGTCCAGTTTCTCTCTGTGGGCTACTCTAGGTATGCCATTTAGAGCGGACACTACCTGGTGAGAGCTAAAGAGTATTCCCAAGACCTGTGGAGAGTGGTTAATGAGCCTTTTAGCATACACGATAAGTCAACAAGAGCATGGCCCATATGAGCATCAGGGCAGGGTAAGAACTATTTAGCTCAACTGACATGCGCCTGACAGGCTCCATCATTTGGTTTGTCTTCTCTCTCCCTTCATTCTTCCTTCCCCCTCTCTCCCCTCCCCCCTCTGTCATTTCTCTCTCTACCCCCCTTCCTTTATCTCTCTTTCTTTCTTCCTCCCCGTCTCTCTGTCATCTCTCTCTCCCCCTTCCTTTCTCTCTCTTTCTTCCCTCCTCTCTCCCCTTCTCTGTCATCTCTTTCTCCCTTCCTTTATCTTTCTCTCTCTTTCTTCCCCCCGTCATCTCCTCTTCCTTCCTTTCTCTCTCTTTCTTTCTTCCTTCCTCTCTTTCCCCTTCCCCTCTCTCTCCTCTCCCATCCTCTAGCTCTCTCTCTACCCCTATCATCCCCTCCCTCATTCTCCCCTTCCTTCTTTCTCTCTCCCCCCTCCTTTCTCTTTCTCCTTTTTCTCTTTCCCTCTCTCCCTCTCCTTATGTCTTCCCTCTCTCCCCCCTTTTTGACTCTTTCCCTTTCTGACTTTCTCCTCCTCCCTTTTTCTCTCCTCTCTGCCTTTCTTCTGCCATTGTCTTTCTTACTTTCCCTCTTCTCTTCTTTTTCTTAACAGCTGGTCATAATAAGGAACTTCATTATTTTGAATATAAGGGATAGAGTCCCCCCTCCTCCTCTACCTCAATTAGCAAGATGTTCAACACTCATACCTTTATCAGGCAGAAACAGCACTTACTATATTTACTCAATCAACTCTCATGTTCCTGTTTCTTAATTTTAAAAGCAGGTTAATTGAGTATCTTTTTTCTAAGGAAAAACATATTTTTTACTTGTGTGTTCTTTGATGTCCTCCCCTTCCTTGGGTCAGTGAGAAAAAAATGTTTCCTATCCTCTGCCTAGTCTATACAATGCAAACACTTTTTCTTTTCTTCCTTTGAACCGACCATCCAGAGGTGAGATGAGCATTTGGGGTAGAAATGAAGTTCTTATGACCTTAGCATAGACCATGGTTAATTCTGTCCTAGAGTTTGTGGGTCCAAGGATAAAAGAAATGGTTTTTTTTTCTTTGTGGTTAGGATACATAATTTTATTGGTGTATGAAGCTACTCAAGAGGAAACTGTCAAAGTATGCAGGCACTGGATTTTCAATCTATGATCTTAGAGAATTGCGGCACTCCAACCCTAGCATGCCAGACTTCAAGGCTAGTTCTCTATTCACTATGCCATGCTGCTTGGAAGGAAAAATGAGTTGGTTTTGGTTTGCTCTTTCCCCTGACCTTCCTGGTGGGGCCCAGGGACAGTGGTGCCTTGGAGGGGCATGACCTCTACCAGTGTTACCAAGAGGATCTCCCCTTCATTGGGCCAGAATGAATGCTGAGCACTTTGCTTTTGATCAGTGGAACCACATTTCATGAGGGGCATTCTATCCTAACGTGGCTTGATCAATCTCTTAACAGTTAGAAAGCAAACATTTACTAAATGCCTATTGCGTGTCAGGGGGCAGCAATGGAGAGATAACCAGGTCTAGATTCAGGAAAACTCATCTTCCTGGGTTCAAATCTGACCTCAGACACTTACTAGCTGTGTGACTCTGGGCAAGTCACTTGACCTGTTTGCCTCAATTTCCTCATCTGTAAAATGATCTGGAGAAGGAAATGGCAAACCTTTGCCAAGAAAACTCCAAATGGGGTCACGGAGAATTGGACATGACTGAAAAACTACTGAACAACTGAATTATGTGTCCGATGCTGTGCTAAGTTCTGGGAAAAACAAACAAACAAAAGCAACACACTGCCCCTGCTCTCAAGGAGATCCTGGTCTAATGTACAGTAGTTAGCTAAGGATATAAATACATCAGTAGCCAGGAGGCTGAGTTAGCTTGAGCATTGCTGGGGGCCTGAAAGGACTTCAGTGAGGGTCTAGTTTCTCAGGGAATTCAGTTCCATTCAAATTTAATTTAAAAAGGCTTTGTTAAATGCCTACCATGTGCCAGGCACCACGATAGACTGGAGACAAGAAAATGAAATGGAAAACAATTCCTGTCCTCAAGGAGCTTACATTTTATTTGTGTTAAGAACTTCTGGTTAAAAACTAGCCTTTGACTGTTTGGTCGTCTTGGCTGAGACAATAATTTTCTTTCCTTCTGCAGTGTTTGGACCCAGGCCGGTGAGCTGCTTGCTGGGGACAGATGGGAGAGAAGTGGCCTCTGGGGAAGTTTGGAGATACCTTTTTTAATCTTGCTTCTGTCCCTGCAGCTACGCAGAGGAATGATTTTTATTCAAGGAGATTTAAAAAAAAATTTAATTGGTTGTATTTAGGAAAGGTCAAACCATTACTGACAATTTAGATAACAAATCCATGGGGGCCTTCTCTATTCTTGGGCCAGGAGAGTTTGTGAGAATAACCTCCCTTGCAATGGGGTTCAGTGTCATCAAAAGATCTCCAGAGTTAAAAACAAAATGAGGCTTCATTAAAAGTGGTTCTTTTATTGTTACTCTCTTCTTCTAAAAAAGTCTTTTAAAAAATGGTTTGTAAGTGGGTGGAGCAGTATTGGAGTCAGGGAGACTCTGGGTTGAATTCTGCCTCGGCTATTTGCTAGCTGTGTGACCCTGGGCGAGTCACTTCACTACTGTCTGCTTCAGTCTATTCATTTGTACAATAGGGAATGATAAGGGCTCCTCCCTCACGGGGGTTGTTGTAAGAATCAAGTGAGATAACCCATGCTACTTTTCTGACCTTAAAGTGCTACATACGTGCTGGCTGGTGTTGGCATTACGTACTCTAGCTTATTTATTGTGGTGTTATATTTTTATTTATTATTATGGGCTATTATATGTCCAGAAGGGAAGGCAGTATGGCTCGCCCAGGGCAGGAGACAGTAAGCCCATCCCCTCTCTAGTCCTGCACATCACGTCCCTCGATGCCACCTGAGATTCCATGAGCACTTTTGGCTACCATCATACACTCTTGTCCCAGCAATCAGATCAGCCTCCTTTCACTTTTGAGAGTAGCTGACCTTGGTTCTACTTCAAATATCTTCCATGTTGACTCAACCACTCTCAATCCTATTTGCTTAGGGACTCTGAGAGGTTGCTTGTTGTAATTTGGTAGAGATAGAATAGAGTGAAGGCAGCCAGACTCCATTTGTTTTACTCTAAGGTTTTAAGTGAATGTCCTCTTAAAATGGAGAGGTAAGTGGTGCCATAGTGCATAGAACACTGGGCTTGGAATCTGGAAGATTCATCTTTGTGAGTTCAAATCTGGTCTCAGGTACTTACTTGCCGTGTGATCTTAGTCACTTTATCCTGTGTGCCTCAGTTTCCTCATCTGTAAAATGAGCAGGAGAAGGAAATGCCCGACTACTCCAATATCTTTGCCAAGAAAACCCCAAATGGATCACAGAGAATTGGACGCAGTTGAAGTGACTGAACAACAAGAATTTTAGTCTAGTACCTGGAGTCCTGGATTTGGAGTCAGGAAGACCTGGATTTGATTCTTGCCTTAGTCACTTATGAGCCGTGTGACCCTGACCACATCACTATTCTACCTGAGCCTTAGTTTCCTCATTTGTAAAAAGGAGAGAATAATACTTGTCCCAAAGACTGAATGAGATACTGTATATAGAACACATTACAAAACTTAAAGAAATATATTCATAGAGTTATTAATAAGAAAGACTTCATGGTATGGTGAAAAATGAATTTGAAGTATATAGTAAGAGGATCTGAGTTTGAATCCTGACTGCTATTTACTGACTATGACTTTGGACAAGTCACTTAATCTCTCTGGGTTGCAATTTTTCACATGTAAGGTGAGATCATAAGTTTTGCATTTCCTACTTCTGAGGAAAGTACTTTGTGAGCTGCAAAGAGCTAAGATTATTTTGCTATCAAGGGGTGGGGAGGGAACAAACATTTATTAAGCACCTACTATGTGTGAGGCACCATGTTTGCTGAGTATTTTTAAAAAATATTATTTCATTTGACCCTATGAATAAGTGTTATTATCATCTTCATTTTCACTTAAAGTAACTGAGGCAAACAGTGGTTAGATGACTTGTCCAGGGTCACAAAGCTAGCAAGTTCTGAGGTCACATTTGAACTCAGATCTTCCTGACTCCAGGCTCAGCTCTCTCTCAACTGTCCTACCAGCTGCCTGGGAATTTCCATTGAATGACCCCTAGTTAACGACTTACTCTCCTTCCTTATAGTGGCAAGGGAAACAGAATAGATTTTGATCTGGAAGGGACTTGAGAGCTCATCTAGTTACATCTTCTCCTTCTACACACAAAGAACATTTTACAGAAAGGAAAAGCAACTCACTTATAACCATCACAAGCAATGGATCCTGGATTTGAACTCAGGTCATCTGACTTCAAAATCTAGTACTCTTTCCATAGCCTCTTACCCGCAAATTAGGCAGCCTCCCTGGAAAGGTGTGGGTGGAGGTGACAATGTGATGAAACCATCCTTGGAAGTATGGAATGAAGAGAAATATAGGCAGAGCTGTAGTTAGGAATTTTTGTACCTAGGACCAAGAGTGGCAGGGTGGAAGAGAAAGTACCAGGGCTGAGGAAGTGTACCCAGAACCATTTGATGGTTTCTGGCCTAGAGGTTTGCTGTCATGTTAGTGCCTGTTTGGTTATCAGAGAGAGGAAGCATGCTGATGATGGTATGGCATGTGCCTGCTACAATTTGGCGCTCTCAGGCAAAGCCGCAACTGTCCCACCCTAGTTATGACTCAAAGTACTCTTTCTTGTTTTCTCTCTAAAGAGGTCCATGGAAGAGTGAATTACACAGAAGATTCCCCCAAACTGTTTACTTTAGGAGGGAAGGGGTGATTTGGAGAAAAGAACTTTGTGTCCTGTCCGACTTGAGTGATAGCTAGACAGCCTCCGAGTCTGCAGGAGCCCCATTTTCTTTCACCTCTCCTGACTTTCAGCATCCTATCAGCATTTTTCCTGCTTTGAACTTGCTTTTTAAAGTTATCTGGTTTCTACTTTTATTTTTTACTATTTGCCAAGCTGTACTGTTTAAAATGCTTGGCAGAGCAAAGGGAAGCAATATGCTACCCCAATTACGCACTGTCCTGCCAGCATCCTCATGCATCCCTCTCCAGAGCACGCCCCATCCTTGCTCTGTTTGCTTACACATTTTTACATTTATTACAGCATTCTGGCATGCTGAGGCACTAAAACAGGGAGCAAAACAAAGGGAATCACATCGGGAGATGAAAGCACTTTGGTACCCAGGGCTGCTCAAACACCTGCAATTGTCTGAACCAGGCAGATGTAAGGATATTAATTTTCTGTTGCTGATTATACCACCACTCAATCAAATAACAGTTGATTTGATGTTTCCAGCAGGTTTGGAAGATTGCAAGTGTCTAGAATTGCTGGTTATTTCTTCCCTTTACTCTCCTTTCTTCGGTGTCCATTGTATCTTTCTTGTCATTTGACCCTCAGCTCCACTTCCTGGATGGACCCATCATTCTTGGTGCCAGCTCAGTAGAGGAGTGGCTGAGCAGATAGCTCCTTACGACTGGCATTCCCCTGAAAGATTTGGTTTCCAGATGGTCTCAGCCACCCCTTTGTAAGCACTTCAACTTTGAGTATGTGAATTTTGGGAGCAGGAAGTTCTGTGGACTGCTTCTCAGAGTGGTTATTTCCTGCATGCTGGAAACCTGTCCTGTGTCTTATGTCATTGTTCACTTGTTTCAGGCTTGTCTGACTCTTCATGACCCCATTTGGGATTTTCTTGACAAAGATACACTGGAGTGGTTTGCCATTTCCTTCACACACACACCTTTGTATGTATATTTTTGATATTTTCTTATAAATGTAGATATCCTCTCCCGCAATTGACTATAATTCCCCTGAGGGTGATTTCGTTTTTTGTTTTTGTGTGCCTGATGTCCAGTTCAGTCCCTGCTGAGCAGAAGATGCTTAAGAAATGTTTGTTGATTGTGTGATTGTTTGGGAAGACTTTAGCTTTAAGAGCTAAAGAAAAAAAAAGTACATGGGGCAGGAAACAAAAATGAAAGAAAATTGTCCTTGTGCCTTTCAAGTGACAACATCGTGATTGACCCACTTGTGTCCTGTTGACTTAACTCAAAAGTTGACAGCTATGTATTACACATTTCAGTAAAATTACTTCCTTTCAATTTCATGCTACTCCTTTATAACTTTTAGGAATGTGACTATTTTAAGGGACTGATTTTTTTTAAAGGTCGAACTCCGATTTCATGAGTATAGGGATTTCCTGGTTTGGAAACTCCCTCTACTAATGCAAATCAGCTACTCCATTGTAAACCATAGTCTCAGAAAGCTGGGCAGGCGGTGAGAAGTTATTGACTCGCCCATGGTCACAAAGCAGGTTTCTGTCAGAAGATGAGTTTGCAATAAGTCTTCCTTACTCTGAAGCCACGATGCCCTGCTGATCGATCACATGGGCTGCTAACTAGTCAAAATGGAAACCAGTTGTTCTTGCTCATGCTAACAAGGGAAGAATGATCAGTGCTAGAGATTTTGGCATTGGTTGAGGAGCTGATGGAAGGATTCTCCTGGCAGCTTTTCTAGCCCCCATCTTTTGATCATGTTTGTCAGCTGACCCTTTTAAGGTCATGGTCTGGTGACCCTCTGAAAAGAAAAGCGCTGGTTCCTCCTCAGTGGTGTCAGGTTTAGACACAACACAACATGCCTGAGTTCTATTGTTTTGATATTTGGGATCTCAGAAATTGAACTCTGCAGAAAGAAATGACAACTGTGGTCGAAGGGAATGCGGTGAAAAGTCCAATTATTTTCAGTTTCCACTCTCTGGGGTGTGGAACCACTCAGACCATTAAGGAGAGCTTTGTAAGGCTTGACAGTGGCAATTCCCATCTGGGCTTTCTGTTCCTGCCCATCTGCCCCCTTTCTCCACAAATCAAGTTTCCAGTGGGAAGAATTTCAACCACAGAGAAAAGCGGAGAGATGCATAAAGAATCAAGCCAGTGTACAGCATTGTAGGAAATAACAGCAGCTACAGTGCAGTGGAAAAATCGCTAGTGCTGAAATCAGCCTGGGTCGAAATTTGGATTCTGCTACTTACAACTGTGACTACCAGCAAGAGACTACCCCTCTCTGGGCCTCAGTTTTCTAGCTCTAAAATGATGGAGATGCATTAGATTTTCTCGAAGTTTCCTCCCCAGTCTAAATCCTCTATGCCTGTCACATAATAGGGGCTTAACAAATAAATTGCTAATTTCCCTTAGCTGCCCCAAATTGGCACTGGCAATATAGTGAAGGCCCTGAACATTGGTCTGGATCTTGGTGGCATTGTCATTTAATGCCGACTCAAATATGAAGGCTCAGAAATATTGCTGGGGTGTATTCCATGGAACTGTAGCTTCACAGGATGTGAGAATCCAAAAACACCCATCGTTTGCCTAGAAGGAAAGTCAATAACAGCTGACATTTATCTGTCTCTCAGGTTTACATAACAGAATCACAGACTTCTAGAATTGTCAGGGGCCTCAGAAGCAACAGCTCCAGCTCATTCTTGAAAACGCTGCCTCTCTACAACATACCCAAAAGGACATCTAACCTCTGCAGGAAGCCACTCTCAGGAAAGCTCATTTCACTTTTGGACAGTTCTCATTGTTACAAAATTTTCTTCCTGATATCATTTCTAAATGGCGCCTACAACTTGCATATGTTCTATTGAGTTCATCCCTTTGGGACCCAGTAGAAAGTCTCCTTCCTCTTCCATGTGACAGCCCTCCAAATATTTGAAGACAACTACCACATTTCCCTTAGGTCTTCTGTAGGTTAAACGCCCCCACTTTCTTCAGTTGGTATTCATATGGCATGAGCTCTCAAGTACCATCTCCAACAGGGAGCCTTTCCTTATCTCCCTAGTTACTATGCCCTCCACCTGGAGAAAGTACTTTGTGCTCTGTGTTTACTCTTCTGGGATGTCTCCTCCAATTACAACGTAGGCTTCTTGAGGGGGGAGGAATTATTTCCCTTTTTTCTTTGTTACCCTAGCCCCTAATACTATGATCACCACAGAGTAGGGACAGAATAAATGCTTGATGAATTTTCAGTGAATGAATAATTTTCCAATTTCATCAACATTCAAAGAGTCTGGTATTTGACTCATATCCCACAGCATCCACCCTGTTTGGAGGGCTTATGGCTGAAACAGTCACATCTTGGGAAAAAAAAAAACTAAGACTATGTTCACTTTTATTTATTAATAAAACAACCTTAGGGCAACTGAACATGGCTTGTGCTTCCTGTAGATTAGGGGGAACTGGAGCAGACATTTTCAAAAACCAGCTTCTGAAATATTCAGGAGGTTGAGTTCTCAGATAGGGTGGCAATAATTTACTTGAGCTGTTGTAACCAAAATGCAGCTTAGCTTTCTCTGCCTTTGGCTGATGAAACCAATCCTATTTTTGGTCACATGTCAGTGAACATCTATAGTGCTTGCCGAATGTAGAAAAATCAAGCCTTTCCTACGAGGGAGTCACAGTTTTATATATAATGTACTTTTAATATTTTTCTTTGTATGTAGAAGCACTTACGTATGTTGGTGTTTTGTCAATTTCAGAATAAGACAAAGTTCGAAAATAAAAATAAAAAGAAGTGAAGGGGCAGCTAGGTGGTGCAGTGAATAGACTACCAGCCCCGGAGTCAGGAGGACCTGAGTTCAAATCTGGCCTCAGATGCTTGACACTTAACTAGCTGTGTGACTTTGGGCAAGTCACTTAATCCCAATTGCCTTGCCTTCTCCCCCCCCCAAAAAGAAATGAGTTTGGGTGGGGCTGATCCTAGTCATAAGTGTTAATAACCTCCCAGGGAAGTTACAAGTAATTTATTCATCTTTGCCCCCATAGAACAGAAAGGTGACACAGCTAATCAAAATTATTAACATGACAAGCCTCTTGACATATTGGGTCTTATAAATATCATTTCTGTATAATTTTTAGGTAAAAGTTTGTATATTAGGGTAATGACAACTCATTTTTAAGACTGAAAGATAAATGTACATAGTATATATTCATATACAAGATTCTATTTTGATAGCCCTTTAAAGTTTAGGTTTATAAGTGATTTGAATCCATCAACAGCAAAGCCTTTGTGCAATATCTAACTGTCTACCAGGTACTATACTTTCCTCATGAACACAACTGCAGTAATGCTGTTAATTTCCATTTCATAGTGGATAGAAGCAGGCTTTGAACTCAGGAATGGTTCAGAAGGGCTGTGTGACCCTGGGGAAGCCTCCTAACCTCTCAGTGCCCTAGGCAACTCTCAGGCATCTCTAGTTACAAAGCTGGTCCTGGATAAGCATTGAGAGGGAGAATTTCTTACCAGGATCCCCTATATCAGTGGTTCTCAACCTGTGGGTCGTGACCCTTTTGGAGGTCAAACGACCCTTTCACAGGGGTCACAGGGGTTGCCTAAGACCATTGGAAAACACATATTTCTGATGGTCTTAGGAACCAAGACACTGCTTCTCTATCCGTCTCCAGGCAGGTCCGCCCACATGTAGATAAGTCCACATATGAGTATTAAAGGCATCAGGAAGGTTGAGAACCACTGCCCTATATCAGGAAGGCAGATACTATGAGCATTATTATCCTCTCTTTTACAGATGAGGAAAATGAGATACTGAGAGGTTAACTTGTCCAGATTCAAGCAGGTAGTAAGTAGGTGTCATATCCAAGTCTTTCTCACTCCAGGTCTAATGGTCCCCTGGCTCTCCCCCTCCCCCCATAATACCTAAGGGACTCTCACCCCTTCGCTGAAAGCCAAAAGGGAATTTTAGGATCATCGATATCATAATTCCTGATTATGGACAGGTGTAACTTCAACAATTCTGTAAATAGACCATAATAATTTTCTACCTCTAGTTTGGAAAATCTCTAGAGGAGTTGAAAGAATGGTATGGTGGAAAGAGCAGAAGATTTCGGGTCAGAAGATCTGAGTTCAAAGCCTTGCTCTCCCACTTACTAGTGTGTGATCTTAAGTAAGTCATTTCCCTCCTCTGGGCTCAGTTTCCTCATTTGTAAAATAAAAGGGTTGGGTTGTATGACCTCCAAGGTCCCTTCCAGCTCTAAATCTATGTTTTTTATGCCAGGTCAGAGGCTTTAATTTTTTTTAAAGGTATAGCTAGATGGAGAGGAATTTGGAACTATGCCTAAAGGACAACCAAACTGTGTAGACCCTTTGATCCAACAATACCACTAAATAGCTCTGTATCCCAAAGAGATCATGAAAAAGGGAAAAGAACTAATGTGTGCAAAAATAATTATAGCAGCCCTTTTTTTTGTGGTGGCAAACTATTGGAAATTGAGTGGATGCCTATCAATTGGGAAATGACTGAATAAGCTGTGGTATATGAAGGTAATGGAATACTATTGTGCAGTAAGAAATTATGTACAGGCAGATTTCAGAAAAGTCCAGAAACACTTGTATGGACTGATGCAAGATAAAATGAGCTGAACCAGAAAAACATTGTACACAGTATCAGCAACACTGTGTGGTGATCAACTATGAATGACTCAGCTCTTCTCAGCAACACAATCATCCAAGACCAGTACCAAGGACTCAGGAAGGAAAATGCTATCCTTATCCAGATGAAGAACTGATGGACTCTGAATGCATTTTGAAGCATATTCTTTTCACTTACTTTATTCTTTTTTGTGGTTTTTCTTTTGATTTCTTTCATCTTTCACAACTGCGACTAATATGGAAATATGGTTTATATGACAGCACATGTGCAATCTATATCAAATTACCCACCATTTTAGGAAAAAGGGGAGGAAGAGAGGGAGAAAATTTGGAACTCAAAATCTTGTAAAAATGAATGCTAAAATTGTCTTGACACTTAATTGGGAAAAAAATAAAATACTTTAAAAAAATAAAGGTATGTTAAGGGTGGATGATGAAAGGACTCGAAGTATTTTTTTGCAATTAGTCTGAATGGGAGTAATTCTTGAGGAAAAAGTAACCAGGCAATTTATTGATCTTAGCATTCAAAACTTGTGCTTAACTCCCCCAATTCTAGTATGGGAAAGATGGAAAGGGTCAATAAAAAATCAGAGACTCTATAGGTATTGCTTTTGATCCTAAATAATCTTGTATTTACTCTATAAATAGATGTCCCAAAAGTCTTAGTGCAGTTGTAAGCTTTAATAGCTTAAAATTTCACTAAGACTTTTGGGATACTCTATTTGTATATACACGTATATGAATATATATATATATATATATATGGGCATATGTGAATTATACATGTGTATATGCACACACATATACACATATGTGTGCATATGTGTATATATTTATATATATATATATATATATATATATATATATATGTACCCTAATAGAACATACATTTCTTGAAAGCAGGTATTATTTAATTTCATTGTGTCTATCCCCGATGTCAGACTACTCAAGAATGTACCTGATACATAGTAGTACTTATTAATCATTGTTGATTGTTTAATTGCTCTCTTGATCAAACCAAAGCATAGTCTGTTAGGTGAAGAATTGGTACCAATGGCAGAAAAACAAAAGTCATCTGGACTCCTTAGCCCATTCATGATCCACTATGTGATGGGTAATCCCTGCCTCCTTCTGCTGTACAACTGTGGTCTCTGATCTTGGAGAGACTCTCTCCAAGAGAGTGATAACTATGGGCATAACATTTCTATTTCCCAATAGGGATGAAGAACTAAGTAGTGACCAGATAAGCTGGTAACTGATATCCATACCTCACACAGGAAATCAGCCTTATGTAGATAAGGTATAACTTGATGAAGGGAGGAGAGTTGACTTCCTGGGTGAATTCTGGCCCTGGAATGCTAGCTGAGGGACATTTTTAGAGTTAGGAGTTCAGAAAGCATGACAGTAGTTGTCCCCATGAAGTCATCCTGAAAAGAAGTACGTGCTATGTGCTTACCTCAGAATTGATTTTCATGGTTTCTTCTGTATGGTAAAGTAAGAGCTTTTGCCCCGAAGAAGTTAGGTTAACATAGACCTGGAGGCAGGGATACTGAGAGGGCTTCCGGCAGTCTGGACCACAATTAAAAGAACAGTTAAATGCTTCTGTGATGGAAGCATTAAGCAGCGTGCATTGAGACTCTTCTGTCCATACACTGAAAAGAGGAGAGAGAGAGATAGAAGGAGGGAAAGGGAGAGAGAGAGAGAGAGAGAGAGAGAGAGAGAGAGAGAGAGAGAGAGAGAGAGAGAGAGAGAGATTAAATGACTTGCATACCCAGCTTTCTAGCTTTGTACCCGCTATGCTGGGATACTTCACCAAGATTATGAGTTATAGATGATTTGGAGGGAGTTCTCCCATCAGTGAAACCACAGGTCTTTGATGGATAAGAAATCATAGGTCTTCCCCATCTCAGTCTAGTTCTCATTTGTCTGATCTCCTCCATTCCCTGACCCTCTATCTATGTCAGGCTTAAGTCCAAGAACTCCAGTGGTCCAAGAACAGACCTTGTACAGTCAAATGTTCATAGACTCCTAGATTTAGAGCTGGAAGGACCATAGAGACCAGCTAGTCTAACCTCCTCATTTTACAGAGGCAGTAATTAACCCCTTGGGATGATGTGACCTGTCTATGATCACTTACGACACACACATCAGAGACAGAATCTGGACCTAAGTCTTCTTGACTCTGAGTCTAGTACTCTGTCTACTAAACCTGAGGTGTCAAACTCCAGCAGAAAGCTGTGACTCCTGAGTGTAGCCGAACCAGCTTACAATGTAATTGGGAAATGTTTAACAAGATGAATAAAAATACAATGCAACATAGATAATGTTAAACTTGTGGTTTTCTATGTCAGTACATGGCAGGGAGAATGTTTCGTTTCTATTTGATTTTGGCATCACTGCATTAAACCACATTATCTGTCTCTTAGAAAATTGGTGTTCAGTTATGTTTGACTCTTCATGACCCCATATGGAGTTTTCTTAGCAAAGATACTAGAGTGGTTTACCATTTCCTTCTTCAGGGGATTAAGGCAGATAGGATGAAGTGACTTGCCCAGGGTCACATAGCTAGTGCATGCCTGAGGTCAGATTTGAATTCAGGTCTTCCTGATTCTAGGCTGATCACTCTACTCTATCCACTGATCCATCTAGCTGCCTCATTCTCTTGGGAAAATCTAGATGCAAATTTTATCTTGTACATACCTAGCTGCATGGGTAAGTGGTAGTGCTTCCAAAGTTCAGAAACAACCAAGATTATAGCAAGTCAATCAATTGATACAGTAAGTATTTACTAAGTGCCTACTCTGTGCCAGAGATTATACCAACCACTAAGAGATATAAGAATGGAAAAATCCCTACTAACAGTGAACTAATGGGGGAGAGAACAAGTACATAAATAGGTATAACAAACGTAAATTTAACCTGCATATATATATAAGTATACATGTATGCACACAATATACCATATATGTGTATAAATATACATTTTATATATGTATCTCATATGTATAACATATATATGTTTTTATATCTAAAAATCTCCAATTGAAGATAGACCTTTCTCTAGAAACTGAGGGGTTAAATAACTTTGCCGTCAGCTATTTTCTGCAACACTAGAACAAAGAGTGTAAATTCTCCCTAGCTGTCAATTGGATTGGTCAAGGTTATTTAAAAAAAAAAAAAGATTGTTTTTGAACTTGGTGATCACTGGCTGCGTTTGTAATTAGGAAGTAACAGAAGAGAAATCAGTCTCCAGCTTCTGGGTATAAACTGATTACTGTAGCGGCTGTGAGCTGTTGGCACTTACTATCTCGGAGTTGGGCAGTTTGTTGGTAGGGACCCTTCATTCCCACCCTTAGCCCTTCTAAGGGTATGACTTTGCAGAAAAAGGATGGTAGGTTGCTGGAGTTGGTAGACCAAGGGCATCCCATCAGCTTAAGGGAATTGTGATTCCCCGGGTGAGACATGGTGAGGCATGGTGGGACTTTGATGACATATCTGTGGGGACCCTTAGGTGGGTCCTGGGTAGGCACAGTGGCTTTGAAGGTTTTTTCAGAAAGAGGCACATGACCCTGAGCCTAACTCTAGGCTCTTTCTTGGAGAATGAACAAAGCTGAAAGCCATTAGCAGATTTTAGTGGAGCCATAGCAACTGTGAAAGATGATGCTTTAATTTCAGCAAATGGCTATGTTTCAATTGGATTTTGTTTCTAAAATGAAGGTATTAATTTACATGGATAAATGGGTGCTATAAAATAGCTTTATTCCCCTTTCTAAATTAAACTTCCATTTTTCACAGGAGAGAATCTTGTTTTTGTAGGCAGCTGAATATTGCCATGATTTCCCAGGGGACTCAAGTCATGTGCTTTTGTTTTGCTGTGGTAACTAGCCCTTTAATTTATGGGCAATAGCCATCTCTAGGTGACTTGATGGAATGAATGGATTTTCTGACCACATCTTGTAAAACAATGTATATAACTAGAAACTAGTTTTCTGTTTTCTAACAGAAAGCTTCTATTTTTCCTTGGGCTTCTATTTTCTTTTTTCTTTATCAACAATTTTAGTGGGGTGGCTAGGTGGTGCAGTGAGTAGAGCACTGGCTCTGGTGTCAGGAGGACCTGAGTTCAAATTTGACCTCAGACTCTTAACACTTACCAGCTGTGTGACCTTGGGCAAGTCACTTAACCCCAATTGCCCTGCCCTTTCCCCTCCAAAAAGCAAACAAAACAAAACAAAACAATTTTATTGGTGTAGCACAGTGATTTCAAACTCACCTGGAAACAGGACTACTAAACGATACATAAGAATTTCTGTGTGGGCTACATGTTGACTCAGAAAACCACATATTTGTATTATCGATGTTTTATGGTATTTTCATTTCTTTTGTCAAATGCTTCCCAATTATGCTTTAATCTGGTTTTTACACACTTGGGAGTGTTGTGGGCTGCATGTTCGAGATCTCTGGTGTAGACAACACCCTGTATCAATTCTAATGAGCAACTTTTCTGTACCTTGAAGTCTTTGAGAATTGTCTGTAACATTGAGAGGCTAGGTACTTTGTCTGGGGTCACACAGCCAGTGTGTGTCAGCAGCAGAACTTAAACACAGGTCTTCCTGAATCAGAGATCACCTTCCTATCCATTATGCCTCTTTCTATTCAATTTAGTTTTAGTTTTAGGTGATTTTTCAGTAGTATCTGACTCTTCATGACCCCATTTGGGTTTTCTTGGCAGAGATACAGGAGTAGCTTGCTATTTCCTTCTCTAGCTCATTTTTACAGGTGAGGAAATCGAGGCAGAGTTAAGTGACTTGCCCAGGGTCATACAGCTAGTATGCTGGATTTGAACTCACAAAGATGAGTCTTCATGACTCCAGGCAAGGTGCTCTATGCACTATGGCACCACCTAGCTGTCACATGGCAAATATACAACTGGAGACAGTAGAAAGAGTTGAGAGTCAGAGGAGTTGAATTCAAAACCCACCTGTGATGTCTACTATGTGTGTAACCTTGGGTAAGCTCCTTGGGTTTTTTTTTTTTAATTCCATTTGCATCCCTAGTGCCTACCAAACTACCTGGAACAAAGCAGGTGCTTAATAAATACTTGTTGATTGACAACCATCCAGTGCTTCAGTTTCCTCATCTCTGAGATGAGGAGATTGGACTACTTGACCTTTACAATCCCTTTCTGCTCTCTAGACCTGCCTATGATCCTTAGAATCTTGGTTTTGGTCTTGAATTGTTGGGTAGGATGGTTGAGTGTGAGTGTTGGGAAAAGGGAAGAATGGTTGGAAAAGAAGTATATAGGAATATAGAGCCAATTAACCAGCTGTTTCCAAATAACATTGAAAATTACCTTTGCATGTATGAGCGGAGGAGTGTGATTCCTAGCAGAAAGTACATCATGATGGCACAAACCATCATGGCCAGTCCCAGGAGAATGGCCCGGTCCTCTCCAGCTTTCAGAGCGGTGACTGTTTTCCTTTTGTCCAGAAGGTCGTGGTCCCTGATTTTTTGGTAAATATTTCTGAGGTTGAAAATAATAATTCTCATGTGAACATCACAATTTATCAATTTACCCACAGAGGGTGCACTGCCCTATCTTCGGGAGCAGGGAGGGTTTAAGGAGGCCCATTAAGCCTTTCTACAATGGCCAGCATACTTGGACTCTTGCGGACATAGAAAGCCCTTCTATCCCCAGGGGGTGCGTAAAAGTACCTCTGAGCACAGAAAAAGTACTGTCCCCTGGTCTATCAAATTCATGTGCCAATTTACAGTTTTCTTCTTATATTTACTTTTACTGCCTCTCTTCACCCTTCTGTCCCTGAAGAAAGAACACCCCTTCTTCACCCTTTAAACCATTTTCAGGGTTTATCTTGGGCCACTGATCCCTGAGCTTCATGTTTCCTGCTCTCGAGAAATTGGCAGATTTCAATAGCCATTCATGGCTGGTCTGTTTACAGTTTCTAATGACCAAAGAAAAACATTCACCAGAACACATGTCAGTACATGGTCTGGATCTGTCAACTTTGTCACTGAGTTGCTCCATGAAGCAAATGCCTTTTTGGGTGAGCTCTGGACCACAGCATCGTTCTTTATTTGGGTGCTGATGCCGTGGGAGGTGTCTGTTGATTTAAGATTAATGAGGAAGGCTACAAGACAGTAATAACCTGGAGTTCTTTTTCACACATTAATGCTTGGTGGGTTAGCAATGTGTTGGAAGGGTGTGTGGGAAAGCATTAGAATCCCCTCTGTATTCCCCCCAGTGCTATATTTTCCCTTTGGTGGTACTGTATGTGCTTGTTTTTAAAGAAAATTGTTCATAGAGCATGGATAAGCAATATCTTAACTGTGTTACTGGAGCATCAGCCCCTCACCCCAAATTTTCCAGTTCTCTTGAGTTTAAAATGACAGGTGAAGGTGATGGGTAGGACAAAATACTTGGATGGTGAGAAGAGGGAAAACAAAACACCCCCCCCCCAAAAAAAAGCCCAATTGACAAAATGGAAAAAGAGGAAAACATTTTATAGTTGGGAGACAACATAGCTTAATAGAGAGATTATAGAACCTATATCTAGGAAGACTGGATCTATTGATAGTTACCATATTAGAAATGAAAACATCTTAGTATTATTATTATGAAAGTAGTTTTTGCCTCATGGACTCCTTAAATGGTCTTGAGGATGCCCAGGGATTCACAGACCACAGTTTTAGAACCATTAACATACATATGTACTTAGAAAAATTTAAAGTGGTATAAAAATGGCAGCTATTATTATTGGGATCAATGGCAAGGAAAGTAGAGGAGAAATTAAATACCTAATAGGAAAGAAGAGAGAAAGGGAAATCCAGAGTGGTCCAGAGTCTAGTTAGAAAAGAAATGGTGGGGGAGGGGGCAAAGGGGTAGGCAGCTAGGTGGTGCAGTGACTAGGGCACTGGCCCTGGAGTCAGGAGGACCTGAGTTCAAATGCAGCCTCAGACACTTACCACAAAAAACTAGCCTTGTGACCTTGAACAAGTCACTTAACCCCAATTGCCTTGCCTTTCCCCATCCAAAAAGCCAAAAAAAAAAAAAAAAAGGAAATGGGCTAGAAGGAATGAAGCTTGGCTTTGGAAACAGAGAAGAATGAAGAGGGATTTGAAAATAAGAGTTACAGATGTTTTGCATTAATCACTTTCATATAAAAGCTCATTTGCAGCACAGTATCTTCTAACTTTTTCCTAGTGTTTGACATGGGTCACTGATGGGCACCGGACCCTAGATTTAATGGATTCTTGGGACTATCCTGGTCCAATAGCTTTCTCCTTTGGACTCAGAAAGCCAAAGTAATAAAAGTGATATGGAATATTCTGGAGAGGGAGGGGGTGTGCTGGGTCTGCCAGTGAGAGAATGT
This sequence comes from Pseudochirops cupreus, assembly GCA_028627135.1. Taxonomy (NCBI): domain Eukaryota; kingdom Metazoa; phylum Chordata; class Mammalia; order Diprotodontia; family Pseudocheiridae; genus Pseudochirops; species Pseudochirops cupreus. Next base: position 33,172,882 of record CM053580.1, on the reverse strand, counting down.
GTATGGATTTTGTATAATTTCAAAAAATGCCTCAATCTAGAAACCACTCAATTTGGTTTGCAATTGAAAAAGAAATTATGGGCAAAGGGAGGGAGGAAGTGGAGTGGGAGGAGGGGACTGGACCTATGCTTTCACTGGTGCATGGAAATTTCTGGTAAGGAAATTTTCTCTGCCAATGATTTTCTGCAGTTTATGGTCTTCGAGATTTGCTTGGGGGCACTGAAAGATTAAGTGCCTTGCTGTCAGAGGGAGTGGAACCAGGTTTTCCTCAGTCTGAGGTCAGCTCTCCACTATGCCACACTCCTCCTTTTTGCTATGGTCTCCCCAAATCTTGGAATTGCTTTTGATAGGACTGAAAGTAATAGAGTTATTTTTTAAATATTTCTGCATGATGTAATTGAACACAATCCTGTCCTTCCCATGTAGGATGGATACTTTGATTTAATGAGGGTTTGGGGTATTTGATGGGACCCTCTGGTCTTCAGTTTCCAACAGTTGCCATCCTTATGTTGTACTTGTCCATCCTGATGCCTTTGTGACCCCTGAGTCCTGTTGCTCCTATATCTTTGATAGAAGTTACCTTGATTCATTTACCACCGTTCTAAGGCATGCTTCCATATCCTTTATCATGCGCTCTCCCTTTTTGTGTCACAGATTACCTTGGGTAGTCTGTTGAAGCCTATGTATCCACTTATAAAATAATGTTTTTGAGTGCACAAAGTAAGATATATAGGATTATGAAGGAAACTAATAATATTGAAATAAAGTTAGTAGAAAATAGTAGAAAATAAGTTCATGGACTCAGGTTAAGAACCTCTATAGATATAATGTGTCCTCAGTGCCTAGTGTAGTGCTTGGCACATAGAGACTTTTATATTTGTGTTGCTGGTGCCTAGGATGGTGCCTGCAAAATAAAAGATGCTTAATTAAGGGCTTGTTAATAGATTGATTGGGTCCTCTTCCCTAATTGCCACCCAGTGCCCACAGAATGATGAGACTGTCTTCAATATGGTCCTAAACTCCATTTGTCCTGATATACATCTTGCCACTGGACCCAGATGGCTCTGGAGGAGAAAGTGAGGTTGGTGACTGCACAGCCCTCCCTCACTGAAATCCAATTCACCTGCATATTATGGCATCACCTCCCTGATGTCGTGGTCTTCTTTGAGAATGAAGGACAAACAACAATTGGATAGAGGCAGTTTGCCTTCTCGAGGTCTCCCTTTCACTTCTAGCCCCTTCCTCTGAATGTGTCCTTTGCAATTAACTTTTGATGTACTTTAGTATATTTATATCTATCTGTCTGTCCATCTGTCCATCTATCTATCTACCTATCTATCTATCTATCTATCTATCTATCTATCTATCTATCTATCTAATCTATGTATCTGTCTGTCTATCTATGTATCTGTCTGTCTATCTGTCTATCTATGTATCTGTCTATGTATCTATCTATGTATCTATGTATCTATGTATCTATCTATCTGTCTATCTATGTATCTGTCTATCTATCTATCTATCTATCTATCTATCTATCTATCTGTCTGTCTGTCTGTCTGTCTGTCTGTCTGTCTGTCTATCTATCTATGTATCTATCCATCTGTCATCTTCATCATCAATATCAAATCAGTACAAATCTCCAGCTAGCCCAGCTAGGTGGGAAGCCTTTGCAAGCATTAAGTGACAGCTTGATTCTGCTGGGCTTCAGCCGCCTGCTGGAAAGCAATAATCTAATGTTGCTTTCCTATTATTATTTATCAAACTGTATTTAAGGCTGATAGCTGCTATTGAGATTTGCATGTTTCCCAGATGAAAGCAGGCAGGCAGGCAGCAGCAACAGCCCGGCAGTCCCAGAACATTAGCCCATCCCACAGCATAACTTATGTCAAGCTCCAGACATAAAAGAGACACAGTGCAATCAGTCAGGAATGTCACCAGAACAACCAGCATATAAAAATGATTCAAACGGGTGATTTGAAAACAAATAGCAATTTGGAAATGGTTATAAATGCTCTTCATATTCTCTGCAATGTGCAGAGGAGGCAAAAATTATAGACTCCTGCAGAACCAGAAGCATCAGGGGGATGCAGATGTGACCTGGTCGATGGAAGGTGGGGACAGTGGCTGGAATTGATGGCCTTGGTGGGGAAGGCAGAAGGGACACTATGTCTGCCATGGAGAGGGCAACCAGGTGAAGAGTAGAGGGGACCAGCCTCCTCTACTCCTATTCTTGAAAATCCCCAAGGAAAATGTTTGGAAGAACAAAGGGCCAACTGAGGGAAAGTTTCCAAGCTGATCGATGCCAGTGGTGATGGCAGTGATGAACCCCATGCTCTATGAGATCAGACGGTGTAGTGACCAGAGGGCCAGCTTGGAGGTCAGTGTGGGTTCTGGTCCTGCTTCTGATGCAGACTGGTTGGGTGAGCCTGGGTAAATCAGTGAGCTTTTTAGTAACTCAGGCAACTCACTAAGACTATCAGTTGCAGATAAGCTGTGGATCTCTATTGATAAAGGAGGTTTCCACATTGGAGAGCCCTACACAGATGAAATCATTGGTCTGGACCAAACGTGGGCATGTATATGCATTCATTCATGTGTGCATGCACATGCATGTATATGCACATGTATGTGCATATGCATTTATATATAAGTGATGTGTATGTATGTACATGTATATGTGTGTGTTATGTATTCATGTATGTTGTATGTATATGTTTGGGGCAGCTGGGTGGCTCAGTGGATAGAGTGCCAGACCTACTGTCAGGAAGACCTGAGTTCAAATCTGGACTAAGACACTTATTAGCGGTATGACCCTGAGAAAGTCACTTCACCCTGTTTCCCTCAGTTTCCTCATCTGTAAAATAAGCTGAAGAAGGAAATAGTAAAACCCTCTAATATCTTTGCCACCCCCCCAAGGGTCACGAAGAATCAGGTATGACTGAAAGGGCTGAACAACAACACAAAATGTATTTGCATGTGTGTATGTGTATGTGCATATGTATATATATACACATACACACACATACATATATATATATATATGAATGATAGAATGACACAATGTGATACTTGGCCGGGGCCTTGGCAGGTGTCCAGTCCATACACAAAAGGAATCCCCACTATCACATACCTGACAAGTGGTTGTCCAGCCTCTGCTTAAAGACCTTGAAGAAGATGGAATCCCCAACCTCTCAAGATAGCCCATCCCACGTGTATGTGTGTGACTCAGATTGTCGGGAAATTTTTGTGACTTCTACCCAAGTGTGTGTGTGTGTGTGTGTGTGTGTGTGTGGAGAGAGAGAGAGAGAGAGAGAGAGAGTGTGTCAATCTACCTCTGAGGGTCTTAACTTTCCCATTTAAAATGATGGATTAGGTTAGAAAATTAGTAGCTCACATTTATCTAGAACTTTAAGTGTTTCTTAAATGTTTTACACATATCTGCTCATCAGGGGCCTTCACAACAACCCTGGAAGGGAGGTGCTATTACTGACCCCTTAGGCAGATTATGAAACTGAGACTTAATGAGGTTTGGGAACTTGCCCAGGGTCTGACAGAGGGAGGATTTGAACCCAAGTCTTCCTGTCACTAGGCCCTGTATTTTTTTTTTTAACAACACTGCAGTGCTTCTCTGACCTTGGCTGGTCTCTAAGGTTCTTTCTTGTTTTCAATCTTCTGATTCTACAAATTTTATTATAAATAATATTTCAGTATAGCAAACTATGTCTAAGACCCCAATCCTTCATTTTTCTTCCTTTTTTCCTGCCTTCCTTTTTTTCTTTCCTTCTCTTTCTTTCTTTTCTTTCTTTTTTTCTTCCTTTCTTTCCTCCTTCCTTTCATTCCTCCCTCCCCTTCCTCTCTTTCTCCCTCCCTCCCTCCCTCCCTCTCTTCCTTCCTTCCTTCCTTCCTTCCTTCCTTCCTTCCTTCCTTCCTCCCTCCCTCCCTTCCTTCCTCCCTCCCTCCCTCCTTTCCTTCCTTCCTTCCTCCCTTCCTGCCTCCCTTTTTCCTTGCAACTCCCTTCTACTTCTTTTTCTTTATTTTCTTTCAAATGTTACTTAGTATAACAAAATTTCAGGTCAACCAAGTCCCAAATTGAGAGCAGCCTGTGGAGTTCATTTTAGTGGATTCTTCAGCATGTTATTCTGATATTAATTAAGCACACACGCACAGAGGGACAGATACAGCCTGGAGGGTAATAGTGGCAGTAAAAAAGGGGCATTTTTCCTTCTTGATCTAAAACAACTATTGGACTCTAGGCTTCCTTGGCATCAGGTTACTGATCATAACATAATCTTATTAGAGAAATGGCCATAACATATTCACATTAGAGAAATGGAGAGAGAGAAGCCAAGATTAGCTTCAATAGCAGGTTTCTTTCAGACCTGCTACTACCAGGCTTACTTGGGAGATGAAGACATGCAGTGCCTTGCAGTAGCTGCTTAATAAATGTTTTCTGAACTGGAGATTGGTTAATGCAGAGGCTGACTTGCCCATTGGTAGTGTGACAGGGGAGTGCAGTGGATAGAGAGATGAATTTGGAATGAGGATAAGCCTGGACTTGGATCCTACCTCTGACATTAGCTATGTGATTTTGGACTAAATGACCACTGAGGTGCCTTCCAACCCTTAGATTCCGTGATTCAGTGAATCTGTCCTAAACGGCATTTTTATCATCATCTGTTTCTTCTCATCTTTTTCAATGAGATTTGGAAAGAAATGGTCCTTGGACAAGTTGCTATTCTTCTTCTAGTCTTTTATATTTAATGTTCTCTGTACAAGTGAATGAAATAACTGCTTTTTGTACCTGAATAAAAATATTCACACGTCAGATCGTCATCTATAGGTTCAGTGAGAGCATCCTTGAAATGTCAGTCGCAGACTGGACCACAGGTATTAAATGTATCTCATCATGGCCCCACAGGATTTTGATCTCCTCTGCCAGGTCTCTGTATTTGGAAAACTTTTCATCCCATGTAGCCTGGAGATTATGAGTATTTGAGATGACAAAATCTATGAAAGACATTGTTCTTAAGTTTTTTACCAATCACTGCTTTGTCTGGGATATTGTGGGCAGCAGTTAGACCTGTGATAATAGTCTAGTTTCAGTAAAATTTATTGGTTGAGTTCTCCAGGATATTTTGAGATCTGCATCTGAATGAAATTCTTTTAATCAACTTGAACTTCCTAATGGATCAATTAAAGATGAAATTATTATAGATTTCATTGGGAAATTGCTTGACCTCATAGATTAAGCCTTGGGCCAAGAGACAAGAGCTCCATTTTGGAAGCATGGAGCAATGGAAAATGTGCGAGATTTGGAGTCCAAGGAACTGAGTTCAAATCCTTTATCTACTAACAGATGAAACCACAGCTAGAACCAAGGTTTTTCTGACTATAATGTTCTGACCAGTTCTCATTAACAGAGCTGATGTTTCTCTCTGAAATATTAAAAATGAATCTCAGCAAGGGTTTTTGGGTCTAAGAGTTCTAGCTTCCAGGCTGCAATGAAAAGTGCCCTTCTGTTAGTTCCTCTGAGGGCAAACCCATGGGGCCCGAGATTGCTGAATGCCAGCTGAGCAGAAAATAAATGGAGTTGCTACATCTTTTAGCCCCAGGAGAAAGCAAACTGTTAACTCAGATGATAGGAGCAGGAGCCGCTGGATTGTTTCCTCCTTTAGGGATGTCTTGGTTGTAATGACAAAAGTGACCCCTGTTTTACCTTTTTGTCTAACAGAACCTTCCACGGAATTAACTCTGACCCAATGATGCTCTGGCTTATATGGACATTGCCTTCTGCCACATTGATTTCTTGTGTTTATTTGACAAGTTACCATTTGTGGCTTTATGGTCTACATTGCTTGTTCTGATTTTCCTAATAGAATGTATGCAATTTGTGGGGAGCAGCTGTCTGGCATTTCTTTCATTTTCAGTCTTTGTATCTCCCAATCCCCTCAAGAGAACGTAAGCTTCTTGAGGGCAGGGGCTGTCTGTCTCACTTTTGTCTGTGTCCCCAGAGCCTGGCACGTAGAAAGCACTTGTTAAATGCTTGTTGATTAATTTGTATTCCCAGCACCTGGTACCTGGGACGTTGGATGCCCTGAATAAATGCTTGTTGAATTAAACTGAATCAAAATGCATTGAATTTAATCCCTCATTTCATTCCAGGCTCAGCTCAAGTATTACCTGGTGTACAGAGCTTTTTCTATTCCCTCCAGTTATCACTGCTTCTCTCTCTTAAACTAAACATCCATAATTTGCTCACAGTTTATATTACCTTAGTAGAGTACAAACTGCTTGAGGGCAGGGCTATTTTCATTTTATATCCCCAGCACTGTGCACTGTGACTTGTACTTCTTTTTGGCCAGGGCCTGTGATTTCATTGGTATAGGGAACTTTCAATGAGGAAACTTTCATTCAGTGCAGGTAGAAACTTACTTTGCAGTTTGAATCCTGGCAGAGCCCCTGGGGATACTGAGAGGTTAAATTAAGTGCCCAGGGTCCTACAGTCAGCCTATGTCAGAGGGGACCTGAACTTGACAGTTCCTGACTGAGGCCATCTCTCTCTCTCTATGCCTGGCTCCTTTTTACCTTGTACGTGATAATCGATGCATATATTATACTGGTTGGCAATTTAACCGACCATACAGTAGGAATTCTGAGGCTTCCATCTGAAATACTGAGATATGGTGTCATGCAATGCTGAAACTTTATTTACAAATGTATAAAAATTATTAATTAATTATTGAATTAAAATGATTAATTAATCTATATCACTTTTTTAGGTCAATATCTTAGTCCACTTTCTATTAATGTGAAATAGCAGAAAGGGAGTTCCAAGATCATGGTCATGTAGTCCAATGTCCTTACTTTATAAAGAATCAAAATGAGGCTCAGACAGGTGATAGTAACTTACCCAGGATCACATGGTTAGTAAGTTGTAGATAAGGGATTTGAACTCAGTTCCTTGGACTCCAAATGTCGCACCGTTTCCATTGCTCTATGCTTTCCAAATGGGGCTCTTTTTTCTTGGCCCAAGGCTTAGTTTATGAGGTCAAGCAATTTCCCAATGAAATCTAGGATAACTTCATCTTTAATTAATCCATCACTAAGTTCAAACTGATAAAAGAATCTTATTCAATTTAAAAGAATCTTATTCAAATGACGTATCTGAAAGCTTCAGGTAAATCCAAATCAACTGATTTCCCAAAGCATCCCCAGGATAATAACATTAATAATAATATATCCTAATTATATATATTAAGGTTTGCAAAGCACTTTACATATGTTATCTCATTTGATCTCACTGTATTTTATAGCCAGCCTGCAATTTTCTTAGCGCAGGGGTTTGTCTTTTCTGTAAGTTCTAAATTAAGGTTTTCATTTTGCAGTTAGAAATTCTGGGCTTCACGAAAACTCAGTTAAATAGGAGATTTGTCCAGAAGGGGAAAAATGTATTTTCAATTTAAAAATAAAACAAAAAATCGCTAAGTTCACAAGACTGAAATGAAGGATAGAAACTAATGGGGATGGGGGAGAATAGGTAGCAAAAGATCTAAAAATGACTAGAAATGACTCTCTGCCCAAAAGAAACAGAAACAAGGTCATATTTGCAAAGCACTCAACACAGTGTCTGGTAGACAGTAGATCAGAGGTTCCCATCTGGCCTACCACCCTCTTTTTAAAAAAGTAATTACTCAGTGCCCTCTGGGAAATCAACTGCCTTTAAACCTTTAATATTTATTTTTGAAATTCGTGCCATTTCAAAAATAATATAAAGTATTTTTTAAAAATAATGCATCTTAAATTTAATAATTTATTGTAAGTTTGTGAGTTTTTTCTGCACTGAAATCTTGATGATGCAATGTAGCACCATGTAAACATATAGATCAGATTGTAAACAAATCATCATACACACATATTCCTGCTGACGTATGCTGGACTTACCGACAATGTGTGACATGCTTGCTTACTTACACTTGCTTGTTGGGACCTGTTGGTGGACTTGACCACTGATCAGTTATAACTTGCATTTTGTGTGTTTATTTGGAAAACAATGTAATCACTATGACTTTAACTCTGTTACACAGCAGATGAAACATGTAAGACTGGTCTTTCAACATTTTCTTCTCTTGCCTTCTTTCCATATGCTTCCACCACCTCCTTATTTTTATTCAATGCCCCCCAATTACACCTAAGGCTACTACTGACTGCCAGGGTCCCAGGGGGTGGTATCACCCATTTTGGGAACCTATGCATTGATGCTTATTAAATGCTTATTCCTTCTTTTCTTTCCTTCCTTTCTCTTTCCCTTGTCATTCTTCCTTCCCCTTTTCATTTCTTTTTCCCTTTCCCTTCCCATTTCCCTTTCCCCTTTCCTTTCCCTATCCTTTCTCCCTTCCCCTTCCCTTTTCACTTTCCTCTTCCCCCCTTATTTCTTTTCCTTCCCCCTTCCACTTTCCTTCCTTCTTTTCCTTTGAGATTTGTTGAGGGGGAATTTATTTTCAATTCTGCATCTTTATCTAAGCAGTTGTGGTAGGTGCTGCAATGCTCTATCTGTGGAGGAATCTATACTCCAGGAGCCATCTGGATGGATAGAAGAAGCAGTTAGGTGATGCAGTGGACCAGAGCTAAATCCCACCTCTGACACTTATTAGCTGCATGATCCTGGACAAGTCACTCAACCTGTCAGCCTCAGTTGCCTCATCTGTAATATAATGATAATAATAGCATCTGCCTCCCAGAGTTGTTAGGATAAAATGAGATACTTGGGAAGTATTTTGCAAACCTTAAGGAACTATTATATGAATGTTAGCTATGATTACTATTAAATCTACAATTTCTGGTCCACCGAGTTCTGGAATGCCTACTGTAGTTCAACTAGAGGGATCAAGTCATCACAGAGGTTTCAGGTTTCACAGAATCTCAGTGGGGGAAAGGACTTTAAGAGCCATCTAGTCTAACTCATACCTGAATGACAGCCCGACAATATCCTCCCCAAATGGTCATTCAGGCTTTGCTTGAGGTCCTCCAATGAAGGGGAACCCATTTCCCCCCAAGACATCCCATCCTACTTTTGGACAACTCTTAAATGTTAGGGAGTTTTACCTGATGATAAGCCTGACTTTATCTCTTTGCAGCTGCCACACTTTGCTTCTGATTCTGCTGTCGGGGCTCCAGCATGACAAATACAACTCTTCTACATGACAGTCCTTTGATTAGGTAGGATTATAGCATCATTGATTAGGAGCTGGAAAGGACCCTTGCGATAACTTAGTCCAACCTGCTCATTTTATGCATGAGTCAACTGAGGCCAGGAGAGATGAAGTGGTTTGCTCAGGGCCACATGGGTTGTAAGTGGAATTTGAACCTGGCTCATCTGACTCTGACTCTAGTGCTCACCCACCTCCACACCAGTGGCTTTCTTATTCATGTATATATCTAAGGCGTGTTTAATTAAAGGAAAGTAAATGCAAGGAGTAGCCACTGTTCAGAGATCTTCACCTAGCTTATTAAATCTTCAGGAACATGAAGAACACTGTAATGTATAGAGCCATAGTGGTTGCTGGGGAGGAATGTGTTCTCATGTTATGGAGTGGAGGGGTGCTGGAGCTGACTGCCTAGAGAAGCGTGTTCTCTTAATCTCCCTCGGTATCTCCATTTAAGCTGCAAAAATAGGTTCTGAAGAAGGGAGACATTCTGTGAGTAAATATAGTACTTAGGGAAACTGGATATTATTGTAGCAACTTGCATCTGGAGCACATAAAAGGCTACCCCCTTTACAGAGTTGAAAAGTCACTTTGCTTTAAGCCTTTAGAAAGAGAGGAAAGTCTAACTATTAAAAACAAAGTGATAAGTGCATTTTTTATAAAGAGCCACAAGTGTTTCAGATCTGGTTCTTCTTTGCTTCAAAAATCTGCCTCCTTTCTAGAATTCAGTGGATGTTAATTGGGAAAAGAATGAAGAGATTCGATTTCTTCATGTACCCCATTCAGATGATCAGGGCTGAGATTCTGAGTCACTATCAGACTGAAAACTTCCCTTAGCTTGCAGTACATTTATTTGACATTTCAAATTACATTTCTTTAATTGCAGGGAAATGGCACCCAGTGAATGAGAGACACAGAAGAATAAAAGAGAGGGTGAGAAGACAAACTTTTTTTCCTGGGGGTGGAGGTTGGTGAGAGGCTCTCTGGAGTATTATGAAATAAATGACAACATCGGGGTGGAAAGTGAGACTGGAAGGTGAGATGTGATGTGTGGCTGACATCTTCTCTTTCATCCTAGGTTTACACTGCCCTCTATCTCCAGGCTTTCTTCCCTTGCTCTTTTTTTCTTTCTTGTCCCTTTTCTTCTTCTGTGACCCTCATTTCTCTGGGGATGCTGGTAGCTCAAGAAACAGATTTCTCTCCTTTTGGTCTTGCTTAGAGGTTGTCATTTCTTAGCCTGCCTACTTAAACTTGAGTAACTAATGCTGGTATGTGTACTGAGCACACACACGTGCACACACACACATACACATGCACAAACACACATATACACACAGATGGCACTTACTATAGGCACAGCTCCACGGCCTGATGTTGTCTGGTTGGCTTCGTCTCTGGGTGACCTGACAAGAGAAGTATAAAGGAATACCAGAAGCATTTACCTTTTTTCATCATGTCTATAAGATGAGGAGGTCCGGCCACTGGTCCATATAAACATCTTAGAGGGTGTTTGTCCAGAAGGCCCTTTCCTTAGGGTGGAAGTCTGTGAGTAATGGCAGAAGGACCTAGGAAGAGAAGAATAGTCTTCAACATATGTTGGATTACCCCAGGGAAAAGGCAAGTCCATTGCTCTAGGTGTTCAGGGATGTATCCTATCAGATATCAATAACACTCAGAAGTTTTCCTTTAAAGGAGACAGGGCTTCTGATGAGTAAAGGTAATAGGTAATAAAAAAAAAAAAGCACACACACAACAGAAAATAAAACAAAGCAAGAGAATTTTCTTTTTCCTTCTTAGTTTGGTAATTGACATTAAATTATCTTTTTCTCTCCCTGTGATTTCCCTTTTCTGCTTTCTCTCTGTCTCTGTCTCTGTTTCTGTCTGTCTCTCCCACTCCTTTTCTCTCTCTCCTCTTGTTCCTCCTCCTTTTCTCTCTCTGGTTCCCTCCCCTTCTCTCACCTCTCTCTTACTCCTCCTCCTCCTCTCCTTTTCTTTCTCTCCTTCCCTCTCTTCCCTCTGTCTCTCTGTTTATGTCTTTATCTCTCTCCTCCCTGTCTCTATATGTATATATTAATTTGACCTTGCAATCCCAAGACTTATATTGGAAAAATCCTCTTCAGATGGCCCCCATTCCAGTTAAGTGTCATCCAAAGCCTTTCTCTTTGGCAAACTACTCTGCTAAATTTTGGGTGCTAAAGCTGATTCCTTTTCAGTTTCCCTTATAACTGTCATGTGTGACTTTTTTGGCCACTCCATGGTATATTCCAAAAGCACCCTCTGGCTGCCCAGACTGTGGTTAAAGGCTGAGTGCAGCTAAATTTCCCTGCTTGAGAGAAGCATAGCAGCTTGGCCAGGGTGCCTTACAGCCGTCAGCCAACCAGGAATATTGCAGAGTAAATGTTGAAGTTTGCTTTCCTTTGTACATGGCCAGCTTAGAGATTAACTCTTTCCTCTCCAAGCTGTTCCCATCTGTTCTCATTTATCTTCTTGTGACTTGGTTCTCCATCCAAGGCTGAAGGTTGAACTACTCTGTAGGTCCCAAACTCTTACCAAATGCAAAATCATTTCCTAAGCCACAGCGATGAAGGGAAGAAAACAGAGGCATCCTGGTGCAATGGGAAGCAAGCTGAATGTGGAGCCAGAGGACCTGGTCACAGATTTAGCACAGAAAGAGATTTTAGGGGTCATCCAGTTCAACCTTCTCATTTTTCAGATGAGGAAACTTAGGCCCAGAAAGATGAAGTGACTAGGTCAAGATCACATTGGAAAGAAGATAAAATTCTATCTTTCTAACTTAAAAACTGGGTGAGTTTGGACAGGTCACTGCCTCTCTAGGCCTCAGTTTCCCCATCTGTAAAATGAGAGGGATGAATTAGATAACTGTCTAGCTCCATGTTGATGACTCTATGATCCATGGGTTACAACACCTTAAATCATGTACTTAGGGTTTGCAAGTGGTTAGTCTTCAGCTGACCACCATACTGGGGGTAAGTGGGATGGGTTTGAGAAGAAAAACTAGAGAGACCAAGTGAGAGTTGGGAGATCTGGGTTCTAGTCTTAGCTTTGCCATTTAAAGAGTTGTGTGACTTCCAGCAAGTCATTTAGCCTTTCTTAGCTTCAAGTGAGGTCAAATGTTATAGAACCTTAACTGAATATTGAAGAAATTGGACCTGGATTTGAATCCCACATCTATTTGCTACTTGTGTGACCTGTGGCCAGTCCTTAGTCTTTCTGGGTCTCAGTTTCCTCATCTAAAACTAGGGGTTGGATGGTGACCTCTGCTCTTAGTGCACTTCACTCCTTCTCCTCTGAAATTAGTTAATATGCACTTTGTATATATTTCCAGTCAATTATTATGCATTGGGCTCTGGGCTAAGCATTTCCCACTCTGCTGCTCTCCTGAACTTCATGATCCCCAGAAACTCATCATCCTGCAAGATGATGTTGGCTCTGAAACTCCCATCTGCTCAGTGCCCCTTGCCCCTGGGGCTTCTCCCTCTCTTGGATTGGAGAGTATAGAGGGTGGACATTGGAACCTCCATTTAAGGGGGCAGCCTCCATAACAGCCCCTCCACCATTTCCCATTCTGCTGAAGGACTGTGTCATGCTTCGTCCCAGGTACTGTCTTCCCTTTTCATCTAATGTGCCTTCTCCTCCATTAGATTGTGAGCTCCTTGAGCTCAGGGGCTGTCTTTTGCCTTTCCTTACATTCTCAAAGCTTAACATAGTGCCTGGCATATAGTAGGCACTTAATAAATGTTCATTGGCTGACTGACAAAATACTGGGGACGCAGAGAAGGACAAAAGATAGTCTGCTTTCAAGAAGCTCCCGGTCAAATGGCGGGGGGAGGGGGGGGGGAGGAGACAACACTATGTACAAGACTATGTAGAAAGATACTATATATAGGATAAATAGGAAATAATTAAGGGAGGGAAGGTGAACTTAAGAGGAAATGGGAAGGACTTCCTGTGGAAGGGGAGATTTTAGCTGGTCCTTGAAGGACTCCAGAGAAGCTAGAAGCAAAGATGAGGAGGGAGAACATTCCAGGCATGGGAGCAGCCAGTGAAGATGTCTGCAGTGGGGAGATGGAATTTCATCTTTGAGGAGCAGCAAGGAGGTCACTGTCATTGGATGGCAAAGAATGGAGGGGATAAGATTTAAGGTGAAAGAACACTGGAAAGGTGTGTGAGTGGAACAGATTATGAAGGTCTGAATGCTAAGAAGATTTTGTATTCAATCCTGAAGGTGATAGGGAGCCACTGGAGTTTGTGGAGGGTGTGTGTGTGTGGTCAGACCTGCTGTTAGGGAGGTGAGTGGAGGGTGGACTGGAGAAGGGAGGGGCTTGTGACAGGGAGATCAAGCCATACCATCCTATTCTCTTTAGCAGATCAACCTTTCTGTTATTCCTCCTCTCATTCATCTTCATTCTCTCCCATCTACTGGCTGTTTTCTTACTGTTTACAAACGTGCCTGTGTCATTCCATCATCAAAAAACTCTCACTTGATCAATCTATCCCCACTAGCTATCATTTCATATCTCTCCTCCCTTTTGTGGTTGATCTCTTTGAGAAGGCCATCTGCAATGGCTGTCTCCCCTTCCTTTTCTCTCAATCTTTTAAAAAAACTCTACAGGCTAGTTTTCAACTTCATCATTCAACTGAAACTGCTTTCTTTGAAGTTACTAGAAATATCTTAATTGCCAAAACAAATGGCCTTTCTTCAGTCCTTATCCTTTTTGACCTCCTTGCAGCCTTCAACACTATTAATCATCCCCCTTTCCTCTACCTCTTATCTGGGTTTTTGAGACACTATTCTTTCCTTGGTTTCTACCTACCTGTCTGGTCTACCTTTTATCTGACTTATCCTTCTCATCTCTTTTAACTGGATCTTCATCCAGTTCACACTGCTAACAGTGGGTGGGCCACAGGGCTCTGTCCTGGGTCCTCTCCTCTCCTTTCCTCTCCTCTCCTCTCCTTTCCTCTCCTCTCCTCTCGTCTCCACCCCTCTCTTCTCCTGTCCTCTCTTCTTTTCTCTCTCTATACTTTTTCACTTGGTGATCTCGTCAGCTTCCATGTATTCAATTATTATCTCTATGCTGATGAACCTCAAATCTACTTATCCAGCCCTAATCTCTCTTCAGACCTCCACTCTCACAATTCCAACTTCCTATTAGACTTTTCAGACTAGATGCCCTATATACATTTTAAACTCATCATACTCAAAACTGATTTTCCTTTTCCCCCCAAACCTTTCTCTCTTCCTAACTTCCATATTACTCTTGAGAATTTACCATCCTCCTAGTCATCCAGGCTCACATTTTAGGATACTCCTCCTCATCCTCTTTCATTTCTACCCCCATATTTAATCTATTGGCAAGACCTATCAGATTTACCTCCATAACATCTCTCATATGTGCCCCTATATCTCTTCTGACACTGTCATCACCCTAGTATATCCTTGTCACCTTACACCTGGACTATAGCAATGAGACTACTTGTATATGTATTGGTTTCCCCTAGTAAAATGCAAGCTCCTTGAAGGCAGGGACTGTTTTGTTTATGTTTTTTTAAATCGTCTTAGAACTGTACCTGGTGCAGAGTAGGCACTTACTGTAGGTGGCACAGTAGACAGAACACTAGGGCTGGAGTCAGGAAGACCTGAGTTCAAATATGGAATTAGAAACTTACTAGCTGTGTGACCCTGGGCAAATCACTTAACCTTTATTTACATCAGTCTCCTCATCTATAAAGTACAGAAAATAATTGCACCTACCTCCAAGGGTTTTTGTGAGGATCAAATGAGATAATATTTGGAAAGTGCTTAGCACAGTGCCCAGCACATAGTAGGAACTTAATAAAAGCTTGTTTCCTTCCTTCCTTCCTTCCTTCCTTCCTTCCCTTCTTCCATTTCTAAATCACAATCCTATGATTTAATGATCTCAGCTCCAAGATTCTACATTTTAGAGAGCTCAATACTAAAGATAACAGCCTTAGGGAGCAAAATGCGGAGGGGTAAGTTAATAAAATGCATCATTAAGGGTAAGGATGGGGTTTTTAGGCAGAGATTAGAGTTGGCACCTAAAGGTGTTCAGAGCCTTCTGGTTGGGTCTCTGTTGAAAAGCTGTTGGAGTCAACAGGACAGCAGTGAGGCAATGAAGAAAGACTGTAAGATGTCATAGAGATTTCTTGGTCAAAATAAGGGTGAGAGAGGATAGAGACCCTTTTCCCATTTGTTTTGGAGGATCATAGTTGGAATAAGATTATGGAACTGAAAAGGGCATCTGACAAGTCCTGTGAATAACCATGGAAAAGATCTCGATGGCCAAGGAGCTCACTTTGCCAGAAGGGGAAGAAATATTGCCTCTGCTAGCTTTTAAAAGTGACTTTGGAAAACTACTTGAAAAAGTACAATCAAATGGAACAGTGATTAAGTCAGACATTAAATCAGTCCATTAGTTGGTACTAAGGAAACAAGGAAAGTCTTTAAATAGAATCACCCTTTCCCAAAGAATTGGTTTGACAGTCTTTGAGGATAATATTTCACCACTGACACTGGCAAAAACTGAACTCCTACTCCCTCTCCCCCCCCCCCCCCCATTGACTGGCATTATGGGACAATCTGCATTTCCTCAGGCAGCAAATCACTATGGCTCTCTAGCCATCCTCAGGACCTGCTTTTTCAGGCTGTCCTCCAGCTCCAACTTCACTCTAGTCCCCTTTTGATTGGTAAGGGTTTACCATACTAACCTGATCCAGACCCAGCACATCCCACTTCCTTCGTGATTTCCCCTATTTGTTACTGCAGCAGTCTCTACTGACATTTCATGTGGCAGCCTCCCCAGCAGAAAGCAAGCTCTCTAACATCCAGTACTGTTTCTTGTCTATCTGTATTCCTAGCATTTAATAGTGCCCAGCACATATTAGGCTTTTAAGAAATGCATCTTGATGGAATATTTTGTAGATATTTTATATTTACTTATCTGTAAACATGCTGTTTCCCCCGTAGAAGGTAAGCTCCTTGAGGGCAAGAACTGTTTTCTGTTTGTATTCCTAGAACCCAATACAGTTCCTGGCACATATTAAGTATTTAATAAATATATTGATTGACTGGAAGATTATTTTCTATGCATTTGTATTTAGCTATCTGTGTATATGTTGTTTTCTCTCAGTAGAATGGGAACCTTTTGAGAGCAGTCACTACTTCTTATTTGTCTGTATATTCCTAGCACCCAGCAGAGGATCTGGCCCCATATCAGGTAGGTAGAAAATGCTTCTTAAATCGAATTAAATTGAATACAGTGGAGATCCTTTATTTCTACCTGGGTGCTGGGTGTAGCATCATAGCCTCCCTCCTGTTGTTCAAGACAATACAGAGAAAGGAAGATGAACGATATCCTTATTCCAATTAATTGTTTTTTACTCAAGCTTTTAGGAGAAAGCTCAGCGTCTCCTCAGCCTATTCTAATAAATGGATTTAAAGCCAATTTCTTTTTCATGATGACAAACTACTGTTGAAAACTTGAGAAGTTGGTGGTTAATTAAAATGAGAGAGTGAGCTGCTCCAAGAAGGGTACATAGATTTTGTGTATGTGTGTGTGTGTGTGTGTGTGTGCGTGTGTGTGTGTGTGTGTATTTTTTTTTAGCCAACAATTTTTGCTTCAAAGAAATCCTTAGGATTCAGAATATGGTAATGAAAGCCTGTTTGGAAGCCCTTCTCAGCTCAAAGGCAGCCCTCCTGAACTCTCTGAGTAATTAACTCCACTCTTCAAGCTTTAGGAGACAAGGCACCTTCCGTGCACATTGGATTATGAAAAAAGGTTTCAGAGAAAAGGAAAGTAAAGAAATTTTTAAATTTGAATTTCAAAATCTCTGCATACAACTGAGAAGTGCAGTCAATTTCTGGTGTCTAAAGCAGTGGACTGGGAACGAATAAATCTAGTTCTGCCTTCACACTGCAGTGACCTTGACCTTGGAGTGGGCTTGGGAAAGGTTATTTAAGACAGGGCTGTTGTGGGTAAGTTTGGCTCA
This sequence comes from Pseudochirops cupreus, assembly GCA_028627135.1. Lineage (NCBI taxonomy): Eukaryota > Metazoa > Chordata > Mammalia > Diprotodontia > Pseudocheiridae > Pseudochirops > Pseudochirops cupreus. Next base: position 33,155,651 of record CM053580.1, on the reverse strand, counting down.
TTAGTGAAAGTAAAATGGGGTAAGAACTTTATGTCTCTTCAACCAAGTTTCTGTTGTGAGCAACTGACCCCAACAAGTATTTATTAAGAGTTTATTATGTTTTAGGCTCTATGTGAGGCACTGGGTTTATAAAGATAAAAATATGAGTACTGGCCCTCTGGCAGCTTACATGGTATCAAAAACAGGACAGGGAGTGTTGGCTGAAGGTTTTCAATGTGTCTTTCTTTCAGCTATACTGAATGTTTCTCTGTATCCTGAGCTTCTCTTCTTTCTTTTGGGGAGTACTGGGAAGAAACAGTCAAAGTGACTTGCATATCTACCAAGTGAAACCCCAAGACACCAAAGGAATTATGTGTTCTTGCTCATCTCCTACTGCGACTTTACCTGTGGTCAGACTGACGCCCTCTGTGCTTGAATCGCACAGTGTAGCAATCTCCACCCCCTACTCCCATCCCCATCCTCAGCTTGTTTTTGCCTCAGGTGAAAGAAATGATTTGAGGTTAAAGCTTTGCCAGAAGCACCTTGGAAATAATCACTGCCCTCCTACCCCGGTCCCCTTTTCTACAGTGGATTAAGATTTACAGAGTGCTTAGGTAAGGGCTTTTGGGTGAAATGGATGAAACTGACCCCACCTGCTTGCCAGTCTGGTTGACCTTTAAGCAAAATTATGAAGTAGGACAGGGACAGGGATAGCAACTGCACCTGTGATTTCACTGATATCAGAACTCCCAGATGAGAACACTCCCTCCAGCAAAAAAGGTTCATACCTTTTTTCCACCTTGTCTTCGTGGTCTAGACTCTGGTATATTGTTCAGGGTTCCAGAAGTCCCCATTCTGATCTCCCAGGTGTTTAGCTTGTCCTGGGTTGTTTCCCTTCCCCACACCCAGTCAGGCTTGACTTCCTGCCTCCATCAGAACTTGCTTATTCTATGTTCCCCTCCCTCATGTCTCCTGTTCTCTCAAGGCTAATCTGATGAATTCATTAGTGCCAAGTGTCCAAAGCTGATAACAGCTTAATATGTTACATCCTGCATGGTTACTCTTCCATGCCTTAACCCAAAGGAGTGAATAATGATGGGAAGTTCATGAGTCAACAAGGGAGGATCTGGCAAGCAGAAGCTTCCCTTTTGGTGCCCCTCACTTCATAATAGCTGACATTTATATAGTCTATTTGGAAAAGTGCTTTCTATACATTATGTCACTGAGCCTCACAAGAACCCTGTAGATAAGGAGTTTTATGCTTAGAAAAGTTAAATACCTTGGCTATTGAAAAAGAATAAAGCACTTCTCTTAAGAGATCTGAGTCCTGAGAGAACAAAGTACATTTTCTCATTTGCTGCCCATATCCTTCTGAAAAGAAAAGCAGTTGTGAAGTTATATTGCATTTCTGAACAAAGGGAATATGCTGTTGAAGGACTCACTTTGCCTCCTTTCCATAGCTGTATTGCCCCAAACCTGACCTCTCCCCCTAGAAAAGGGCTACTTGTCTGCTGCAACAGCCACTGCCTGTGATTGGCTGTTGTTCTGGCCATGGTGATGCCACCAGACTTAGCATGATGATTTGGACAATTTCTTTAGTTGGTTACGTGGCCCAGTGGGTTAAGCAATGAACTGAAATGAAGATGCCCATGTTTTAGCTTCAGTTCTGTCATCAAAGATATGTCTCTATGGGCATTCATTCAACAAGCAAATATTAAGTACCTACTGTGTGCCAGGGGAAACATTTCCCCCCCCCCCCCCATAAGGCTCTGTTCTCAACGAACTTAGATTCTGCTGGGAGAACACAACAATATGTATGATGTTGAGTAAATATATAAGATACAAAGTAATAAGAGCTAGCATTTATACAGATTTTCAAGCTTTGTAAAGTACATTACATAGCTTATCTCATTTGAGGTAAGCCTGGAAGATAGTTGCTATTATTACATTCATTTTACAGATGAGGAAACTGAGGCTAAGACAAATTAAGTGACTTCAAAGTCAACTTGTATTTATTTGGGGATGTGCCCCTGCATATGTGTGTGTATGTACACTATATGGGTAGGCTATATACATTCATACATGTATATCCATATATAGTATATATGTGTGTACCCACACACATACATAAACACACACAAATAAAATACAAGTTGACTTTGAAGGACAAGGCGTTGGTAGTTATGACGACTAATAAAGATTTCATGCAGAAAGTGATGCTTGACCTGAGTATTGAAGGTAACCAAGGATTCCAAGGGACAAGACCAAGGAATATATTTCACTTTTTTTTGGATAGCCAATGTAAAGGCCCAGAGATGGGAGATAGGACTTTGTGAGTGAGGAACAGCAAGTCAGAAAATGGAGACCATGGAAGGAAGGAAGGAAGGAATGTATAAGTAGGCTGGAAAAGGGCCAGGTTGTGAAACAAATTTGAGTCACTTGAGTTTATGAGGTGTGTGTGACATGGTCAGATCTGAAACTAAAATGACTTTGGCAGTTGTGTGGAAGATGGAAGAGAGACTGGATTTGGGGAGTCTAATCTTGAGGCTGTTATACCAGTCTAGGTAGAAGGCAATGAATACCTGAACTAGGGTGGTAGTTGTGCAGATGGAGAGACAAAAGCATATTTTAGAGATCATAATTATAGAGATAGGGATAAGATTTAAAACTGGGTAATGGAGTGAATAAGAGAGAGGAGTTGAGAGTGATCCCAATTTTGTGAACCTGGGTGACCAGCAATGCCTTCAACAGGAATAGGAAAGTCTGGAAGAGGTACGAGTTTGGGAGGAAAGATAATGAGTTCTGTTTAGGATGTGTTGAATTGGGGATGTCAATGGCATACCCAGATCAAAAGGTGAGGGCATGAACTGGGGTAAACCAAGTATACTGCCTATGACTCAGTTTCCTGATTTGGAAAATGGAACTATAATTCAAAGGCTTATGGTTATGAGGATGATGGCACAATGGAATCAGTACTGGCTCTGGAGTCAGAGGACTTGGGTTCAAATCCTGCCTCTGATGCTTATTGCCTATGTAAACTATGGCATGTCACAATCTCAATGGGGCTCACTTTCCTTATTTGCAAAATAATGAATTTGGGCTAGATGTTCTTTGAGGTCCCCTTCAACTCTAAATTAATAAGCCACAAAATCCCATCTATGATGACTATTGCCTGTGTAATCTTAGAAAAGTTATTCTATGTCTCTAAGTCTCAGTTTCCCTATCTGTAGAATGGGAAGGTTGCATTAGATAGCCCCTTCCAGTCCTAGATCTATGATTATGTGTATATGATTTTGTACTTCCTAGGTCTATGAACTAATCAGATATTTTCCTATAGAAATATCATTAATGTCAGTAGCAATGAAAATAAATTTTGTGTTGGACACCCCTCCCCTGCCCACGCCATTCCCTCCTTAGAAGTCTGATCAGTTATATTTGAGAAACAATGGCCAGACTACTGCGCTAAATACTTCTCTTTGTTTTGCTTGTTCTAGAAAATTTCCTTCAGATATAAGAAAAGCATATTCCCACATGGTCTGAATTTGCTCACTATTTCATAATTCACTTCTTAATGAGCTTTCCAAATGGATAATCCTAGCCAATGCTCAACTGCACATCTTCATGTTACATGTTGAAAATCACTTTAATTGTGAAGCAATTATTTGATTGGGCCTCCTCTCTACACAGCTGGTATGGGAAAACTTGTCTGTAACTCATGTTTATCTCTTGCCTTGGCATAAATGGCCTCATGCTGAGGCAAATCATTCAGTGTTCGAGCACAGAACAACTCATACTCTTAACTCCAGCCCGGCTGTCTCACGTTTACTGAAGACAGGGAAGGCAGTAGGAGAGTGTCAAAGAGACAAGATGAAAGATGGGAGGGCACCTTAGGGCATTCTTGAAGACAAACCATGAGGAAACAGTTTCTCTCAAGAAAAATAATGTCCCTTACATGTTCTGTTCCTTTCTCTCCCTTAATCTTTTACTCTTCAATTAGACAAACATTTATGAAATGCCTACTATGTGTAATGCCTACGATTTATGCCTACTACACCTTAGAGATGAATAGACAAACACCACAACAATCTTTGCCATCAATCTAAGTCAATCTGATCCAACGAATGTGATTCACTGAATTTGAAAAAGCATTTACTTTGTGCTAAGACTGAACAGGAAGAGATGGACATAAAGCAATTTTCAGGAATAACAACCTGATTCCTGAATTTCCCTGAATCACCTCTTGGCTATAAGGTAGTTGTTTTGAAAGACAACAAGAGTAGTCACCACTACCAAACTTCTGAAGTGCACTGTTTCCTTCAGCATCTCAGCACTCAACCAGGTGGACTGGGTCTAGGAGAAAAGGCACATGATAGCTGTGTTTGAGTTTTTGAAAGACTCTCGTTCAGAAGGGAGATCATTGTGTTTTTCTTGGTTCCAGTGAGCAGAGTCAGGTGCCATTGGTGGCAGTTGTGAAAAAACCAAATTCAGGCTTGAGATATAGAAACACTTCTTAACTATTGGAAGCAGACAAAAGTGGAACAGGTTGCCTATGGTGGCAGTGGGTTCTTCCAACCTGGAGATTTTGAAACAAAGGCTGGATGACCACTGGGGATGTTGTAATGGCAATTACTTTTGAGTAGCATTAGATGAGTAGATTAGATGGCTTCTGAGATACTTGCTAGTATTCAGATTCAATGATTCTGAAACTCTCCTTTTGGTGACCAAACTGTACCCTTCCAGAGCCATAATCATATGAAGAACAATTGAGATATCTGTACTGCAATTAGTGCAGTGCCTTGAACAAGTAGGTGCTTAATAAATGCTTGTTCCCTCCTCCCCCTCTCCACTAACTGTGACATTGAATTAGTCACTTCACATCTACTGAGTTTATCTATAAAAAGGAGGGCTGGTCTGGATGACCTCTGAGGGATCATGTGATTCTAAGCCTGTCATCCTTTGACCTTATGAAATCTGGTAGTCACCAGGTAAATTCTAGTTCAATTTGCTAATGTTTTCCTTCAGTGGTCCTTTTGAGATGAGTCTTCAGAGGGGTGAAATTCTACTGGAAAAAAAAATCTTCCTTCATCTTCAGTACTCAGCCCCATGGCGACAAAGTGAGTAATGATTTTAAGTGCCTAGGAGCCCAGCAGTTTCTATCTGTCTAGAGAATCTCTTAGGATGCCTCTGGTGCATCAGGGTCTTCCCCTGCTGCCTATCGCCTCTGAACCACCATTATTATCCAGGTGTAATGGGAGTCAGAGAGAGTTTCTATATGACACAATACCTTTTTCTCCCTTGGATTCCTTCATTTTCCAGTGGCATGGGAGTAGATGAATAAGTCTTCAGTATGCCAAGTGAAAAGTTCTCAGCAGTAAATGAGAAAAACTGGTTTTTGGATGGGCAGCCCAGGTTTTCTCCATGTAGAGATACTGAACAAGAGGTTAAGAAAAATTTTAACATTCCAAACCCAGCTCCAAGGGACTGCACTCGGGGAACCAAGAAGAATATGGGGGATGGGGAAGAATGAATTAAAAAATTATCAAACACTTATTTTGTGCCATTCATTGTGACATGGGAAAACAAAAGAGAAAAAGGCAGACAGCCCCTGCTCTCAGGGAGTCCACATTCTAATGGGGGAGACAACACAGAAAAGGGAATTCAGCTGCAGAATTGATGGAAAACCTCGTAAGTCCTAAGGTTTCAGATGCAGGGAGGATGGCAAAGCTCAGGGGTTCTAAGGATATCATTGGTACATTGAAAATGGCAGCACCATTGTTGTTGTTCGTCCTTCATTTTCAAGGAGGACCAAAGACATCACAAGGCATATCTTGACTTGTGCATGAATTGAAGTGAAGCAGTTGCACAAAGTCACCAGCCTCATTCTCTCTTCCTGAGTCATCCAAGTCCAGTGGCAAGACAAGAGTCAGGTTCATTGGCAGTGACTCCAGATGCAGTGCATGACCTTGGTGTCTTCAATGTCTGACCAAGCTCTAAGTGCTCTGCAGTGCCTGCTTCTGCTGCCTTCATGGCTATTGGAACAAATTGTTCTCATCTGCCTGTCCTTCCGGAAGAAAGTCTTCACATGCATGGGTTAGACATCCCCCTAACTCACTGATGGGTTTGAAGCCTGTCAATTATCCTCAACTTGGTTTAGTTTGCCTGCTGAGATGGTGTTACTGGGATTTGGCTACTGTGCATGCTACAGTTTTTTAGAGCTATGGTTAAGAACTTGGATACTATGGTGGAAAGCTCTTGAAAAATGTCAAGTATATCTCCTTAGGTCTTTCCCACGTCTATCACCTGGCACTTTACAATTGACTAGAAAGTTCTAGATTTGAATAGGCATTTTTCAGAATCTGATGACTAACTCGAGCAGTGGATCTTAAACTTTTTTGTGTCACGTCCCCCTTTGGAAAACCTATGAACTCCTCAGAATAATATTTTTAAATATGTAAAATAAAATATATAGGATTAGAATGGAAACCAATAATATTGAAATGTAGTCACCAAAATATTTAAATAAAATATTCACAAAGCCCCCAAAACCTATGCACATGACTTTTGGGGGCTTGTGGACCCCATGCTAGGAATCCTTGTCCTAGAGGCACTAAAAATAACCTAAATGACTCACTTAAAATAATAATGGCTCAAGAAACAATACCTATAAAGAAATCAGAGAATCATAGAGAGCTATACAAATTGATTCAGAGAGAAGTAAGCAGAACCAGGAAAACAATATATTCAATGAGTACAAAAATGAAAATGAGAAGAACAAAAAACCAGAACATAAGGACCAATATTAGCTGTGGAGGAGGATTTAGAAAATGTAGTTTTTTCTCCCTTCCTCTCGGAGATAGGGGGACTATAGGTGTAAAACATTGCATATACCATCAGGCATTTGCAGCAAGTGCTCTGACTCTTTTTGTCAGAGACAAACTGGCTATTATGCCCCTCAATGTTCAAGTGGGCAACCCCTGAGGGGTTGTGTGTTTATTCTCTGCTTGCATCAGCTTGAGCCCCTACAAGCTCCTCTTATTTTTAGTCCATTAGTAGTGTCTCGGTTTCATTCAATCACTTAACATTGGGTAGATTTTACAGAGGAATATTTACTTCAAAGATAGAATAAGAATCCAAAATATACCCCTTCCCCCATGAAGAAGGAAACTGTCCTACACATGGATGATATACTAACCTGTTTTGCTGAAATGCTTTCCATTCTCTTTCTTTTTAAATCTTTGTAATGAAGGATTACTTCCATGGCAGGAAAGGAGTGGGTGTTGTATTTAGAAATGCTTGTGACATAAAAATAAAAGTTATCAATAACAAGAAGATATAAAAAAACCAGCTACTAAAATGGGAAGACCCGTATGATATGATACATAATGAAGACAGCAAAGCAATGACTAGAGTCTCATCGATGTTTTCAATGCTAAAAGCAGTTGAATTCTGATGAGCTTTAGTTGGCAATTTTGGTCTTAGAGTTCCAATAAGGAACTATACCCTCTCTTTCCCTCACCTCTCAATAGAGCTGGGTGAATACCTCTTGGAAGAGAGACGGGAAACTCTAGTCATTCAAGAAAGTAGACTTTGCTTGGGACTTTGAACTCTCAGACCTAAGTCAGACCCATACCCCAAATGAAACTGACATCATTCTGTATCCCTTCAAATATATATGGATATTATTATTGGATAATGAACCTATTTATAATTGAATGTCAATGTTCAGGAAAAAATTTTTTCCTCTAAAAGGAGAAAAAAAATAAATTATCTAGTTGTTTCCTTATACAATGGGCATTGAAGAATCAACTCAAAAGTACTGACTGAGAACTTCCTTTCTCTGGGGTTGGCCTGGCTCTAGGTGGTATGGAGGAGATATGCTGCCTTCAAGGAGCTCACATTTGGTATTGGGGTATGGTAGTGGTAGATGAAAAAGATTAAGAAAATTTGCATGTGAAATAGAAAACATGGCATTACATGGCAAAAATGCTTAATTGTCTATAGACAGTAAGCCAGCACAGTCTAAAAGAACACTGATTTATTGTTTGGGAGCTAGGATTTGAATTTTGATTCTGTCATCTACTGCCAGTGTTCTTTGGCAAATCAATGAACCTTTCTGTGTCTCATTTCCCCTGCAAAATGTGGGGGCTGGCAAGGTGACTACTAATGCCCCTTTGAATTAAAAAAATTGCTTGATGTTAAGTCCTATAAGAATCCAGAGACTCTAAATGCTGTTGGGGGTGTGGATGCAACTCAGAACTAGTCATGTGATGCATCCAAATGTGAGTAACTGAAAGTGAGGAGACTTGAAATAGTAGGCCACACTGTCAAATACCCAGTGGAGACAGGAGAGGTCATTTTGAGTCAGGCTATCCATGTAAACAAAGCTCTGCAGCCAAACTAGGATGTCCCACAATCATGGAATCACTGGGCTTGGGGATCTCAGAGATTATCTAGTCTAGCCCAAATCTGGCTGGAGATCCTGATTCCAGCACACTTGACATGAGGGCCCCCAGCCTCTGCTTGTGACCTCCTGTGGAGGGATCCTCCACCCTTCAAGGCAGCCATTTGTCTGTTGGACAGCTCTTCTTTCTGACATGAAGCTCGAATTTGTGCTTTTACAGCTTCCATCTATCATTCTTGTTTCTGCCCTCTGAGACAAAGCAGGGAAAATGATAAGCTTATATTAGGGGCGAGCAGGTGAGAGGTTATTCCTGATATTTAAAAATAGCAGATAAATGATGTGGAGGTGAGAATGTTCATAGTATGTGTGGGGGAGAGTGAGGAGACTCCATGTTGAACAGGCCCACTTATGGATGATTACCCAAGTATTACTTTAGTAAAATGAGGAAATCAAATCATTGTCTGCACCTGGAGCAACCAGTCTAGAGAATAATGCACTATACGGTGCCTTACAAATGTTCTCTCATTTCATCCTCAAAACAATCCTGGGAACTAGTTGCTATTATTATCTCCATTGTAGTAGATGAGGAGAATCGCATCTTTTACAGCAAGCTTTCCCAGCTCCTCTTAATTCTAGTTTCTTCCTTCTGTTTTTTTCTATTTCTCCTGTATATAGCTTGTTTGCATGTTGTCTCCTCCATTAGATTGAAAGCTCCTTGAGAGCAGTGACTGTCTTTTGCCTCTTTTTGTATCTTTTGTGATTAGTGTAGGTCCTGGCATACAGTACATACTTAATAAATGTTAATTAATTGATTGAACCAGTATCTAAGTGACCTACCCAAGGTCATAGGGCTAGTAAGTGTCTGAGGCGGTGTTTGAACCCAGGTCTTCCTGATACCAGGTCTAGCACTTTCTCTAGTGCTTCTTCAGTGTCGAAGGGGTGGTGAGTAGAAAAAAGTTTAAGAAGCCCTGTTCTATGCCACCTAGCTGACTCCGTGCCATTCAGCTGCCTAGAAGG
>CM053580.1:33128482-33145754 GCA_028627135.1 Pseudochirops cupreus | reverse complement strand
AAAAAGTTGAAAAGCCTATCTTATAGCCTACTGAAAAAGGATGACTCTTCCTGGGCCAATAGCCAAGTATCTTCAATCCAATCCCCAGTCATAGAAACCAAGGAGCTGTTGATCACACATGACTTTTAGCAAAGGACCAGAGCATATATCTCACCTGAAGAGGTCAGAGATATGTTAAGCTATGAGACTCATTCAAATCCAATGCCTGATGCATAGTAAGATGACAATGCCCTTTTTTTGGGGGGGGGGGGACTTTGTCCACAAACAGGACATCCCTCCAAAATGGTTAAGATCCTGCCTCAGTGGCTAAGCCAAAGGAGTACCCTTCTGTGGGAACAGAGATGAATCGCCAAGTATTTTTGCAAAGGGATGTCCTGTTTACACACAGGTTGGACTATAGAGATAAGGTCACTTCCTACACTGAGGTATCTTAGTTGACAGCAGCCCAATCCATTTTTTAACATCTCTCATGAGCAGGAAGTTTTCTCTGACATCATCTCTAAAATGTGCCTCTCTGTAGCTTCCTCTCATTGCTTCTTGTTCTGGTCGCTGTGGTCAAGCAGAACAAGCTGAAGCCCCCTTCCACATGACAACTTTTCAAATATTTGAACACAGTCATGATGTTCACCAACACCCCCAGTCTTCTCTTCTCTAGCTAGCCCTAGTTCTAAGTAACCATGGGTAAATGGGACCAGGTCCCCAAGAAGATAGGCTCCTGGAGGTATAAGGAAAGTACTTGCTGGGGAGTGTTTCAGTCATGATAGTGAGTCCCAAGGAAGCTAGGGAACTAACTGCAACCTGAGCCAGCCCAAGATGGAGGAAAAAAATACTGAGGGAAGAGGCAGTTTCATTGACTTTACTAAACTTCAGGTTTCATCTGGGAAAAACATCTTAGGATAGAAGCTCAAATTCTAGGCTTCCAAACTCCCTTGCCAGAGTGTGAGTGAGTGAGTGTGTGTGTGTGTGTGTGTGTGTGTGCACATACCTACATATACACACACATATATGTGTACACACATATATACATATGTAATATAGACACATTTGGGCATGATATGGACACACATATATGAATTGTGTATTTGTATCTAGGCATGTATATACATATTTTGCTTGAGCACCATATCATAGTTTTGACTCAAGTTGGGTTGGCAAAGTTCATTTTTATCTGTCTAGTACAGTGCAGGACACCTAGTAGACACTTAATCACACATATTGATTGAGTGATTTACTGCAAATTAAAGATGCTAAATGATTTGTCCTAGTCACATTGGTGTTAAGTTTAGGGATTCAGCCATTTTTAAAGAGAGATATAAAGAGAGAGAGACAGAGACAGAGAGACAAAGAGAGAGAGAGAGAGAGAGAGAGAGAGAGAGAGAGAGAGAGAGAGAGAGGTGCCTACATTTAGAGATGGGAGGGATGTCAGCCATCATCAAGTCCAACCTCTTGCCTCTCTAGATGAGGAAATTGAAGCCCAGGGATATTAAGGGCTCAAGACCACAAAGGTTTCAGATCATACATTTCAAGTGAAAAGAAGACCTCAGAAACAACTTTCTCATTTTCAAGATAAAGAAACTAGGGAGGCCAAGTGACTTGCCCAAGGTCACACAGATAGTAAGTGTCCAAGGTAGGATTCAAACTCCTAAATCCAACTCCAATGTTCTATCTAATACAGAGGACAGGGGAGGGAAAAGGAAAGGAAGGGAAGCATCCCCAGCAGCCAGCTTCCTGGCCACGAACATCTCTAAGCTTACTTGATCTGGCCCATATCTAATCCTTTGCAGCTTGAGAGATCCTATTGGAACCAGATCTTTGTAGACATAGCCTTTGAGGACCCAGGACCACCTCCACACTGCAAGAAAGCATGGAGAGAGGGGAGTGTTAGAGGCGGGGAGGAAGCAACAAAATGTCAGCTCTAAATGTTAAATGTTTACAAGCACAACACTTGTTCAGAAAGGTGAGTCAGCCTAAGAGGAAAAAAACAAATGAGTGTGGCCCAGAGGATGAAAGGGTATCAGAGACAGAACTGAAAAATGTTTTTTCCCCCTTTGCACTGTGCTAGGGTGAAATGTTAGCCAGTATAACTAATTATGAGACGTATTACTGTAGAGAGGAGGGCTTCAATATTCAGGAATTGCTTTTTTTTAATCACATAAAGGTCATAAAAATGAGAAGGTGGGAGGATAGCAGAGCAAAGTCAGATATTAATTAAAGTCCAGATAACTCTAGGCTGTGGGCAGCAGACTTCCCTTCCCAAGGCCATGTTGAAACTGGATTGGCTCTTAATGTAGTTTTAAAGAGAGTTCATAGAATAGGGGTAAATGGCAGGAGCTAATTCACACAGGTACCATCCTTTTATATTCTTAACTCCAGGAGTACTGTTCCTTGAAAGCACTTTGTCTACAGCCAACAATAATTTCCCAAGGTACAAGAGTAAAAGTATTGGGACACACGACCACTTTGGGCCACAGTATATGTTGCATCATGACATAAGAGAAAAAATTGACTCTAGAGCCAAGGTTCCCAAGCTGGGAACTTTTAAATTCAATAACTGTATTTCAATACAGCTAGTTTCCTTTGTCATTCTATTTTATTTTATGCAATTAGAAACATTCTGAGGAGTCCATAGGTTTTACCAGACTTCCAAAGGGAGTCTGTAACACACAAAAAAGCAAAGAACCCAAGACTAGAGTCAGAGAACTTGGATTCTAATCTCACCATTCATACTTAATACTTGTATGAAACTGGGCAAGTCAATTAACTTCCCTCAGCCCTAGGCCCCTCATCTGTGCAATCAACAGGTTGGATTGGGTGGCCTCTGAGGTTCATTTCAACTATAGGTGCATGAATTCTATTATTTTTAAAAAGTTTATTTTTACATGGACCACTTACTTCCAAACCACAACTATCACAACAATCTTTAATTAATTCTTCTTTCATACTTCCTACAGACTATGAGAAGTACAATGCCCACTTTTCACAGATAAGGCTACTTATCTTCATGCATCTTCATGCAGGATGAGGACAAGGCAAATGCAGGCAGTGCCATGGGTCACTTTAAGTATGTATACCTAGAACAGATGTTCCGAGACTGATGGACCATAACAGTCTGTCTCCATTGGAAAGTCTAGCAGCAACCAACAAGTCATTTATGTCTGACCCTAGCCTTTCACAGGCATCTGTGTTTCTCTTTATGAATACAAAGGATTCTGGTAGAACCCTTTATAAAAGACCAGAAGTGCCCATTATTCAAAGGAGTATCAGGGTCCTGCCACCCAGATTGTCACACATCCTGCAACCTCTGACAAAGGTGCACTTAGAAAAGTAAGGAGAGGCTCAAACATTGACAAGGACCTAGTGTAATTCTAACTGCCCAAAGCCCTGTGATATATGTTGTACCTCAATATCTCCACCAACATACAAGTAGGGCAATCTATCCAGGTAATGAGGCTCCTCAGAGATGTACTAGTATGCCATACAAACATCTCATCTGACTCTTGCTCTCCTCTTTTCCACATAGTCAGTTTTCCAATGTGAAGATTTTGAATTTCAAAATGGGAGCCCAAAAAACTTGAGTGATTTCAACTTTTACAGACTGGCAGAGACAGGGAAAAAACAGGTGCCCTTTTCAGGCTTATTGGCAATAGCTGAAGCCTTCCTACCCCACATTTCAATTGCCCACTCATCCTGATTGTGGTAACAAGAAACATACAGAAATCAATGAACAGTGATGTAAAATGGCTTTCCCAGAGTCCAGCAGCAAACACTCTTAATTTGTCTTCCCTATAGATTCCAGAGAAAAGGGAAAGTATAAGTATTTTCAAAAGTAGTGATCATTTAAATACATAAAAACTATACTGTAGCACCAATGCAATATTTACAGCACCCATGATCACAATACAGACCATGACTATATGTATTGCATAACGTTCAATCGCAAAATTTATCAAATTCTCCAGATAGAGGACAGAACTGAAGCATTTATTTAGCCAAGTCCCAAAATCAGTAAGCCAATTCCATCATAGTACCAAAGATATTCAGAAGCCATAATAACACTGAGAGCCACAGTATCCTTCAGCCTTCCCACAAACCAATATAAGATCAGTATCTACTCACAAACTTCTCTATCGCCTTACCTGAGTGTCTTTTCTCTCCCACCATCTGGCTAACTCTGACCAGCTTCTTGTGGGCTCTGCTTCCCTTCAACAAACTCCTCCATTCAGTCTATTAGAGGGCAGAGTTTATTTTCACAGCAGGGAAGCTTCCTGTAGGCTCTGCTTCACCCTTCAGGCTCCATGTGATTATATTCAGCTTATTAGGGAGCAGAGTTTACTTTCAAAGCAGGGGAGGTCTTCAAATTCCTCCCTAGGATTACTAAGGGGCAGGGAAGATCTTCAAATTCCCATTCCCATTATATTCAGCCCCAAGATCTTTCATGTCCCTTACATAGCAAAAATACCTTAAGAGTAAGTGAGAGTTTAGGGGTAACTGGTGGAAAAACTGGTGTCAACAGAACTTTGCAACAACATAACCGGGATAATAGAAAAACTGCACATAAAACAATAGCTTAAGGTGGGGGCTTGGGCACAAGCACCCCATCGTTCCCCCCTTGAATGAATGGGGCTAAAAATCTTGGGGTAAGGGGCAAAGGTCTCTTCTCCAAAGCTATTCCAAGCTGAAATTGGATGTAGAGCTGTCCCTGCCCCCAAGAGGTCCTATTCAAGAGTTCAGTTCATTAGCTGTCATCTGGACTTGGTCAACACCAGGTCCAGAGGTAGCACATCACAGTCATGGACAGGGCGCAACATCTGGCTTAAGCAATTAGGCATCTGCAAGTGGAGGGTACCAATCCTGCAGAAAACAAATCTTGCAAACAAGTTTAACAGAGAAAAAGACAAAAAGAAACAAATATGGGGCCAGCCATGCCTCTGGAGTCCATGAACTCACTATCATAACCTCATTCATAGTAGAATAAACGAGTTAAGGGTACAATGTGACAATCATCTTCTCCTGAATGAACAACAGCTACGGTACTGTCTTTCCCATGTGCTACAATCTCTGCAACCTTATACTTTAGCTCCCAATTTTATTCTATTAGCAGAACTAAATTCTTTAGTTCCTCTGATAGTTATTTCAGAAGGAGGGTCAGTTTTCACAAGTGGTATTGTTTCACAAGGAATAATAATCACTTGAACTATTCTATCATTTTTACAAAACTGTATGCGTCCTTCATCCAAATTCTGCAATGTTACAATAATTTCTCCTTGATAATTAGAATCTATTGCTCTAGCCAATACATGTATACCTCGAGTTGCTAAACCTGATTTAGGTAATATCCATCAAAAATGATTTTTAGGGATTCTCATACATATCCCAGTAGAAATGTTTCTTATTTCTTTTCTATCTAACCAAAAGTCTTCTAAACAATGTAAATCATATCCTGCCGAACCAGGTGCTCCTGTATACAGTGCTGGGACATCTTGCCTCAGGGTACAATACTCAGTATTTGGGATCTTATGTGCCTGTTGTTTTCTAATTTGCAGATTTGAGGTCATCATTCTGGGTAGAAGTATACTTTCTTCCAATGTTCTATCATTCAAATTAAAGCAGTGAACAAATTATCTTTCTAATGTTGATATGAATTATTAGAACTTAACTTCCTGAACTGTCCTTTCAATAATCCATTCAGTCTTTCAATTAACTCAAATGTTTGTGGATAATGTGGAATATGATATATCCATTCTATATTGTTTAATATTCAATATCTCTTCATTACATTACCTTTGAAATGTGACCCATTATTACTTTGAATCTGCATTGGGGTTCCATAATATGGACTTATGAGATCTAGAGTTTTAAAGGTGTTTTCTGGGCTGCATTCTTATAAGAACAAGCCACCAGTACACCTGAATAGATGTCAACACAAGTACATATAAATTTGCATCCTTTTTCTTGAGGTATCTATTTGCCAGATTTGGGCTGGGACTTTTCCCCTTGCTATCTCCCCAGTTACTACCAGAGGAACAGTTCACTCGTTTTCCAATTGACATATATGACATTCTTCTGTTATCTGTTTTAATAATGAATGAGAGATATTAATACCTCAATCCTGTGCCCACCAGTGTGTGGCCTGGACCCCTAAATGGCAGACCATTTGGTGGGCCCATTTTGCTAATACCGGATCATCAATTGTTGTCAAAGTAGGGACGATATGTTCAGTAGCAATCTTCACCAATCAATCAGCATGAGCATTATACTCACATTCTGGCGTGGTGAGGGCCATGTGAGCATCTACATGAAAAACTGACAAATCAGTAACCAAAGACATGTCCCATATTTCTTCCCATAATTCGTTGCCCCAGACTTGTTTACCATGAATTTCCCAATTTTGATTTTTCCACATGGGTATCCATGTAGCTAACCCATTAGCTACTGCCCATGAATCAGTGAATATATGACACTGTCCTCTTTGTTCTGTTCTGATGGCTTGATGTACTGCCATAAGTTCAGCATATTGACTACTTCCACCTATCCTGGTACTTTCCAAAGTCCTTCTAGTACATGGATTGTAGGCTACTGCTTTCCAATGCAGTTTTTGGTCCAAATATTTTGCTGTCCCATCAGTAAACCATGTGTGTTTCTTCTCTTCTTCAATTAGTCCATCATATCCATCATTCTATCTTACCAAGGACTGTACCAACTGCTGCCTTGGTTCAGGGGATGTAGCACGTGCTTCAGTATCAACGTTAGCTATAGATTCATATAGGGCGGAAACTCCACTTTTGCCAGTTTTAGCTCTATTTTGAATATACCACTTCCATTTGATTATGCTGGCTTCTTGGGCATGTCCAATTTTGTGAGAAGCTGGGGTACTCATTACCTATGTCATAACTGAGATTTCAGGTCTTAATGTCACTTCATGGATCAGAGTCAGTTGTTCAGTCTCTACCAAAGCCCAATACACAGCTAACAACTGCTTTTCAAAAGGTGTCTATTGCACTCCAGATGAAGGAAGTTTCCTGGAACAAAATCCTAAAGGTACATTTTAGCTTTGTTGCTTCTGCCATAAACTCCAGTTTGCATAATCATCCTCTACAGTTACTTGTAATTCCACTGGACCATTCTGCATAGGCCATAGATCTAGAGCCAATTGTATAGCAGCTTTGACTTCCTCAAAGTCCCCAATCAAATTCATATTTTTTCCTGGTAACTTTATATAAGGCTTTCAAAATCTGTTCCATGTGCCAATATCCAAATAATCCTATACACTTTGGGGCCTCTTTCTTATTGGTAGGGATAGGAAAATCCTGCATCTTTTGTTGGACTTCCAGAAGAATCTCTCACAGTCCCTTATTCTACTGTATTCCCAAAAATTTTACATTTTGAGCTGGTCCTTGAATCTTTGCAGGATTAATTTCCTACCCTTTGTTTTTCATATGTTCAATCAAAACTGTCAAACTCTTCTCAACTTCTTTTACATTTTTCCCTGTGTCATAATAACATCAATGTAGTGGGTAAGCTGTATGAACTTTCCTCCTATTACTTTTTTTCTTCTTTTTCTGAGCCACAACAGCCCTCTGCTTCCAGAAACTCTCCAGTACTCTCTCCTTCCACCTGAGACTCAGCTTGCTCTTCTAAAGGAGGTCTCAAATTCTGGCACTTAGCCAACTCTTGTCTCTAGTTTTACACACAATATGGTAGCCTGTTAGCAAAACCCTGCCTCTTCTACTCACTGCCTCTAGCTCTCTCCCAAGTTTTATTGGTATTCTTTGAAAACATGTTTCTAAATCTCTAGGTTCTCCATGCTGTTAGCCTCTGTTCTCAGTTTTCATAGAGCCCTGTTCTTTTAGACTATCCCCTGGCTAGGGAGGCATAAGGCAAATCCTCCCATCTTGGATAGCCACTTCTAAATCCCTTTTGTCCCCTACTAGAGGTCTGATATTTCACAATCCCATCCTTGTCACCAAATGTAGTGCCAATGCAATATTTACAGCACCCATGATCATGATAAAGACTGTGACTAGAAGAATCACATGACATTCAATAGCAAAATATACCAGACTCTCCAGATAGAGGATAGAACTGAAGCATTTATTTAGATACCAGAACACCAAATCCCAAAACTAGTAAGCCAGTTCCATCATAGTACCAAAGATATTCAGAAGCCATAATAATGCTGAGAGGCACAGCATCCTTCAGCCTTCCCACAAACCAATACAAGATCAATATTTATTCACAAACCTATCTATCTCCTTGCCTGAGTGTCTTTTCTCTCCCACCATCTGGCGAGCTCTGACCAGCTTCCTGTGGGCTCTGCTCCACCCTTCAGCAAATTCCCTCCATCACAGGCTCCATGTGATTATATTCAGCATATTGGGGGCAGAGTTTACTTTCAAAGCAGGGGAGGTCTTCAAACTCCCTCTAGGTCTATTAAAGGACAGGGAAGATCTTCAAATTCCCATTCCCATTACACATACTTTATAAGAAACAGAGGGGGAAAAGCTGCTGCTCCACCCTACTCCTGCAATGTATGTGTAGAGAACAATTCACATTAGCCAGAAGGTAAATTAGAATTAGGCAGTGAATGTTTAACTATCCATCCACAGCCAAGCACTCAATTTACTGAACCAGTAAAGGTGAACTGCATTACCTTCCTCAACCCAAAGGAAAACAATCAAAGAGAACAATAAACTAAATTTAGAACGAGGAGAAGAATGATGTGTCATGGTTTTATCCAATTTTATTCCATGCCTGGGATAAATAATGACACAGGAATCCTCAGTAAATTACACTGTGAATACATCCAACCTAATGGTACCCTACAGCTCACCAATTACACTTGACTAATCAGGTAATGGCTGTGGTGTCTCCTTATAAATCTAGTAGAGATTGTGTAATGAAAAGGAAATCATCACCACACAGAAAACTGGGTGTGCCTCTAGACTCCCCTCTCTGCTCCCTAAGCAGCTCTGCCACCATGGATGCTCATGGCATCAACAGGATGCTCAGAGCTATAAGGAACTTCAGAAACCATCCACCGAGGCCAACCCCCACCTTAACAAGAGTCTTCTCTGCAGCATACCCAATCAGTAAGCATACAGCTTTTGCTTGAAGATTTCCAGAATGGAAGAATCCATCTGCCACCTCCTCCTCCTGCCCAGACCACTCTCTGATAGATCCAATTGTTAGAAAGGGATTTCCTGTCATCAAGCATACATGTGAATCTTCGCAACTTCCTTCTCTCCTTCTCCCCCACTGCTCCTAGTTGTGCCTTCTGGGGCACAAAAATGAAGGGGGTTGCTTTAAAAGGAAAAAAAATGAAGGGGGTTGAAGAGGCCATCTCTAACATCCCTTCCAGCTCAAAAGCTATGATTGTATCATCCCAAATCTAATCGTTCCTTTTCCACATTACAATCCTTAGAATACTTGAAGGCAGGTATCATATGGTATAAAGTAAGATAATGACTGAAAGTGCTTTGCAAACCTTAAAGTACTATATAAATACTAGCTATTCACATTATTATTATTATTATTATCATTACCATTATTATTTATCTTCAGGCTGAAATATCCACAGTTCTTTCAACCAATTCACATATAACATGAACTCAAGATCCTTCACTTTCCTGGCTGACTTTCTCAAGACATTCTCCAGCTTGTCAAATCCCTCCCTAAAATATAGCACCAAAAACAGCACAATAATCCAGTTGTGATGCCATAAGGAATGAAACAAGCATTTAGTGAGTACCTCCTCTGTACCAGGCCCTGCACTAAATCCTTTATAAATATTTCACTTGATCCTCACAGCAGCCCATTGTTCATTTGTTCAGTCATGTTTGACTCTTTGTGACCTACGGACACCATAGCACACCAAACCCTTACAATCCACAACGATCTCCCAAAACCCGTCCAAGCTAATGTTCATTGTTTCTGTGACCCTACCTATCCATTTCATCCTCTTCCTTTCTCTTTTCCTTTTGCCTTCACTCTTTCCCAACATCAGGGTCTTTTCCAATGACTCCTGTCTTCTCATTATGTGGCCAAAGTATTTAAGCTTCAGCTTCAGTATTTGACCTTCTGATGAATGGTACAAATTAATTTCTTTAAGTATTGACTGATTTGATCTCCTTGCTGTCCAAGGAACTCTCAAAAGTTTCTTCTAGCACCACAATTTGGAAACACTGATTCTGCGGGTGCTCAGCTTTCCTCATAGTCCAACTCTCACAACCATACATTGCTACTGGAAAGACCACAGCTTTGACTATACAGACATTTGACAACAAGGTGATGTCTCTGCTTTTTAGTATGCTGTCCAGATTTGCCATAGCTTTCCTTCCAAGGAGCAAGTATCTTTTAATTTCATGGTTATAGTCACTGTCTGCAGTGATCTTTGAGCCCAAGAATATAAAATCTGACACTGCTTCCATTTCTTCTCCCTCTGTTTCCTGGGAAGTGATGGGACTAGTTGCCATGATTTCAGATTTTTTCATGTTAAGCTTAAAGATGGCTTTTACACTCTCCTCTTTTACATTCATCAAGAGGCTTCTTAATTCTTCTTCATTTTCTACCATCAGAGTGGTATCATCTGCATATCTGAGATTGTTGATATTTTTCCCAGCAACCTTAATTCTCACTTTTGATTCATCCAGCCTGGCATTTCACATGATGTGCTCTGCATATAAGTTAAATAAATAAGGTGACAATATCCAGCCTTGTCATATTGCTTTGCCAATCTTAAACAAATTTTTCATAATAGGTACTTAATGAATGTTTGTTGAATTGAATTGGATTTTCTCTTTGTTTTTCGTGAAAGAGCAGGAGGAGAGAAAAGGGCATATAGTTTAGTAAACATGAAATGCCTTCCCTCCTACACAACCCATCAGCAACTTGCTTCACACTATTCCCACCTACTTCCTCCCATCAACTCCATCATGAGCCTTCTCAATTAGCTGCATAGGAATTCAATTTTTCTGTAATTAGAAGGGGTGGGATGGAAAGCCTGGGACCCTCACTGCTTCTTGCTAAGGCTTTTTTTGTCTATTGTCCATTCCTGTAGGATACTGCTCAAAAGAGATACTCTAAACCCTCCTTAAAGCCTTCTTGCTATCAGTAGAGAACTTTATTCCTGTTTTTCTAAGAAGATAGAAGTTATTAGTTGTGAATTTCCTGTCTTTCCTCCTATCCACTCCTAAATACCTCTCTATCTATACCTGTCTCCTTGTCCTTAATTCCTATCTCACAGAAAGAGGCATTCTTCCTCCTGTATTAAAGCCAACCTCACCCCCCATCTGTGCTCTGGGATTCTATCTCCTCCAATAATAGTAGTATAAACACTTTTTTTTTTAATTTTGGGGCAGCTAGGTGGCACAGTGGATAGAATGCTAGCTAGATCTGATGTCAGGAAGTTCTGAGGTCAAATCCAGCCTCAGATATTTACTAGCTTTGTGACCTGCGGCAAGTTACTTAACCTCTATTTGCCTCAATTTCCTACTCTGTTCAATGGAGCTGATAATAGCACCTACCTCTCAGGCTTATTGTGAGAGTGAAATAAGATAATGTTTGTGAAATTTTTTGCATAGTAGACACATAGAGTGTGCTATATAAATTCTAGTTATTACTATTATATGTAGAAATATGATTCTTTATTTAAAAATAACATTACATACTAATATATCCTGGAACTCTCTCTGCCAGTATAGACTGTAGCCCTTCTATAACTTGGTAAATAAATATTAGAGTTGCCTAAGACCTAAAGATCCCACAGCTATCATGAGGGACAGAATTTGAACCCAGATTTTATCATGTATCCAACACTCTATCCATTATATCATGCCTCTTCTAACATCATGCATGTTGATAAAATAATAATTATTTCTCTTTATGTATTAACATATTACTAATAAGAGGAAAATACCATCTAAAACAAAATATAAAGAAGTACAATACTTGGGCACAGATTGGTGCCCCATGCTCCATGTTCAACTATGTTTATTGATTAACCTAACTGAATTCTGAGCTTACTTTCTACTTTCTGCACTTTACCTGTGTGAGATCTATTCAGAGCTCCATCCACATTCCCAATATTGCTTTAGTGTTTAAAGCTCAGCTCAAGCCACCTGGCCCATACAATCAGACTTCTCCTGCATTAGAGTTATCATAGACCTTACTTCCCCAATGGTTGTCTCATACTGGGAGGCATTAATCATCTTTTGCTGCTAGAATTACCTATTCAGTCCACATAAAGGAAAACCTGACCCATCTCATGGTTCCCTGGGCAGCATACAATGCATATCTCCAGCTGTCATTTTTTTTCCATTCTATTATGTCAGAAACAGAAAAGTTTGAGATAAAACTACACTGGTTCCCTTTCAATTCCATTTTCCTAAGATTTTGTGATTCTCACCTTAAAGTCACCTAAGTGCTTAATTTATCATTTCTATAACTGCTATCATTCACTAATAATAATTGATGTTTATGTAGCACTTTGAGAACTACAAAGCACTTTACATCCATCATGTTATTTATTCTCACAAGATTATGTGAGGTACTTTCTGCAGATACTATGCTGTCCATTTTACAGATGAAGAAACTAAGGTTCAAAGACTTATTTTGAACCCAAGTCTCTCCTTACTCCTAAGTCCAACATTCCTTTCACTATATTACTATGCCTCTACATTAAATCTCTTTACTATTCACTGCTCAGGTCCTGAGAACCTGGATGTGTCAGAGGTGAGACTTCCTGATTCATTCCTAGCCATTACTTGATTCTCTCTCTCAAAATAAATATTTGCTAAGTTGAAGTTGAATCGAAAGAGTGTCCAGTCAATCTTTGGTAAAAAACAAAAATTATATTGTATAGACGACCAGGATCTTATTGGAACTTAAAGCAATACTTTTAGCTGATGTTTACAGAGTGTCCCAGTTTTAGTGCATTTGTAAGCTTTAATAGATACTGTAACACCCTCAATTCACACAGTGCTTCAGGATTTGAGAAGTACCTGACACACATCATCTCATTTGAACCTAACAACAATCCTATGAAGGAACTATTACAGTCACTGTTATTCCCATTTCACATATGGGGAACCTGAAGCTAAGAGAAATTAAGTCATCACCCTAGGTCACTGAACCATAGATTGAGATGAGCCATTGAGTCAAATCCCTTCACTGAACCTCTGGAAACTGAGGCTAGAGAAACTGGGGATCTGGCTCAAGATGCCACAACTAGTGTTAGAGACAGGATTCAGACTTGAGTATGAACCTAACTCTCAAAGTCTAGTCTTTAACCACCACACTGTGCTGACTCCCCATAAAGCTTTCCACACCAACAATCTTAAGCTGTGATAGGGAGAGAGAACCAGAGAGAGATAGAGAGACAGACAGACAGAGACAGAGAGGGAGAAAGAGAGAGACAGAGAGAGAGAGAGAGAAAACAGACGAATAAATAGAAAAACTTTCCCCCCTGGGGGGACACTTGTTTTAGCACCATCTGACCTACTGTGTAAAATAGGCCCATTCGCCCTTTAGAAACATCTAAAGTGATGAATATAGCTCTTGTGAAACATCTCATCTCCTATGTAAATGCAAATCCATTTATAACTGTCAAGGCATTTTTTAAAAATTATAAATGTTTGCCTAAGTTCTAATGGGGCAGCAAGGTGGCACCATTGTGCATAGAACACTGACCTTAACTCATCTTCCTGAGTTCAAATCCAGCCTCAGACATTTACTAGCTGTGTGACCAGGGGCAAGCCACCTAACCCTGTTTGCCTTGGTTTCCTCATCTGTAAAATGAGCTGGAAAAGGAAATGGCAAACTACTTCAGTATTTTTGCCAAGGAAACCCCAAATGGGGTCACCAAGACTAGGAAACAACTGAAATGACTCAACAAGTTCTGACTTCTGACATCCAGGGACTATCAGTGACCCTATGCCAATGAAGAATCAAACTAAACAAGCAAGGATCAAGATAGAAGTAGTATGCTGGGGTCCAAATGGAGGGAAACAGCCATGTACATACCCATGCACATGTGTGTATACAAGGTTAGAAGATTTAAGTAATCTTCCATACTAGAAAAGGAATTCCCTCAATAATATTCCTAAGCTTCTAATTGAAAACCTCCAGTGAGGGGGAAAACCCACTGCCTCCCAAGGAATCCCATTCCATTTGTGGGTGGCTCTTAGAAATGTCTTCTCATATGGAACCAAAATCTGCACCTCTGAAACTTCCAGTCATTCTTCCTATTTTCACTCTCTAAGGCCAAGTAAAACAAACAGAATCTATTATCCATCTTGTTGGCTATCCCTCCAAGCTTTGTGTCATCTGTATATTTACCCTTTGGGTTAGTCCATTCAACCAGTTCCAAATTCACTTTCCTGAATTATTATTTAGCCTCTATCTCTCATCTTACCTAAAAGAATATCAGGAGGCACTTCATCAAACATTTTATAAAATTTTGATATGATATCTAAGTGTTTTCTATTCTGCCAGTCTAGGAACTCTACCTAAAAAGGAAATAAGATCAGTCTGGCATAATTTCTTCTTGTTGAAATAATGATACCTCTTAGTGATCAGTGTTTCCATTTCTAAAGGCTCACAAACCGTCCCTTAAATAATGATACCATAGGATTCTTCCAGGAATCCAAATTAAGTTCACCAGCTTATACTTTGAAGACCTCTTCCTTTTTGCTAAGTGGAAAACAAAGGCATTTGACTTCCGCCTGTGTCGATATCTTTCAAAAAATCACCAACAGGAGCTCAGAATCCGTATTTGTCCATTCTTTCTGTATCTTGGGAAGTAGTTCATCTGGGCTGGGTAGCTCAAATCCATGATAGTTAGGGGTTCCCTTACCATCTCTTTGCTTAATGTCAGTCACAACTCTCACCTATTTTTGTTCTATCTTTCCTTGTCTAAAGATTATTCTCCTTGGAAAAGAAACTGGAAGAAAAACAAAAGTTGAGTAGTTTTACTTTGTCTCTGTCGTTCTTTATCACCATCCCATCCACAATGATATAGCCTTTCTTTTATCTTCCTCTTGTCTCCAATATAGTCTTTAAAATCCTTTCTGGTTTTCCTTAATATTCAACACTAGCCTCTCCTCATTCTGAGCCTTAGTATTTTTGACACTCTTCTTACAGGACTGCGCCAGGTTTTTTTTTTCTATTTCATCTTCAGTTACATGCCCTTGCTTCCATCTTCCATATGTCTTTGTTGAACCTGTTAGTTGACGAGTTCCCCGTCCATCCAAATTAGTGTCTTTACATACTTTTCTCTTTTTTTCCTTTTGTGATAAGTGGTTATGTTTGTGTCATCATAGTTGAATCCTTGAGAATTTTTTGGATCTACCTTCCTCCAGGAATTTTAGATCATGAATTTCCTATCATCTTGAAATCTGCTCTCCCAAAATCTAATTTTCACTCCATTCTATGTCCCTCTTCTCTCCTCTATTACATTCTCTAAAATGGACTGATCATTTCTTCCAAAAATATTAATAATAGTTGATACCTATAGCCCTTTGAAGTTTTCAAAGAAGCCTATAGGAATTAACTCATTGGAGTCTTATGAGAATCCCATGAAGCAGAATAGTACAGCTATTCCCATTCCCATTTTTCAGATGATGAACCAGGGACTCCAAAAGATGAAATGACTTGCTCACAGTCACACAGTTGGAAAGTGTCTAGAGTAGCTTTTGAACCCAAATTTGTCTGACTCCAAGTCCAGTACTCTATGCTCCTACCACATTTCCTTCCAAGTGTCACCATTTTTTAACATATGCATTTTAACAATAAATAATAAATGGCTGCCATTTATTCTTCAGCAGTCAGGTCTTCCTTACTGAGTCAGAATAAGATTCAGAAGAGACATTTCCTACATTGTTTTCTCCACTGTTTGACAAATGAAATCATTATTAAGTCAAGTGAGGAATTTACCAATTATTCCACTTTTAGTAGAGAGAGAGAGATCTTCGGTAGATAGGTGAATAGTTGAAGTCCCCTATCACTACTATATCAAGTCAGATTTATGATTTCCTAAACTCTTCATCTACTTCCTTCATTTGGCTGGGCTGTCTGTAGTATATTTGCAGAACAGTATCACTTCCATTTTTCTCTCATCGATCTTTATCTAGATACTATTGGCCATGCCTCCCACCTCTCCTGAATTTTCACACAACAGTATATCCTCTTAATATATCTTGTCTCCCTTGTTTAGTCCATTCCTTTTAAGTAAAGTATACCTTTACCCATTCATATTCCACTCATGAATCCCATCCTACCAAGTCTCAGTGATACTGATGAGATTAAAGTGACTTGCTTGCAACCAAGCTTCAGTTCACCCTCTCTTTTCTATAATCTGTGTGTGTAGTTATCTACCCTTGTCCAACTAGTAACAATAAAGCTTACCTTCCACTGCAACACTTAATGCACTGTCCAAGACAAAGCAGGAGTTGTTGGGATTTTAAATTCCTTGAGGTAATTCTATTCAGTAAGAGACAGTCTGACTCTGCAAATTAGTAGACAGATAGCATGAGTTCAGTAACATTTGACAGTAGAAAGAGCCTAACCCAAAATTCAGAGCAGATAGCTGAGATCTGATTGAGAGAGTATCATTGGCCACTTGTCTACTGGATAGGCATTTCTCTTTCACTTTATAGATGAAGGGCTTTCTTTGGTCCATCCCATTCTTAGGGTCCCTCTAAATAGAGTCCCACCATCACTCAATAACCCTGTTTGCCCAGTACTGACATAAATTATACCTGAGAATGCATTATGTCATCTGGCATGGTCTTTTCCTGATGACCAATGCTAGCTCTATCCAACAAAATACTGTTTAAGTGGTAGCTGTCCTCCATGAATGTAGATGAATTTCTTTGACCTTCCTTCAAAGCCAAATGGCCTTTTTCCTTCCAGCCCACAATATGACTCCAGCATTTATTTTCATTTTTATGCATGTATCTGAGCAGCAAAGACTTAGACTAGTGGGAGTTTTATTTCAACATTAAGCATCATTTTAATAATGTGGGCGAGAAAGGAAGAAATGAAGCTAGGCCACCTTTTAGTCTTGGCACAACTGAAAGCCAGAAGGAAAGATTGCAGAGAAGCTGTGTTTTTCTCATTCTCTAAAATAGGATTCCAACTATGCCCAAAGGGCTATAAATAATTGCATACCCTTTGACCCAGCAATACCACTGTTGGGATTATATCCCAAAGAGATTACAGAAGTGGGAAAAGGTCCCATATGTGCAAAAATATTTATTGCAGCTCTCTTTGTGGT
>CM053580.1:33100319-33127982 GCA_028627135.1 Pseudochirops cupreus | reverse complement strand
CCCTCTCCCTCTCTCTCTCCCTCTCTCTCTCCTTCTCTCTCTCCCTCTCTCTCTCCCTCCCTTTCTCTCCTTATCCTCTCTCTCCTTCCTCTCCTTCTCCCTCTCCCTTCCCCTCCCTCCCTCTTCTAACCTCAGGCTAAGAACCCCTGCTATAAGAGCTATAGAAAAGCTCTGGCTCCCTTGATTTTGCCCTTATTACCTGGGACTCTTTCAGCTTTCCTTGGGAGCCTGGTGTAATGAAACAAATATGACATTTGGATTCAGATACCTGGGTTCAAATCTAGATTTTCTACTTATCTATATGACCTTGGACAAGTCAATCTCTCTGTGTGTATTATCTCATTTATAGCAAAGAGGGCATTGGAATAGTTGGTTTCTAAGATTTCTTCCAACGCTATGGATATGATTTTCCCCTCCTCCCAGGGCATGGCATATTGTAACTTGGGCACATGACAAGTGGTGATCAATATGTATTCCTCTAGGAAGGTGAACTGAAGACTGGAACTCTAATACTTGGCAGTCTCTTTTGTCATATATTTCTTTGTTTGAGTCCAGGACACCCTAAAAATGAGCTTGAAAAAAAGAGGTTTCTAGTCTTAGCACTTATCTTGTGAATTTAAAAATTCATAGTTTCCTGAGTCAGTGCTGAATTTCCAGAGGGAACTGTTTACTGTAACTATACAACTTCCCAGAGAAGATGACCATCACCAGGGGTATATTACAGCTCAAAGAACTAAGAAAGCCCAAGGCTTGCTTCATTCAAATTGTTCAGAAAATTCAAATCCAAGAGGAATGTGAAATATCAGTAGTCTTTACCTACCAGAAGAATATAGAGGGTATGATGGGTTATTATACTCCTTTAAGCATTTGTTAACATGTACTTATAAGTTTTTTTATACTTCAAACATATTTTCGTGATGGAGGAAATAAGTAGCTGTCCTATATCTGAGATTTACTTTGTACATTGAGTACCTTTCTACATGAGATCTTGTTATTGCTTTTTAGTGGAAACTCTAAACATGAGCCATATGAAACATATTTTAATAAATTTTCTTTGGAATTACATGGTTGCGGCAATGAGCCAGTGTGTGAAAAATCTGATTCACTGTCTTTGGTGTCAGGCTTCACTGGGACTGAACTTGACTCCATTTGAGCCCATAGTCAGAATCTCTTTTCTGGGAGGGGACCTTCTGGATCTATGAAAGATTCTTCAAGATAATGAGGGAGATATTAAGTAGAAATCTGAGGTTTAGGTATTGTTTTCTCTTTTGACATTGTGAGAACAGCAATATCTACTTGGATCCTCGTATTGATACCTGGGACCTTTTCTTTTGTTCAATTCTTAGCAACTTCTTCATTCTTGTGTCCCTTGTCCCTTGTGTCACCAAATGAGTTGTCTGGCATCATCTGGCCAGTCAGCTCTGGTTTCATGAACAATTAAAAGTGATACTGATTCACAGCTCATCCAGCTGGTAGCATTGGTGGAAATAAGGAGCAGGATTGGCCTCTTGTCCCTATATCTGTCCCTATATCTATTTCTTGGGATTATCAGTAAAAATTTTCTTTGTCTTTCGTGTGTGTGCATGTCATACCTCCTTTAGAAGTCTAGTGAAGTCCATGGACCTCTTCTCGGAATAATACTCTAACAGGCATAACATAAAGCGATAGAATTGTAAAGGAAACCAGTTATACTGAAATATGGTTATAAATAAAAAAATCAGGTTCCCAGCTCCCACAAGTGGAATACGTGTTTGCAAGGGTCCTGTGCAGGGTCATACGGGGGAAAGCACGGCTCAGGGAGTAGATTATTTGTTGCCTGAGGTTCTTCAACCATTTGCCTTGAACTCTCCCTCAGGAATTAAATTATACTCCTTAGAGAACTCGGTTTTCAAATAATCCTAAGAGAAATAGTCTGAAAATATTAAAAAAAACCCTTTTTAAAAAAAAATTTCAAGTGAGAACGTTGGATACGGAAAAGTGGCTGTGGTCCTTTTCCAAAATGATGCTGTTTATTCAGGACAATCAGTGAAATACCAATGAAATATACCTCCCTCTTCTTGATAAAGAGGTGGGAAGCTATGGGTATGGAATGTTGTTTACACAGTTAAATTAACTGTGTTTTTAGTTAGCTTTACTTTATTATTCTTTGTCATAAGGAATGTTTGGGTGGGTATATAGGAAATGGTGGTACAAAATGAAATGTATAAAAAACAAAAAATTGTAAAGGCTGGAAATTTATGCATCACAAAACTTGGGGGTTCCAAGCCACTGGTAGCAGCAAAAGCCCCCAAATGTACTTTTCCCTTTTCCTCTGTGTTCCCAAACAAAACTCCAACTTCGTGGTTTGCAGAGAAAAGTGTTGACAAAGCTTTATGTGGTGATGATGATGATTTTCAAGCAGCTTAGTCATGCTTTCCTCCTTCTCCCTGCTGCTGGGTTTATCATCTCTGAGAATACGGGGCATGGCTAATGTGCTTCTGCCAGAAGGTAAAAATGGTCCATCTGCTCTCCCCAGGGCTTTAGTTGCATTGTCCATGATTGTTGCAAAGCAGATGCCCACAATGATCATTTGACTTAAAGATGGCGGGTGCTAGGGCCATTCTGTTCAGTGTATGATGCCCAGGATGCCCAGCAAGGTCTATGAGTACTAATGGACCTGCTTCTTCAGCAGCTGCTAAATTCATGTCATGCCTGACTGAATTAGACAAGGAGTCGGGATAACTGGATTCTCATCCTACTTTGGTTTGCATGACCTTGGGCAAGTGATTTAGCCTCCCCTATGTGACTGCAGTGTATCTTCTGTCAGGTTGTATTAATAATACCTTGTCCTACCAGCTGTGCATAGATGTTGTGAGAATGCGATGAGATAATACATGCAAAAAGACTTTAAAGCATATATGTTCAATGCCGTGAGTATCGAAGGCATCACTATTGATTTTATTAAGATCATAAGATTTAGAGCCTGGAACAGATTTTAGAGTTTAGTCCCCTTCTTTTACTGGTGATGGACCTGATGCTTAGAAAGGTTAGGGGGTTGCCCAGGGTTACAGTGTTAGGAAGTAGCAGAGCCAATTTTTGCACAAAACTTTGCTGATTTCAAATCTGGAACTCCTTCCATTATATCATGCCTTCCTTCTAAGCTTGTGCCTTGAGTGGGCTTCTCACTCTTCTTCACAACATATATAAAACCAGTTGCTAAATCTTGCCATTCCTACCACTGGAATATCTCTTCCATCTATCCCCTTTTCACAGAGATGCCATCTTAGTTCAGGTTCTCATTCACCAAGACTATTGCAGCAACCTCCCAGTTGATCTTTCTGTCTCTGGATCCTTACCACCCCAAACCATCTCACATTTTCCCCCCAAAGCTGTTATCCTTAAAGAACAAATCTGACCTCCACTCCCCTTCTCAATCAAATTTGTTGGCTGCCTCTCAGATGAAATGAAAACTCCTCTTCTTAGATTTTAAAGTCCTTCACAACTTGGCCTTAATCTATCTTTCCAAAGTTATCTGACATTACTCCCCCTTTCACATTCCCCAATCCAGCCAAACAGGGATTCCCTCCATTCTTCACCCAGAAGAGTTTATCTCCCTTCAGTCAACTCAGTTAGTTAACTAATTTTTGTTAAGCGCCTACTATGGGTCAAGATACTGTGCTTGTGCACTGGGAAGATAAAGAAGGGCAGATTATGTTGGCGCTGTCCATCCCACTGGCCTAGAATGCATTCTATCTTCATCTCCTCCTCTTAGGCTCTCTCATGTCCTTCAAGACTTAATTTAGGCACCACCTGCTTCTCCATGAAGCCTTTCCTGGTCACTTCTATTGTTATTGCCCCCTCCTCCCAAGGGAGTACTTTATACTTCCTTATCTATTTACAGTATATGTATTTGGATATACTTATGTCTGTCTTTGTCGCTCCCATTACAACGTAAACTCCTTAAGAGCAGGGATTGGCTGCTTCCTTCTAGTTGTGTTCCCAGCACGTTTTTCATAGTGACTGTTTCATGGTAATTACTTAACAAATGATTGTTGATTTACTGAATGTTATGGTTAATTATATCAGGAGGAGACTTGGGAAGATGTTCCTAGATTTTCTTTTAAGTGCTCATTCCTGGCTCAGATGGTCCCAAGATAACCCATCTTGCCCACAGCAATCTCTCTGTATCTTAAACTATTAATTGGGTGTTGAATATATTTTGCCTTTTATTGTAGAATGCTTTTCTCTGCAATTATATTGTAAACATCTTGACTACAGGGATAAGGTCTTATACTTTGTGTCCCCCTAGCATATATTATGTGATCAACAAATATTTGTGGGTTGCTTTCACCCTAATTCAGTCCCTCATCACATCTGGCTATTAGGGCCTATTATGAAAGTTACCTTACTGGTCTCTTTGCTGGTTACCTTACTGGTCTCTTTCCCCTCTGCAGCCCACTCATCACACAATGGCTGAAATAAGGCACAAGCTGGACTGTGACTCTCCCCTGCTCAAGTCTCCAGTCACTCAGTTTCTGAATTTGAAGGCCCTCCATTAGCTGACTCCAACTTGCCTTTCAGGCTTTATTTCACATTGGTGTCCTTCATGCCCTCTGTGTTCTAGCCAAGTTGGACGACTGTCTATTCCTGGAGTTCAAGGTGTCCCCTCTTGATTCCCTGTATTTGCTAAACACTCACCTCCTGCTTTGTCCTCTTTCTTCATTTCTGCCTTTCAGAATTCTATTCCTTCAAAGCTTGGATCAAGTCAGGGGTCATCTTCTATGGGAAAAATTTTCTGATATTTCCTCTCCTTGATTGGAAGTCTTCTTTCCCTCTTAGACCATTTTGTGAGAGATTTGAACCCAGGTTCAAACCCAGGTGTCCAAATCTAACTATCTTTCCACTATACCATTATACCCCAACTTTCAGTGAATTAACCAATAAATCAATACGCACTAAGCACCTACTATGTACCCGGCACTGGCCTAGGCAGTGGAGATGCAAAGACAGAAATGAAACATTTCCAGTTCTCATGGAGCTTAAGTTCTCCTTTGCATTACATTAACTTGTTTTTATATTATACTAGCCCCCAAACCAGGTTATAGTATACATTCCTTAAGTGCAGGGACTCTGCCATTTTAAAATCACAGTTCCAGCCCTAGCACATAGTAGGTTTTCAATATTTTTAAAATGGGAATATTTGTTGTTGTTTGGGTGGTGACCTCACAGCAGGGCCAGTTTTTCCCGAGATAAAGCAATAGCTCAGTAAGTATTTGTTGACCAATGGATTATTTGATTGACAGCAGAAAGAAAAAGAACAGGAGTTGACATTTCTATATCACTTTAAAATTTACAAAGGACTTTATAACCATGATCTCATTTGATCCCTGCAACGACCCTGTGTGGAAGACAGTACAGGTATTATTGTCCTTAGATTACAAGTGCAGAACCTGAGACTCAGAGGGGTGAGGTGTGTTGCTTTGGTCATGAAGCTATTCATTGCCAGTGGTGGGATTTGAACTAGGGTCTCTCCTGACTTTTGGGTCATTGTTCTTCTCAAGATGGCACAGCACTTTATGATAAAGAGCCACAGAGGCTCTGCCTTGGCGACCACTGGGAAGACTGCCCCAAAGTAGGTTCCATAAACCACTATGATTCTAGTGATAAAGGGTAATAATGACTTGGTCTTCTTTGGGTCCTCTTTCTAGGCAATTTTGTTTTCACCTGTTGTTTGTAATCTGTTTTTCTAGATCTGTAAACATAGATCTCTCTGTTCTAGGGTCCCCTGGTGTCTATCTCTGATATGCCCTAGGGAAGAAGATTCTCCTAACCTGGTGACACAGATTCATCTCCTCCAAATCCTTTGAGTCTTCTCTGTGCCTTAAACCTTAGGCAACTCTGCAGAATGGTCAATACACAAGAATTCCATGATAGGGATATACCCCAAAGAAAGGGCTCGCACTCTTAGACACACAAAGAAATAACACTCAAAAACTTCAACCATGTTGCTCCATTGCCATGAGGGCCAGCCTGTCCCTTCTCTCCATTTCCCAATACTGTAATGGCCTGCTATAGCAGAATCATTACCTTAGTCTAAAAGAATAGCCATGAAAGTCCAAGTTGTTCCTTCTTTTATATACTGGCTGTAGGTAGTGTATGGTGTGGGGAAAGAAGCTTCTATATTCTTCAGCTGAGTTGCTGCCTACCCATACCTGTAGTTCAGTTTGGCACGTACCTCTATTTTTTGTTAGAGCTTCCTGTTCTTTATGAAAGAAACTTCATCCTCTTAGAATACCATACTCATGGAAGGCAAAGGAGGCACAAATCTGTCGTATAGTTGAGTAGTCCAGATAAGAGGGGTTAAACAGTAGTTCTTGCTGGCATACAGAGAAAGTGCATATGGGCTTCAAATCAGCATGTCTTGCAATGTTCTTATATATTGGAGAATCTGTTTGTAAAGAGGACTCAATGACTGAGAAACTCTGATAGAAGCAGGCAGAGCTTGAAGGGGGCATGAACAGCACATGAAGCAGGAAATTAATTTGCCTGCCCCAGTTGGTGAAGAATTACCTTTGGGGAATTACTAACTATTAATCTTTGCAAGATGACTGGGGAGAGAAGCATCCTCTCTAATTACCTAATGAGGCACCGCCAAATTGGGGAACCATGAACAACCATCATCTATAGTGCATTTGGTAACCAAGACCCTCATTAAAAAACTCTACTGGATGATATATGAGCTACTGCATTCTGCAGCTTCTGGGCTCCTTCTAGGTTATAAGTACACAATCACGGATGCTATTGGTTTGACGCATTTGATGGGCTCCATAAATGACACCAGTTGGGGCTCTCCATATCTTGTTTGTGAGTATTCTACTATACTTCCAAGCTAGGGGATATGAAATGTCAGGAGACTTCCTCACACATTGGACTAAGGTCTCATGCAGCCTGTCTGACATGTCAGGAATGGTGAATAATGAGAAGCTCTAGGATCAATGCCAACCATTACCTTCCTCAAGTGACAGATGCTTTCCAAACTGACTCATTGCTAAGGGGAGAATCCTCAGCAGGACCCAGGCTATCTCTTTCTGACATCTGTTGGCATCAACTTGAATTTGACACTTATTTTATACTCTTTAAAAAATGGTACTTTCCCTTTTTCTTCTCCTAATTTGATCCCCTCATTTTACAAGTGGGGAAACTGAGGCCCTTCTTCTTGTGTCCCCTGAGTTTTCTATCCTCACAGAATCATAACATTTTAGCATTGGGAAGGAGCTCAGAAGACATCTAGTCCAACTTGTACCTGGACTAGAATCGTAAAATTAACATATTCAAATGGTCATCTAGCTTTTGCTTCAAGACCCTGCATTGTCCTGAGACATCATATTGTACCTTTGGATATTGCCAATTTTTAGATTTCTATTATCTTAGATAGTTTTAGCCTAAATTTGCTAATTGTAACTTTCATCTATTGTTCCTGATTCTTCCCTCTAGGGCCAAGAAGAATAATCCATCCTCACTTCCATGTGACAGGTGATACTTGAAGGCATCAGTCCTCTTCCCTTAGGTGTACTTGTATTCAGGACAAACATCCTTAACTCTTTCAAACAGAAATCATATGGTGTGAGCTCAAAGGTGTTTACTATTATGGTTTCCCCCTTATGGAAATTCTCAAACTTGTCAATATCCCTCCTAAAGTGTGGTGCCCAGAGACAAACACAACTCCAGATATGATCTGGGCAGACCAGTACAATCATTGCTTCTATATTCCTGGGAGCTATGCATCTCTTAATGAAGTCTATGATAGAATTTAGCATTCTTGGCTGCCATATTTTGCTACTGACTCATATTGAGCTGGAAGCCCATTAAAACCCTCAGATTTTTTCCTCAGATGAACTCTTGTCTAGCCCTGCCTCTGTCGTTTTGTATCTGTGAACGTCACTGATTCCAAATATGTGTCTTTAAACTTATCCTTATTAAGTTTCCTCTTATTAGACTCAACCCTGGTCTAGCCATCAAGATCTTCATGGATTCTCATTCAGTCATTCAGTATATTTACCATCCCTCATTTCCTAAGGCTTTATAGTTTATTTTACAGTGGTTATTGGCTAGTGTGATATCCAGGGATCCTAAGAAGGCAAAGTATGTGTGTAAAAGAGAGGATTTGAGTTCAAATCTCAGCTCTGACAATTAGTACCTGTATGGCCTTATGCAAATTACTTAACCTTCCTGGGTCTCTGTTTCCTCAATTGTAAATGAGAGGGTTGGACTAGCTGGACTCTTAAGTAGATTCTAGCTCCAGAATTATGCTCCTACTTTTTTGCAAGGAAATTGAGAGAGATATTGGAGGGGGCTCCCTCATCCATTAATGACACTGATTGTCCTTGCTACTAATTTGACCTTTACAACTTTCTATCATTTATTATATTCTTATAGTTAAACATCTTATCTTCTCAATTAGATTATAAGTTCCATGTGGGCAAAGACCATGTGTTAGAGCTCTTAGTATCTCCCCTCCCACAAACGGTGCCTAGCACATTGTCTTGTACAAACATATAGTGGCTTAATCAATGTATGCTGATTGACATTAACTAATTCCCTCCCTCCCCCAGAATGCTCACAGACTTCATTTTTCTGCTATATCTGTTCATGGTACTCAGGTTTTCATAGTCTCAAGGAACATCCAGATTGGCCCCCAGAAAACTATAATCCTATTATGACTTTCAGGCATCCATCTTTCTTTCCTTCGACACATACACTGGAGAAATGTAATAGCTATAGTACTCAGAGCTACTGAAGGTGGGGGTTTTAAACCACCCTAATGAAAAATACAAGAAAACACCAAAGTGGTCAATTTGATCAGTTTTTTTCTCCCAGAGATAAAAATATTTCCCAGACACCTCTGTCTGGATGCATCCACATTGCAGTCTATTAAATTTGGCTGTCAACATTTCACCTCAATTTACCCCTTTGCAAACACTTGAAGTGCTGCCTTTAATTAATTCTCCGCACTCAGAACTTTGAGCTATGCCAAGTTAGTTAATTACCCAAGTTTATAGCTTTAAGCATTTCCTAGATGCAAATGAAGAGAATTCCTGGTGAGCATCAGTGTCAGATCTTCAAAGACCACGCATATTTTCCCTCTGAAGTGCAGACCAGAGATTGTGGGGGCAGGGAGGGACATATATTCAGAAACACTCTACTTCTAGCAGAAGAGTGACATATGAAGATATCCAGCCCATTTATCCCTTCAAAGATGTTCAGTGACAGATTTGTGTCTAAAAATATTCCCACTTATTCTATCGAGAAGCATAAGGAAACTTTGAAACTGGTCCTTAAGAATCATTCAAAGATAACCTGTGAGCAGTTCTTGAGTGGCTTAGGAACAGAGGCTGCAGGAGTCATCTGCTAATGAGTTATTGGATGTCTAGCAGTGTGAGGAAAAAAATGCCATCACCATTATTATTGATGATGATGAAGGAGATGATGATGATGGTGGTGGCATAGTAGGAAGAGTGCTGAATTTGGAGCTGTGGGACATGGCTTTAGAACCCAGCCCAGTCACTTTCTACCTGGGGAATCTTGAACAAGTCAGTTGCTCCTCACTCTACTTTCCATCTATTGCTCTTCCTGGTTTCAACTTGATGAAAGGAGATGCTCCCACTCCTGGCACCCTCTGGTGTTCCCCTCTCCCCTGATTTCC
The DNA here is from genome assembly GCA_028627135.1 of Pseudochirops cupreus. Taxonomy (NCBI): domain Eukaryota; kingdom Metazoa; phylum Chordata; class Mammalia; order Diprotodontia; family Pseudocheiridae; genus Pseudochirops; species Pseudochirops cupreus. Next base: position 33,118,300 of record CM053580.1, on the reverse strand, counting down.
TCTCTCCTTTTGTATATTCTTTCTCCCTTTGGATTGTAAGTACATTGAGGGCAGGGACTATCTTTTTATTAATTGTATCCCTAGTGCTTAACACTGTGCTTGGCCCCAAGTAGGTGCTTAATAAATGGGTGTCAGTTTCCTTATCTGCAAAAGGATGAGTTTGGACCAGATGACATTTAAAGATCCTACCAGTTTTACATCTATGATCGTATCTCCAAACCCTTGATTTCTTTAGTATAGGAAACTAGTGGGTCAGAAAATCTTGCCACCAACACAGATCAGTGACTTATGTAACTTATCACCTTAGAGAGTCACCTGGGGCACAGAGAGGTTATCTGGCTAAGGTCACTCAGCCAACGTATGAAAGGTAGGACGTGAACACACATCTTCCCGACTAAGAGGTCAGCTCTCTGTTCACAATGTCATACCTTTCTCAAGTGCTTTTACAGTTACCTTCCTAATGCACAACCCTTTAATACTCATATGTGGGCGTATCTGCATGTGGGCGGACTCGCCTGAAGATGGATAGAGGAGTGGTGTCTCGGTTCCCAAGACCATCGGAAATATGTGTTTTCTGATGGTCTTAGGTGACCCCTGTGACCCCTGTGAAAGGGTCGTTCGACCCCCAAAGGGGTCGTGACCCACAGGTTGAGAACTGGTGTATTATAGCTATATATATATATATATATATATATATATATATATATATAGTTTTATATCTAGTTATATTAGATATATAGTATATATTCTATATTTTTTATATATAACTACATGTAATATGATATATAACTAGATATAAAACTGTATTATATAGTGATATTCTATTATAGTTGATACAGAGCTACTATAGTTATATTTCTAGTAAAAATATCACAGGACCTCCAAAATTTCTTTTTATTTTAGAGGATTATTTTTGATTTTATAATAAATATTATGAAAGCATAGGGTGGACAGAGAACTTGCCTGGAATTCAGGAAAAAAACTGGATTCAAAGTTCTCACTCTGTCACACCCAGGCTGTGTGACGCTGGACAAGTCACTTAAATTCTCATTGTCCCAGGCAGCTCTTGAGGAATGTTTCAGAACAGATGCTGACATACACTGGCGGAGGGAGTTGCTTCACTAGGAGTTCCCCAGACCAGTGAAATCACAGGTCTGACTTCTTCCTCCCTCCTCCACAGAATGGCATAGGTAGATATGGGAGCTATAGAGAGCAAAGAGTCCAATTCCAGCTTTGGCACCCTCTAATTATGTCACCTTGGGTGAGTGACTTCACCTCTGAGGTTTGGTTTCCTCACCTATGAAATACAGATAAGGACTATCTTGGTAGATGCCTCCTGGGGCTGTTGGGAGGAAAGTGTTTTGTGCACATTCAAGCCCGTTTTAAGCGTAAATCATCATTATTTGTAATGACGATAGTGCTAGGAAGCTTGGATCAACATAGTACATCTATTGGGACTATGTTTGCCTCTCTGATGCTAATTATAATCATTTATATGAATGGAGATCTCCCAGCCTTCTCTGGGCCTCAGTTTTCTTATCTATAAAATGGGCATTATGATAGCTATAGCCCTCGATTCCTAGGGCTCTTGTGAATGGTCTCAGATGAGCTCTAGGTGCTATGCAAGGCTTAAATCTAAAATCACAAGATGCCTTTAAAAAGTCCTCCACCTCCTGCATTCCACCAGCCTTTCCACTCTTATTTGGTATTATTTCCTTTTACCCATTTCCCATATAGGTGTACTTGTCTGATGGCTCCACCTTAGTGCCTCTGCATCAGAGGTACCCTCTCCTCACCTCCGTCTTGCAGTCAGGCTGTTCTAAGCACAGACTCCATTTTCTAGAGAAGGCCTTCCCTGATGCCACCTCAGGGTCCTCTCCCTCCCTCTTGAGATGACTTCATCTAGACTCAGCCACTTACCTAATTAGGGGCGTGTGGTAGGTGCTTTAGTTTTCTGTGGTGCCTAGCAGGGAGCCTTGCAGATGAATAAGTCCTTTGGCAGTTTGTCAAATGGAATTCATTCAAAGCTTGTGTGGAAATAGCGGGTGTGGTAGAGAGAGTGGGCCTTGGACTTAGGACGCCCTTGGTTCAGGCACTGCCTCTGACCCAGAGTGGCTGGGTCACCTGGCAAAGCACTCGGTGTCTCTGTATTCGGGGAACTCTTGGAGCTCTAAGCTTCAGAGCAGTTGCTGACCTATATCACTAGGGTGGGTTCCCTCATTGGCTGTTCTGGGTCAACCACTTGTAAGGGTCATGATCCCTTGTGTCTTGATGAGAACTCTCATTTTGCTAAAATATTGACTTGTTTCTGCTACTTATAGGTAGAAGTGATTACAATAACTGGCGTATCTATATCCGTATCTGTATCTATATCTGTACCCACAATGGCTGTGTGACTCTGGGCAGATCACTTAATCTCCCATTGCCCCTGGCAACTCTGATCCCCAGAGTTCTAGTTGATCTTCATTGCTAGAGGAATTTCATTTTTTGGAATTCCCAGACCAATGAAATTACAGCTCCAGTAAAAAGCTAAAAATAAATGATCAAATAATAACAGACAACAAAATCTCAGTTCTGAACCCAATACTCTGGGTGTCATCTGAAGAGGAGAGAACAGAACAGAACCACCACCTTGAGCAAGTAACTTCTCCTGGGCTCTCAATGACCTCATTTGTAAAATTAAGGGATTAGATGAGGTGACCTTTAATGTCCCAGCTCTAAATGCTAGATAATTCCATCACTTCCATAGGATCCCATTAGCCTTTAGGGTTTCCATATCCTGCTGATGACTAATACAGAGCTTACAAAATCCTCTAGATTGGACGTGTCAGACATATAGCCCTACAGCAGCATTGCTGTCCAGCACTCCTAAGTACAGCAGAAATACATTAGAATATAATTGGGAATTATGTAACATAATAAATAAAAATATAATAGAACACAAATAATATTAATATGTGGTTTCCTAACCTGCAGGGATCAGTATCTGTGGTTTAGTGTCTCATTGTTCTTTGAGTCTGATACCACTACTCTAGACATACTATACCCTTTTACCCTACATACACTGCTTTTAATTGCACCTCTCCCAAACAAACTGTAGATTTTCAGTTGATTTTTTGGATCCAAATTCAGAACTTTACATTTTTTCTCTAACAGTACATTCAGCTTCTTAGCTTTGGTTCACTAGTCTATCTTGTTGAGATATTTTTTGGATTACTATTCTGTCCCAGCTTGGGAAATTTAGTAAGTATGACACTAATGCCATCATCCAAATCATTGATAAAAGAGTGGAAGAGAAAAGAATCCTATGATGCTCCCCTGGAGACTCCTTTAACGTTAATATCGATCCATTTAACAGTCTTTGGTTCTAGGCGTTCAATTAGTACTGAATCTATCCAACTGTGTTATCCTCATCTATTCCATTTCTTTCCATCTTGTCCACAAGGATATTATAGGACACTTTACCAAGTACTTTGCTGAAATCCACATATACTGTATCTATCTATAAAGGAAAGCCACAGCTAGTGCCCTATGTACTAGGCTAGTGGCCTTTCCAGGAAAGGAAAAATGTCATGACATATCTTGATCATGGCAAACCCATGCTGATTCTTGGTGAGCACTTCCTCTTTCACAAATTATTCTTTTAATAACTGATTGATATAAAAGTAAGAATTTAAAAAACCAGGAATTGATGTCAAATCCACTGCCTATAATTTGAAGTATGTACAATATTTCTTTTTCTGAAATTCTAGAAAACATTTATCTATCTCTAGTACAGCAGTACATCTTTCATTTGCCATAATTCCTCTAAGATTATTGACAGAGCTTCAGTAATTGTACACATTAAGGGTTTTTTTTTATAACCTATGAAATCTTCTACTGGTAAGCTCTTGTTAATGAATGAATTCAGTGATCTGCATTTTTTTTGACTTAGTCAAGGCATTATTATTAAAAAGTTCTGTATACAAGGGGAGAGCCCTAGGCACAAGTAGACCTCATAGCCAAGTTCTCTGTGCCACCCCACCATGTCTACACTGCCACCACCAAGTGGAATATGACTGACCAGTTATTAGTCTTGCAACTAGGTTGAAAAAACACAGGATAAATTTGAAAGTGTGAGAATGTGGTTCAGTGCTAAGAAAGGGAAGTACAATGTTAGAAGATTAATGAAGGTATGGTTAGCAGGGCAATGGTGATAAGTTGTGATAAATATCCTAGGAATAAGTACTGCAAGCTGAGCAGGTGCTTTCTTTCCCAAGGGAATGTGTTTCTCCATTGTGTCCTTTCTTCTGGTCAGAAATACCTAGTCTGCTGAAGGCCTTTTGCAGTGATGTCAAAGCTCTCTAGCACCATAAAATAAGCCAGGCCTGGGGTTCAGGTTCCATACTCTTGTACCTCTTGGTATATTATTTTGTTAAGGTGGGAAATGATGTATGTAAATCAATTAATTAGGAAACAAATATTAAGCACCTATTGTGTACTGGATATTGTGTTAAGCATTGAGGATGCATCAAAAGATATAAAGATAAGTACAGTTCCTGCCCTCAAGAACCTTACATTCCAATGGAGGAGGCAATACACACATATGTAGTCAAATATAAGATACATACAAAGTGGAAGGAAAGTAATTTCAGAGGGGAAGGCACTAACAGTAGAGAGTTGGGTATAGGTCAAGGTCTTTTTTAGAAGATGAGATTTTATTTGGATGATCTAGGAAGCCAGAGAAACTGTGAGGTGGAGGCGAGGTGGGAAAAGCTTCCCCAAATGGGGACTAGCCAGTGTGAAGGCATAGAGATGGCAGATGGAGGGTTGTATGTGAAATACAGCAAATGGAGCAGTGCTGCTGAAATGTAGGATTATGTTGACATGAATGTGTAAGAAAATCAGAAAGTAAGAAGGGGACAGGTAGTGAAGAGCTTCAAATATCAAATAGAAGAGTTTTGTGTTTGATTTTAGAGATAAAAGGGAATCATTGGCGTTTATGGAGGATGGTAGTGATGTAGAGGTACATTTTTTGGAAAAATTGCTTTGCATGCTGAGTGGAGGATGGATTGAAGTGGGGAGAGACTTGAGGCAGGGAGGAAAACTATCTCAATGATCCAGATGAGAGATAATGAGAATATGAACTTTTGCAGTGGTTGTGTGTGAAAAGAAAAAGACAGGTAGGAGATATGTGAGGACAATAAAAACAATTGACTGGATATGTGGGGTGAGTGAATAGTTGAGGATGACACCAAGCTTGGGAACTTGAGTCACCAGGAAGATAATGATGAACTTGACAGTAATGGGGAAATTCAGAAGAGGGAAGGGTTTTGGGTGAATGATAATGAGTCCTATTTTGCGTGTGCTGAGTTTGAGATGTTCACAGGATGTCTAGTTCAAGATATCCCAAAAGCAGTTGATGGTATGGGACTGGACCTTGGCAAGGAGGTAAGAGATGGATAATTAGATCTGAGCATTATTTTCATAGAGATTATAATTAAACCCATGGGAGCCTATGTGATTTTCAAGTGAGATGGCATAGAAAAGAAAAAAGAGGGCCCAAGGACAGATTTTGGGGCATACCTACTGTTAGTGGGCCTGACATTGTTGGAGATCCAGAAAATGAGATTGAGAAGAAGTGGCCAGACAGATAGGAAGGAGGACAACCTACATGAAAACCCAGAGAGGAAAAAGTTTCCAGGAGAAGAAGGTCATCAGCAGTGTCAACTGCTGCAGAGTGGTCAAGAAGGAAGAAGACTGTGAAAGACTCATTTGATTTGTCAGTGGTGATTTTGGAGAGCACAGTTTCAGTTGAATGATGAAGTTGGGAGCTAGATCATAGAGGATTTAGAAGAAATTGAGAGAAGAGAAAATGGAACCACCAAATGTAGATGAAATTTTTGAGTAGTTAAGTGACAAACAGGAGGAGAGATACAGGATGAAAGCAGGCAGGGATGGTTGGTTCAGATGAGGGTCTTTTAAAAATGGGAGAAACATGGGTGTATTTGTAGGACACAAAGAAGGAGCCAGTATATCGGGAGAGACTAAAGATTAGAAGAAAAGTGTAGATGATCGTGGGAACAATTTTTTTGAGAAGATGGTAGGGGATAGGATCAAGGATATATCTCAAATGGTTTGTCTTGGCAAAGAGAAGGGTGATCTCTTTGTAACTGGGGTGAAGGAGATAGTGGGGGATGGTATTAGAGAATGTGATATGAAGAGAAGTTGGAGCTCTTGGTAAATCCCTTTGTAAACCATACACAAACAAGTTTGAGGTAGCATTATAATTATTATTATTATTTAGGTAGAGGCAGCTTTGATAGTGGATGGAGTATTGGACTTGGAGAGAAGCCCCAGGTTCTAATCTCCTTTCTGACACAAGCTATAACCCAGGGCAGGTCATTTAACCTTTTATATGTCACAGACAACTTCCTAGAACTTAGCTACATAGATCTGTTGCAATATGCATTAGTGGAGAGACTTCACATAGTAGGAACTCTCTATGCTGACAAAACCATAGATTCTATTCATGGCTTATTTCCCTCCCTCGCCTTTGCTGGGAGGGGGAAGAACAGCTAAGTGGTGAAGTGGGTAGAATGACAGGACTGGAGTCAGGAAGACTCATCTTCCTGAGTTCAAATCTGGTGTCAGACACTTATTAGCTGTGTGACCCTGGGCAAGTCACTTAACCCTGTTTGCCTCAGTTTCCTCATCTGTAAAATGAGCCAGAGAAGGAAGTGCAAACCATTGCACTGTCTTTGCCAAGAAAACCCCAAATGGGGTCATGAAGAATCAGACAGGACTGAAAAATGACTTAATAACAACTAGGAGGGGGACAGGTAGTTGAGACTATTCCATATGAAAGACCAACGGAGCTGATAAGGTCATGATAATAAAAGCTTTCCTTTTTTTCAACATGTAAACAAGATGTGGAAAGTGACTGCTAAAACGTATTTGTTTTAACTGGATCAATAAGGTTTTGTTCTCATGGCCCACAATTGGACCAGGGAAATAGCTTTATTATCTCATAATCTGAGGGTCATAGATGTGGAAGTGGGGGGGACCTCAGAGGCCATTTAGTTTTCCTCCGCCTTTCCCTCTCCCCTGTCCTGTTTTCCAGATAAAGAGACTGACGCTCACAGTGGTGCAGCAACTTACCCGTAGTTAGATAGTGCCTGGCCTTAGCAAATCCTTTAAAAATGCTGCTCAGTTTGGATTGAGTCCTTCCTGATGGACCGTTTTACTGAACACAGAATAGCATCTCCTACCGGTAAATTTCAGGCTTCCAATATCACAATGATATTGAGAAGCTCTAACTCCTAATGCCCTGGAATCCCAGCCCTGGAAGAGAATTCTTCGTTAGTACCTGCCATTTATTAGCTGCCCACAGTTTACTAGGAGCTCTTGGGTAATAAAAGACATACTCAGGCTTCATTTAACTTGAAATAGTGTTAACATTAAATGGCAGCCTTAAATCTAGCTCGCCCAATAATAATTAAGAGTTTAAGAGATCATATAACATGCATCCTGCCCTGTCTGTGCTGCTATTCAAATAAGAATTGGTTTACACTATAATAGTCTACTAAATTTTGACCCTCTGTCCCCTAGTGAGTAGGAATTATACCATTTTGTGCCTGTATGCCCAGCTCCTGTCCATCCATCTGTCTATCATCTATCTATCTATCTATCTATCTATCTATCTATCTATCTATCTATCTATCTATCTATCCACCCATCCATCTATCTATCTATCTATCTATCTATCTATCTATCTATCTATCTATCTAATCTATTTGTAAAGTACTTAGCAGAGTGTGCTTAAGAAATTCTTCTCCTCTACTCCCCCCACCCCATTCTATTCTGTTCTTTATATATGTAACTTCAGTACAGTGCCCGACACAAAGCAAATGCCTAGTAAATAATTGCCAGTTATTTTGCAGTGGCAGAGAAGGGGGTGGGCAAAAGCCAGAACTAAAAACCTATTTAAAAACCTGTAAATGAGCCTGCAAATGACGTCATTCTACAACCTTTCCTCCCCCAAATTGATGTTTTACTTGATGACCCAAAGGCAGTCTTGTTGCCTTGAAATATATACATATTTTTCCCTCTGCCACCTGTCCAGATGAAGAGCAAATCCAGGGGTCACTCCAAGCCCACTCTATCTTTGGCTCTCCCCTGAACCCCTTGAATCAGATGTGCACACTGTATCATTTGGGTCTGGCCCTTTGTGTTCCACAGAGACAAGACCAAGAAAAACTGACCTTGGGCCCTCTATCCCAGAGCAGGTTTTCATGTTTGAGTTTTTTTTCCCCCTGTGGATGCTAAAAGAGAGATCTGTTATCCATCAGAACCCGCTCCTATCAAAGTCCTCAGCAATGGACATGATGGTGCTATTAAAAATATGCCACTTATTCAGCTGGAGAGTTTTGCTTATCAAGCCGAATTCCTACTGTGGGTGCTTCTGTCCTCCCAGTGGGTGCCTAGGACAGTACAACCACCTACTTTGGAAGAGCCTGTGTTTTTGTGCCCTTGGCCATGAGAGGCCCAGGTTTAGTGAGATAAGAAAATGAGAAGGCTGAACTGGAATGAAGATGGTAAAGATAGACAGATAAATAGATCTTTTATATCACTTACGGTGCTAAGCACTTTATAATTCTTATTTCATTTGACGCTCACAACAACCCTGGGAGGTAGGTGCTATTGTAACCCCCATTTTACAGATGAGGAAGGTGAGGCAAATCAAGGTTAAGTTACTTACCCAGGGTCACACAACTAGTAAGTATCTGATGCCAGATTTGAACTGACTCCAGGCTCAGTGCAACCTAGCTATCTGGTTCCACTTGAAGGCCTTTGAGAATTAGGGGTGGGGAAATGCTCTGCTGTTCAGCTGTGAATGGTCCTCTTTTTTTTCTCTCAATGCAATGACATCCTAGAGGAGCTGCCCATTTTGCTTCACTACTAAAATAAAAGAGAAGGAGAAGGTTCATCTCAGAGTCAGACAAGGGAGCTTGGAAAAGAGGATGATGAGTCCTTAAGTAGAATATTCAAATTTACCACCATAGGAAAATAAGTCTGTCTGTCTGTGTCTGTCTTTCTATCTGTCTTCCCCTCCCTCCCTCCTTCTCTCTCCCTCTCCATCCTTCCCTGTCTGTCTCTCTCCCCCTCCCTCCCTCTGTCTCTCTCTCTATGTGTCCTCTCTGTCTCTTGTCTCTCTCTGTCTCTGTCTCACCCTCTCTCTGTCTCTCACGTTCTCCCTCCTTCCCTCCCTCCCTCCCCTGTACCTCTCTTTGTCTGTCTGTCTGTCTCTGTCTCTCTCTCTCTCTGTCTCTCTCCCTCTCCTTCCCTCTCTCTCCCTCTCTCCCTCTCCCCTCCCCCACCTGTCTCTCTCTCTGTCTCTGTCTGTCTCTGTCTGTCTGTCTCTGTCTCTGTCTCTCTCTGCCTCTCTCCCCCTCCCTCCCTCTGTCTGTCTCTCTGTGTCTCTGTCTGTCTGTCTCTCCCTCCAGGTTAAAACTGTTATTATTGATGAGCCTTCTATGTCTTTGATTCCAAAGAATGCCCACTCTTTTCGTCACTACTGATTCTCATATATCTGCCCCAACTGATTCATTTGGACTGGAACTCACAAGGGCACAGAGAATAGTCAGGGGGCAAAGTGGACTGAGTCTTGAAATTAGCATCAGGAAGATTTGACTTCAAATATGAATTCAGGTACCTACCAACTGTGTGTCCCTGGTAAGTCACTTAACCTCTAAGCCTCAGTTTTCTCATCAACAACATAGGGATTATAAAGCCACTGACCTCTCAGAGTAGTTATGAGGCTCAGATGAGATAACATGTAAACCTTAAGGTTTACCATTGTTATTATAACATGCACCTCATTGGGCATGTGATGGCCCAGTGTAAGATCCTTGTGGGCAGGGACTGGTTATTTTGGTCTTTATATCCCCTGGGCCTATCATGGTATGCGATATAAACTTAGGACTTGATAAATACTTACTCAATTGAATTGAGAGGCAGTGTTGTGGAGTGGCTAGGGCACTGGACTTGAAGTCAGAAAGGGTAGGGTTCAGATTTTTCCTTCGGCTACTTAGTAGCTGTGTTACCTTGAGTGTCATTGCCATCTCTATGCCTTGGTTTCCTCAGCTGTAAAGTGAGGGCATTCGACTCAATGGCCGCTAAGATTCTAGTTCTACATCTATATGAGCTTATGAATGGAAGTGAATAGAAATATATTGTTAGTCTCTGGAATTTTAGGAAGTGTTGCCTCAATTTCAGGAAGCCTCTCCTAGGATCAAGCAGGAGTCAATATTTCTTTAAAAAACTTTGATGGTTTTCTCAAGCAAATAATGTGAGTAATTGACATTTACACAGCACTCTAAGGCTTGCAAAGAGTTTTACGTATATTATCTCATTTGATACTTATACAATTCAATCTTGTGATAAATACTTTTATTATTCCCATTTTATGGAATAGAAGATTGAGGTTTAGAAACTTAATCAGACTCACATATCTGGTAAGTATGTGAGAGGGAATTTGAACCCAGGGTTTTCTGACTTTAGACTGAGAACTCTATCCATTAAGCTATTCTGCTTTTCAGATTATAGAAACAGCACAAAGGATTTAGTGTGGAACAAGATGCCTCATGAAATTTGGCCTCTGGTTTCTGTGGTTGTAGCTTAAGAGCAACAGGGTTTTGTATGCCCAGGGTATAGAAAGCGGGTTTGGGAGTTGTTCATGGCATTTAGATTTAGATAGTGTGGGAAAGTTTGTGTGGTATGACAGAAAATGTGGCATAATGGAAGGGATATCATAGGGAAGGCAGAAGACCTGGGCTCAAATCCTAGTTCTATCACCTAAAACTGGTGTGACCTTAGGCAAGTCACTTAACATTTCTGGGTCTCAGTTTCCTGTAAACTTGATATCCTCTGAAGTGTTTTTCAATTCTAGGTCTATGATTCTAGATTCTTTGACTTCCCCAAACTGTCTCCTCATCTGCCAAATGAGGGGGTTGGACTTCATGGCCAATGATGCCCCCTTCGGCTCTAAATATTGGATTCTGTTCCCTGTTGCTTTAGTCTAGGAGGGTAGTAGGATCCTTTCTTTGTACAGAAGTAGCCTCTTAGTGTCCTACCTAGGGCACAAATCAATTCATGTACTAACAAGTATTTATTAAACTCCTGTTGTGTTTCAGGTACCATTGTAGTTTCTAGAATAACAATAAGCAGATAAAATAACCCCTGCCCTCAAACAGCTTACATTCCATCTGTAGAGACAAAATGTACACTAAATAGGATACATGAAGATATAAGAAATAGACATGAGGTAAATGGGGTAGGGAGATGAAGAAAAGAGGCTTCTCTGATTCACGATTCCCCACTACTTCTTAAAATCAAATGGAGGAAAATTGTTACCAGTATTTAAAGATATTGAGTAGCTGTGGGACTTATTAATTTGAATGTTATTGGTGTTCCAATAATAAATGCTTAGTCATAAATGTTTTTGAATTGAATTGCTGAATTCTATATGAATATTAAAGACAGTGCTCATTGCAATGTTGTGCAATGCAAAGAATACTGCCCTGAGACCATTAATCTGTGTTTGAATATTTTCTCTATGACTGATTAGCTATGAGATCTTGGACAAATTGTTTATCTCTCTGAGCTTCATCTGCCAAATTTGGATAATGATTCTTGTCCTATACAGCCTGCAGCATTGTTGTCAAGATTAAATATAATAATATAGTAAAAGTGCTTTGTATGTGGTAGAGATTTGCATCAATCTAAGGTACTGTTACTACTCTTGCTTCTTCTCTTCCTTCTTTTCTTCCTTCCTTCCTTCTTTCCTTCCTTCCTTCCTTCCTTCCTCCCTCCCTTCCTTCCTTCCTTCCTTCCTTCCTTCCTTCCTTCCTTCCTTCCTTCCTTCCTTTTTTCCTTCCTTCCTTCTTTTCTTCCCTCCTCCCTCCTTTACTCCTCCCTTATCCTCTCAGCATGTTTTATGACATTGTATTTATATCTTGATATCAACAGTGATTATGTGCCAAAATTACCCATGGAGGTTACAGTTTTTGTGCTGTTGAATCTACTGTTTAATAACTGAATGTCTGTTTTGTAACCTAGGAATGTTGATGAACATAAAAGAATTCAGGGAGTGGAACAAGGTCTTATTGTAGAAATATAAGTAACATAGCACGAATAGGGATTTGTCCCAAGGTGCCAGGGATCCAAAGGGGGATGTTCTCCCTCCCCATGACTACCATTATTCTTACATCTCAAGCCTTTGTATTTCATTCCCTCTTTTCCCCTCCCTGCCAAAACAGGCTAACCCTTTGGTCTTATTGCCATTGTGCTCCTCTCCTTGGACCCTCCCTTTCTTTTCAACCCTTTTATGATGAGGGCAAAACTGGCCCCTCTTCTAGTATACTTTCATAGGCAGTTTTATATAAATCCCTGCCCACACTGGCACCTCCATTTTATCCTTGTCTCCTAACACTCGACTGTGTTTGTTCCGAGTGAAAATATTCTTTGTTACAGCTCTTTCCGATATAACAATTTTCACTCCTGGCATACATCGGAGCCTAAGGGTGTGGCATTGTGGCTCCAGAACATATTGGAGTGCGACATCATTCAGGAGGTCATCTATTAAAAAAGAATTTCAGGGATTTCTCCTTCCCTGGCCATATGCTTGGTACTATAGATACATTTGTCTTCTTGTATCATTGGGAATAAATTTTGACAGTCCCTATTAGCTCATTGTCTGTTTAAACTTGAAGGGCCCTCTAATGACTCCTTGGGTACATACAAGGGAGGTGGTAGAGTCACCCTCAGAAGTGGGTGTGGGAGATGTTAACTATGATCACAACCATGATTATGACCAATTTACCTTTTTGAACTGTTTAGGATTCTACCCCTTTTGGAGGAAATCTGAACTGAGCAGGGCTGCAAACTTGGCTGTATTTCTAGCCTTGGCAAAGGAATGAATGCAAATCCCCCAGCTGCCATAGGATGCTTTAGAGCCCTTAGTAATAACCCAGCATGAAACAGTGTCAGAGCTTGAAGAGAATCAACTCTTTTTCCAATTGATGGCAATGCAAGTACTGGGTGAGAATCCATTTCAGAGCATCTGTATTCATCAGCTACCTGGGTGTAGAGATGCACAATGTGACCTCAAGGGCTCTGCACCCTGGGAGCTGAATAGTAAACTCTTCCATTCATGGTGTAATGCACATGGGCAGCTCCTTAATCTATCAAGCCAAATGTACCTTATTTTCTTAACAATAGGCATGATGAATGGCAAAGTGGGTCCTGTTAAGGGCAGTACTGTTCAGAGTTTGGGCTGACAGCAAAATTACCATTACTGGGGAGTTCTATGACTTCTGAGGCTGAGATTCCTTAGTGAAGTGTAATTTTGTGATCCTTATTAACATTTGGACTGTCTATTTCCCTTGCCCATTAGGTCTATAAATAATCACATTTCCCATGATCAGAAAAGATGAACTTGTTCAAAATTCCATTCATTCTTCTAAATAATAATCTTCAAAGCCAGGCAGATGCTTATTAATACCTTGTTATGTCAGATGTCTCTCCTGTTACCCAGGAACTACCTACCATACGTGCTCCTGCTGCTACGGAATTTGAATTTATATGAGCAGGATTTAAATGACTTTCAATAAATTGGATATTTCAGAATGTTTTTTCTTTTTCATCCCTTTCTTTTCTGCTCTCCCCTGCCATCTACCCACTAATACCTTATCTTTGATTTCCCATAAACTTATATTAACATGCCTCATGCTCCTATTGTATTTCCCTTACAACACACTCTGAGGTAGCTAATACACATATTATTATCACCATTTTATGGAGCAAGAAACTCAGGTTTAGGGGTGGCTAGGTGGTGCAGAGAATAGAGCACCAGCCCTGGAATCAGGAGGACCTGAGTTCAAATCTGGCCTCAGACACTTAACCACCCGTGTGACCTTGGGTGAGTCACTTAACCTCAACTGCCCTTCCCTCCCCCCCCAAAAAAAAGAAAAAAAAGAAACTCAGGTTTAGTCATCTTAAGTAGCCACTCATTTGTGATATGTAGGCATGGGGTCAGGGGTGGACTAGGTGACTTCTGAAGTCCCAAACTTAATTCTATGATCGTGAATGTGTTTAAGATCCCATATCTGGTAAGTGGTAAATTTTTATTCAGATTCCAAAACCTTTTGATGCATAACCTCCCTAAGAAGAATAAATGTCATTTACATGAGTTTGGATGTTTGTCTTTGAGGCTAAAAATCCAATGAAGCAAAAGTAAAATTGCAAGCTAAGGTCAGTGATTTTGTTCCCAACTTCTCTTTGTGAAGTATGATGAAAGTTATTAGCTCACCCAGCCAGCTTTTTTTAGTCTTATTATTTTGGTAACAGTTGCATTGTCACAACTGACATCATGTGAGTAGGAACAAAAAGAAAATAATTTTCTCATTTTAATTTAGAGTGTGAATTAAACTTGATCAAGAGGCAGAAACAAAAGATCTAAAAGATAGAAGAGTACCTAAGGATTTCTGGAAACAAGCTGGCTGGGTATATCTGCCTGGAGTCTACCTCTAAAAGAGCTGACATAGCCCTGCAGCTATCAGCTCAAAAAAGTTGGTAAGACCCCTGTCCTGAAGGGGAAAAATCAAATATCAGTTGACCAACAGATCAGTGGATATGCTCAGCCGAGAGAAGCACAGCCAAGTCAGCAACTTTTGTCTTAATTTACCAATATTAATAAAGTTACTTTCCTCTCTTTATATATGAAAAGAGGCTTTCTATTTTTCTCTAGTATTTCATGAATCCCTGTCATGATTAACTGTACAGATACTTTTCCTGTGGCAAAAACAGTATAGACGCATGTCTTTTTAGATACATAATCTTGATAATATGTTTATAAGAAAAGTTGGCCAAAAGATCCCAAAATCCCTATTTGTCTCTGTGTCAGGAACTTGTTTTCAAAAACAATAAATGATTTGAGACCAGGGTGTTTTAATTTATCCAAATTAAAAAATACAGTCATCGACCACTTTAGAATCCCAGTGAAGGATCATGTATTCATGTTATTTAAACCCTGCAGAAATTCTCCAAAGAGTTTGGTAATTTAATGAAGAATTTGTCTGGATACTGAATTTGGACTCAGAGAGAAGTTCAAGGTCATTTAAAGGACCACACAATTTCCCAGTGGTAGTTCAAACTACTTTTCTCCTTCTATTTCTATATATCCCTGTGTGTCCAAGATATTTGAACTAATGAAACAGATCTGTAGGTTGTTCATTTAGATGCGTGGTCTGGACAATAGATATTCTTCATCCATCTGGTTTTTCCTGTGTGGATGGTTAGGGAAAAGTCTGTTGAGTAATTGTGTATTTAATTTAAGAGACTCTGCAGTATTCTGAGGCTTGATGCACAATGTAGATGCACAATGTCATTTGCAAACAGGAACACTTAGAGGCCCTCAATATCCATACGGAATTCCTTTTCCATTTGAACTTCATTGGACATCATCCACAATGGAGATGAACATTTCTGGTAAACATATGTCTTCCTGTTTTATTCCCAACTTGATATTTATAGAAAGTCATTAAAAACTATCTGTTTTTATGGCTGAAGAAATCTGGCATGATTTTGACATTCATGGGAGATATCTTTTTGTAGGAGAGTTTTTATAAAGGTAGAGTTTTGCTCTGCTAAATCTAATGCTTATTTATAGTCAAAAAACAATAAACACCGTGGGACCTCATAACACCTTTAAGTTAATTAAGCTTGACCCTAATCTTCTTACTGAAACAAAGTCTCATGTTTTGAACATAATTATTCTTTTGGTGAGTTATGGCTGTGAGTCATAGAATACTGCAGTCTCCAGTGAACTAAATTTGTGAGTCCTCCAAAGGTATCATAGAGATGCATGGTTCGTATGAGTAGGTTGCAGCACATTAATACTAAAGAACTGTGCAGAAGTAGCATAAAATATGTCATCAGAGAGATGTGATCAAATAAACTCTGCCATTGCTTTTCAAAGCAATGTATTTATCTACTCCCTTATGCCTCCCATCATCATTCTTGTAATTTTCTGGACCAGAATGCCCTTTCCTGGCCACCACTCCCTTGTGAATATAGTTTCCTCAATTAGAATATAAACATGTGCAGTAACTATTTTGCTTTTGTATTTGTTTCCATACTGCTTAGCACCAAGTAATTGCCTTATAAAAGCCTTTATATCCATCTATCCACACATTTGGAAAACACATATGGGCTGGTTAAGTAGTAAGGAAAAGAGATAACAAATGCATAGCCCTTATATACTGCATTAGTATGTATACAATGTCAGAATGTTGGATGGACGCCACCCCCTGTTGGGGGATTTATCAGAAAACATGGACAGGAGTTGCACAGAATGAGGTACTGATAGACTCTTTTGTGCTGTTGGACCTAGTGCCCATTTTTTTCAAGATCAGTGGTCTATTGAAGTTCTGAATTTTGGTCTCTTTTAAGAATTTCAGCTAGCTAGAAGATTACCTGGAATGTTCCTTGGGAAAAGACCATAAAGGTAAATTTTCTGAAAAGTTAGCTTACCATTTCTAGATGGCTAGAATACATGTATCTCCTATAGTCTTTTATCTATTAGTTTTCATGATATAATCCATTTTCTAGTCACCCTGGAATCCATAGGAATTATATAATCTACCTCAGATGGTAAATCTTTTGTTTTAGATTACTGTGTCCCACCTAGGGCAACTGGGAGCTACCCTGATCAGTTGATTTATTTTCTCCATGCTATATCAGGCAAAGAAAAAACACAGAATGAGTAAAATATTGAATTGGAACTTTAGTGAATAGCAAAATAAGAGAACAAAAAGGTCATCTTCATTCCTAAGCAAGTGCAGTCACCTACCTTTCACCCTAGGGCAGCTAGGTGGTATAGTAGATAAAATACTGGGCCTGGAGTCAGGAAGACTCATCTTCCTGAGTTCAAATCCAGCCTTAAACACTTACTAGTTGTGGGATCCTTGGGTAACTCACTTAACCCTATTTGCTTCAGTTTCCTCATCTATAAAATGAGCTGGAGAAGGAAACGGCAAACCATTCTGCTATCTTTGCCAAGAAAAATACAAAAAGTGGTCATGAAGAGTCAGATACAACTGAACAACAAAAACCTTTCACCAAAGCATATTTAAGAAATAGTCACCATCAATAATCATATTATGAGGGAAAAGTATTCTCTTTCAGAGCAGGCAGACCCACTGTCATAGCTCATCCACTGTTAACCATTTGTTGCTCTTGGTCCATTTCTTTATGTTGTCTGGCTTGGCTGGTTCCAGTTTCTACTCAGCCCACTGGTTTTTGACTCATCTCTTCCATCATGCTCACAAACCCTGATATCAAATCCCATGCTTTCTTATCTGTAGCCCATGCCCTCGTGGTAATGCCAGCACACCCAGCAGCACAATCCCAGGGGAAATCAAAGTCCTCTTCCTTCCCAGCCCCTTTATCTAGGTCATCATTGACATCCAACCTTCTGACTGTAGGTGCACCCAGTGGAGCAGTCCTGGGTCCTCATATTCTCTTTCTAAATTCTGTGGTGACTCTTATCAGCTCCCGGGGGTTTAATGATCATATCTATGCTAATGACTCCTAGCTGCATATATCTATCCCTACACTTTTCTCTTGCATTCCATTCTCACAACACCAACTGTATATTTGGAGATTTCCAACTACGTGTCCAGTAGTCATCTCCAACTGAACATCATTTCCTTCAAACCCATGCCTCTTCCATACTTCCTAATCCTGTTAGTGACACCACCATCTTTTTAGTCATTTAGGTTCAAAACTTTGGTATTGGGGCAGAGCCAAGATGGCGGTGTAGGAGCAGCAACATATTGCAGCTCTCACATAGCCACCCCAAAATACCCATAAAATATGACTCTAAACTAATCCTAGAACTCCAAAACGCACACAAATACACTTTCCACTAAAGTCAGCTC
>CM053580.1:33069143-33099819 GCA_028627135.1 Pseudochirops cupreus | reverse complement strand
TGTTCACATTTCTGTAGAGGAACAGGGACAGGGTGGAGAGTGATTGAGGGGGGCAGGATAGGAAGAAGGGACAGGTAATCAGACTCTCACAGTGTGCTCACTATGGAGAGGTTCTGCGTAATTTCACGTGTTCAGCCTGTATTTGATTGCTTGTCCTTCCAGTGGGGGTGGGTGATGAGGGAGGAAGAGAAAGAATCTGGAATCTGGAGTTCTATAAACAAATGTTATAAATATATATCTATATCTAAAAATATATATGCAATTATTATTATTATTATTAACAACATCCAACTGGAACTTGAGATACACAAGCACTGTGGTTGGGAGATCCATCCTGCCCTACCAAAAAGTCAGAGGGGTGAGGGGGGAAGACATAGGAGAGAATAGACTGGGGGAGGAGGGACACACTGGGATGGCTGTTTTGGGGTGGTGGGTAGGGGAAAGAAGGGGAGAAAATATGTAACTCAAAATCTTGTGGAAATGAATGATGCAAACTAAAATAAAATTTAAAAACAACAACAACAAAAACTTTGGTATTACCTTCAACTCCTTACTCTCTTACTTAACTCATATATTGAATCAGTTGTAAAGTCTTGTCTATTCTACCTTCAAAACTATTATAAATGTTATTCCCTTTTCTTCACTCTCACAGTCACCACTCTGGCACAGACCTTCACCATTCCTTGTCTGGCCCCTTGGAACAGACCCCTAATTGCTCTCTTCACCTCAGGTCTCTCTTCACTCTAATCCATCCTCCATACACTTTGCAATGTGATTTTCCTAATATGTCTGACGATATCATTCCCTTACTAAACTCCAGTGGTTCCTTCATTCTTTAGCACCAAACAAAAACTAAATTTGACTGAACTCATTCTGCCATCCTCCTTCTCACCCTCCTCCCCTGCTCAAACTCTTCTCTCTTTTGGATTTCCCTACCAAGTCACCTCAAGTCTTTACTCTCATATCACATATCCCATCTGTTGGCAAGTCCTTTAATTCCTAATTTTGTAACATCTTTCATATGTGTGTGTGTGTGTGTGTGTGTGTGTGTGTGTGTGGTGTGTGCGTCCATCCTTCACTCAGCTGCCAAAGTCGTCTTCCAAGAACATAGGTCTTGATCATGTCACCCTTTCACTCAACATACTCTCCTAGTTTCTTATGACTTCCAGGGTCAAAACCAAAATTTTCTATCTGACTTTTAAATTCCTTCACAACCTAATCCCTTCCTACCTTGTCAGTCTTTTTTATATGTCAGTCCTCTCTAAATATGTTGCAATGCAGTGACACTGGCTTCTTCCCTGTTCTTCACACAAGATAGTACATCTCCTGACTCTAGGCATTTTTACTGACTGATCCCAGTGCTTAAAATGCTGGTCCTCCATGTCTGTGCCCCTTTGCTTCCCTGGCTTCCGTTAGGACTCAGCCAAAATCCTGTCTTCAAATAAATAAGCCTTTTCTAATCTTCTCTCACCCCAGCATCTCCTTTCCTTCCATACTGTTGATTACTTCCCAGTATATATCTTTAATGTAGATTGTTGTTTTCATGACATTTTCCCCATTAGAATGTAAACTCCTTCAGGGTAGGAAGGAACTGTTTTGCTTTTTTTTCTATCCCTAGCACAGTGCTGTAGACAGAGAAAGTACATAATAAATGTTTGTTGATTTGAGTTGACATGACTCTTTCTTATGTAATCTATGGTTCAGTCACTCTTATCTTGTGTCTCCATGCATTTGCACTGACTGTTCCCCATACTTGTGATGCACTTCCTCTTCACCTCCACCTCTGAGACTCCTTAGTTGCCTGTCTTATCTGATCCCACAGCTGCTAGCATCTTCCTTCCAAAATTACATTGTATTTATTCTGTGTTTGCCTAAATATGTATTGATTTTTCTTGAGACTAGATTGTAGGCAGAGATATTTTCTCTTCATATCACATGCACTGAGCATAGTGCCTTGCACATATTAAACACTTAATAAAAGCTTGCTGATTGATTGGTTAGGTATTTCTTCAATGAACAATCATATTTTCAAGCCAGGCATACTGGAAAATGTAGCCCTTTTGCCATTGATGAATTTCTGTTACAGCGGGATTTCCCCAACCTGTCTTCAAAAGATTTCTTTGTGAATTAGGATTTCAGGCTTCTAACACCTTCTATCGCATGACATTATTTCCTTATTATGCTTGCTGATTGAAGGTTCACGGGTGTTTTTCTTAGATGTGATTCTGCCACAAGCTGTTCTCAGATGCAGTACTTTGAAGGAATAATACTAACAATTGTCATAGTCCTATTTCTCAATGACCATTGGTCCCTAAGTTTGCGGTGGGGAGGGATGACTTTCTGGGAAGGAGAAGCAACTTTCTGAGAAAGACTTCAACTATAAAACACTCTGCAAATGCTAATTATTAAGGTCTATCTCTGAAGTTGGTGAATCCTCCGCCACTGGGAATCTTACAGTAGCTCTGACCATCTACATGTCAAGGATTTGATTCAATCCAGAAAGTATTTATTCAGAGTTTTATGTGTTCAGAGCATTATGGAAGTGCTGTAGATATGCAGCAAAAGCAAAGTGGTCTCTGCCAATAAGACCTTACATTTTACTGATATTATAGAATTCTCTTCACAAATGGAATGGATTAAATGATGTCCAGGGTTCCTTCCAGCTCAGAAATTCTACAAAATAGACCAGAATTCATTGTGATGAACAGAAATGCAAATGGCCTCTGATCTCTTGTGGAATTTAACTGATGACTTATAATAGTATGCCAAAGCAGATAGAGTTCTAACTTGAATGAAGACTATCTGGGGTCAAATCCTGCCTCAGACACTTGCTAACTGTATTACACTAAGTCACTTAACTTTTCTCATCATCTGAAAAATGAGGGAGTTGGACTCTATGATTGTTAAAGTCTTTTCCAACTCTGAATCTAATATCCTATGACTCTAATAGACACAAAGAGTTGTATAGATATTTCATATTTCATCCATAAAAAATGTATAGTTGAATATTCTCTCTGTAACTATCTTGCATATGAAACTATTGCTTTAATGATTATAATAAAATTTGAATTTATATAATGCTTTAAGTTGGCAAAGCCCTACACATATTTTATTTCATTTGATCCTCACAACAATCTGTGATGAAGGTGCTATTAATATTCCCATATTATGGATGAGGAAACTGAGGCTATTTTATGGCCCCAGTCTGAAGTAGCAACAATGGGCCTGTGTAAAAGAATTTGACTTATCAGAATTCTCCTTCTTTTGCTCTGCTTGGCAGCTCACATCTGTTAAAAGGTTATAGGGAGAGACTAATTCTTTATTCCTAAATTTTCTTCTTCATATCCAAAATCATGCAACACACAGAAAGATGCCAAACTCCCATAAGGGGCTTTTTTTTTCCCTGATTCTCCTAATTGGTAGTACTCTCTTCTCTCCCAGAAATTATTTTGCATTTATTTTATATGTATTTTTATTCACTTGGGGTCATAAATTTTAAGCTTCTTGAAGGCAAGGACTGTATTTTGCCATCCCTAGCATTTAGCACAGTGCCTCACATAAGGTGGGTGCTTAAGAAATGTTGATTGATTGATTGATTATAGAGCTGAATGGGACCTTACTGGTCATTTAGCTTAGGCCTGTCATTTTACATTTGAACAAACTGAAGCACAGAAAAACGAAATGGCATAATTATGGTCACATAGGTTATAGTAAATCAAACAATCAGCAAGTGTTTATTTAATATTAGCTATATCCAGGTCTCTGTGTTAGGAGCAAATGCAAAATATGACATTCCCTCTTCTCAAGGAGGTTACATTATATTGGGAGAGACAACATACATGTATATATATGTATATATATATATATATATACACACATACATACATACACACATATAATATGTATAGAGACGTGTGTATGTATATAAACAGAATATATATAGGTATACATATATATTATGAAACATTACAAAGTAGTTAAATACAAGGTCATCAGGGAGAGAAGGCATTAGAAGTTGGGGGAATTAGAAAAAACATCATCTAGGAGGAGGTGCCTGAGCTAGGAGTTGAAGGAAAAAAGGATTCTAAGAGACAAAAGTAATACAGGTTCAATCCAGGCAAGGGGCACGGCTAGTGCAAAGTTATGGAGATGGGAGGTGGAATCCTGTATGTGAACAGAGAGAATACCAGTTTGACTGTGCTCTAGAATATGGAAAGGAGAGAAATGTACAGTGAGGTTGGAGAGCCAGTGAGTGACACACGTTATTTCCTCTCTCATAGAGTGCAAGCTCTTTGACATTAGAACCACCTTCAGTCTTTGTAGCTCCAGTACCTAGGAATAGGTCATTAATAAATGCTTTTTAAATGGAACCAAGCTGAATTGAACTGAATTCAGTTGAACTGGTACAATGGAAAGAACACTGGCTCTGGAGTCAGAGCCCCTGAGTACAAATCCCACTTCTGTTATTTATTTCCTGTATGACCTTGGGCTGGTCATGTGGTTCTTTGGGCCTCAGTTTCTTCACCTACAAAATGAAGGGGTTGGTTTCTGTGACCACTAATGTGGCTTCCAGATCTTGATCTATGATCTGCTGAGTTGGATTCAACTTTGCCCAACAAGGAACAGCACCTGAACTGAAATGCCAGGGGTAGCTGCTTTTTAAGATGAAAAGAAAGACATTTCTAAGCCAGCAAAGCATTCTAAGGTCCAGGCAGGGAACTCTCATGTATCTAATTTCACTAGAGGCAAAAGTTCCCCCAAAAGGTTGTTGTGGCAGTCATTTTGTTGTTGAATTGCAAAGGAAAAAAGGGGTGTTCTGTCTGATACAACTTTCACCTCCTCTCAGCTGTTTCTTTTGATGAAGCTGATGGCCTTTTTCCTTGGCACTCTCTTTCAGCCTCATTTTACAAGGGCCTCATTTGAGATGAGCAAATCTGACCAAGCCTTGGTGGAAGTCCTTTAATTTTAAATGGTTAATTTTCTTTTGTCATTTCAAATAAAAAAAGCACAAGTCTCTTCCAGCAATGGCCCTGTACTCTGCTAGCTGCATGTAGCTGGAATCTGTCTAAAAGGATCAATACTTTGTGAACTCTAAATGTCTACAGAAGTCTCTTTGGACTCTTGCCTCTTGAAAGGTTGGACCTATCAACCTTTGTTGAAAAGCTTGGCCTATCAAATTGTGTTCCACTTGATCAAAAGTAAAGGCATTTCAAATGTTTGGAGAAACATTTATATATCTAAAAGGGCTGGGCTTACATAGTTTTCTTGGGTCTGAATAACAGGGCCCTAAATAAGCCAAAAGAAGGTGGGTCTTTTAAAGGAAAAGGAATAAAAAATGCCCTGCTGGGTGTGAATGAGGGAGGCTAGGCCTGGGGAGTACCAGGGCAGAATGAGAAATGAGATACTCCCAAGATCAAGGACTAGCTCTGACAGTGTTCCTACAGCTTTCAAAAGAGCATCCCTTCCCTATTGCAACCTTTGAAGTAAAAGTTAGTGCAATCCAGTGTGGTCTTTTGTTCACCAAATCTTATTATTAATATTATTTATTAATTAAACATTTTCCTAAATACCACATATGCCAAAGAATGGCCAAAGAATGTAGAAAACCTTGGACTCAATAGACACTAGAACTATTAAGGAAACCATTTAATCCTTGTTTGATGAGTCAGGAAAAATGATTTTAAGTAAGTACAAAATGTTTTTGTTTTTGCATTTTGAAGATAAAATAGCAAGTAACATTGTATGACTGTATGGAGGATGATGTAGTAACTTTGTGATGGAATCAGGGTTAAAAATTCAAGTTTGTTTTTTCCCTTTTTAATGCTGTTTTTAGTCCATTCAATTTAACAAAATTTTTCTTAAGTAGGTATCATGTCAAGGACCTCTTCTGGATATTCAGCATCCCAAAATTATTCAATGACTCAGCAAGCATTTTTTAAAGAGCATCCTACGTGTCCGTCATTGGAGAACATTGCCACACCAATGAGATCACATTTCCTTTTAGATCCTTGAGGGATTACTCTGTCAAGGTATTCTCCACAATGAGGAGCAAGCTGTTTTTCAAAATAACTGATAAACTAGTTTCTAAGGAGATGAAAGTATCTCATAGACAGTATTTTATGAGAGGAACCAGGATGGCAAAGAGCTTTGAGTCTGTCTTATATTAGGAGCAACTGAAAGAATGAATTGGATGTGTTTAGCTTGGAGAAGACACAGGGGCACAGGATAGCCACATTCAAGTATTTTAAACAGGAGAGATTAGTCTTGTAATGCTTGGTACCAGGCGACAGAACCAGGAACAATGGGTGGAATTAAAAAGAGACAAATGTAGGCTTTGTGTAAGGAAAATGCTTTTAACAATTAGACTGAGTGGAATGGGATGCCTCAGGAGGAAGTTACCCATCACTGGAACACTTGCTGGGTATGTTGGAGGTAGATTTTTTTTTTTTTGGAGGAACATAGGTTGGATTGAATGGTTGCTGAGGTCACTTCTAATTCTGAGATTCAGTGGTTTTGAATAGTAGCAAAGCAAGGCTGATTTGTATATTTTGCCCATACCAACGGCGACTGACATTTACTTAATGTTTACAAAACCCTCTCCATCCATTCTGTCATTTATTTATTCCTTGCAACAAACCTGTGAGTCTGGTCCTTCAGGTAAGGAGCAACTTGGTGTGGTGGATGAAGCACTGAATGTAGAGTCAGGAAGATCTGTGTTTGAATCCTGCCTCAGACAGTTACTTGCTGCATGACACAAGTAATTAAACTTATTTGAGCCTCAGTTTCTTTATCCCTTTCTCTTTCTCTTCCTTCCCTCTCCCTCCCTCTCTCTCAATTATTTTTTTAATTTACTATCTCTCTATATGTAGTATTTCCCCAATTGAATATAAGCTCCTTGCTATTTTTGTCCTTGGTACCCAGGACATGGTAGGTGAATTGCATTTCAAAAGGAAACATAGGTCAAGTACCATTCTATGTGTCACTCAGCAATGAACTTGGCAATGAGACTCAGTAACAACTCATGGAAGCTCGTGGGTGTTTCCACATACTGGGCAACAGAAACCACACCACAACGGATCCTTTTGATGTCTATTGCCCGATATAGCACTGAGTACATAGCTGGTGCTCCATAAATACTCACTGGTTGATTGAATCAATAGTCAGCTTAATCATTTAGTTGGAGGAGGGATCAGAAAAAATGGCCCATCCTGGGGAACTCTTTGGTGATGGAACTACCCTTTGGAGACATGGAACCTGAGCTGACTGATAGAAAGAGGAGGTTGGAATGATCTAGATTGTTTCTATACCCAAGAGTGTAGATCTGAAGTTTTTAACCTGAATTTTGTAAATTTTAAAAAATTTGATCCATTTCAATATAGTATATTAATCCTATGTATTTTATTTTACTCATTTGAAAACATTTTCAGAAGGGCTGTTAGTTTATAGGCTTTACTACTCTGCCAAAGGGGTCCATGCTGCAAAAAAGTAAGAATGAAATTACTCTAAGGAGCTAACTAACCACCAGGAAGGCAGGAGCCCCTATATGTGGTCACATCAGTTCTTATGTATGACTCACTTGTGACTTTAGCCCACATATGACAAAGTTTTAGTAATTCTTGGATGAAATGATAGGATTAGGGAGTGGACCTGTGATTTAATTGATATAAGGAACTCCTGAGCAAGGAAACTTCAACTACTAATGTAGGTCAATAACTTTTCTGAAACTTACAGTTTTAGAAAGTTTCCTAGAGAACTGATAAGTTAAATCACTTGTCCAGGGTAACACAGTCAGCATGTGTCAGAAGTGAGACTTGGACTCAGATTTTCCTGGCTTTGAGATTGGCTCTCTATCCATTGTACCATACTGAGGACATTAACATATGAATTTTATTGTTGTTTGTTCAGTTGTTTCAGATGTGCTTGACTCTTTGTGATCTCATTTGGGGTTTTCTTGGCAGACACTGGAATTTTTTGTCATTTCCTTCTCCAGCTCATTTTGCAGATGAGGAAACTGAGGCAAACAGGGTTAAGTGACTTGCCCAGCTTCACAGAGCCAGTAAATGTCTGAGGTCAGATTTGAACTTGGGAAGATGAGTCTTAATGACTGGTGATCTATCCACTGCAGCACCACCTAGCTTTTGCTATGAATTTTTGCCAAGGACAAAATACCAAAACTTAGGCAAACAAAGCCACTTCCTAGAAAACACTGGGAAAAGTGTTCTAATAACACCCATTAAGGTTTGCAAATGGTTTTATACACAATATTTCATTTGCTCCTCACAACTAACATATGAGGTGTGTTGGCACCTAAACTGAAGTCTTCTGGGTGGTGGTTTTTAAGATGAAAGGAAAACTGAGGATGCACATAGATCATAGGGTAGTTGTAAAAATCAAATGACATTCTGTATATAAAGTACTTTATAAACTTTAAAATGCTTTACAAATGCTAGCTATTTTCATTTTTATAATAGGTGCTACAAATATTATTATCAAGGATATTTTATAGAAGAGGAAAGAGGTGTAGAGATGCTAAGTGAGGGCTAGGAAATGTCAGAGGGGTAGGATTTGTACCCACTTCCTCTCAACTCCAGGTCCAACCATTTATACATGACTCCATGCTGCCTTTTTATGATGCTACAAAGGCAGTCTTTACATCATATTAAGTAAGATTCAATTAAAAAACTGTGCAGAGAAAAGAAATAACCTACTGCCAAATGTGGTCATTGTACTGGCTATCTCACCAGCAACATTACTGTCAAGAGCAAGATTCATGGGAATGGTTGACCAGGTTAACTCCAGCACGATATAGGACTGGTGGAAAAGTTTACCATTATGAAATTCAAAGACTGGGACAGCAGGAACACCTAGAGCTAAGAGCTAATAGCTTGAAAAGATAAGGAATTTCCAGATTATGAATGGTGCCAGACATTTATAAAAACTTACAAAGTTAATGAAATACCTGACTAACTTTGGATTTCCTTTGTGGTTGCTGAATGAGACTGGCAGATCCAATCATTTTAGTGATCTTCCTGATAAATAGTGATAGCTGGGGCAAAATTGATTGTATGGCATGTGAGATACAGTCTGAGAAAGGCTGCTATGACCTAGAGACCATGATATATTTACCTGAGCTTACTTGCTTACTCTCTACTGCACTGTAGTCAATTCCAATAAAGAAACGGTACTAAGAATCTGAGGTCTGTGCCTTCCTTTGTAGCATACTCCCTACCATCACTTTCCAGCTTATTTAGTCTTCTTGGCAGCAGAGTCATCCAAAGACTGGATTCAATCCAATTCAATTCAGTATACCATATTAAGGATATATATACTATGTGTAAGGAATCACACTTTTCTAATGGTTTTTGAAGTTTATACTATTCCCTTCCAGGGAAAAAGTTCTCAGCCTCCATTTTTCCATCTGCAAGAAGAGGATCAGAGGATCTCTGTGGTCTCTCTTAGCTCTAGATGGTTTGTTCCTATTATCATTAGCACATGATGAGTGTTTTTCCAATGGAAAGTCAATTTTGGGAAAGCAGTGATTGTATTGCTTTTGTTTTTGTGACCTGAGTGGCTAGCGCATCATAGATGCAGAGTAAAACGCTGGTTGAATATTGAGTATCTTTTAAACCCTTCTTCCCTGAAGGGTTGACCTAGACTTTTTATTTGGGGGGCACTTACATTTTACAGAACTGGGGGCCATTTTCTCACTTTTTCTTTATTATATATAATTTAGTGGGTATAAGTAGGTACCAGTGATAATTTGTACAAGAGAAGTGACAATACGTCAAATGTAATGATGTATCAATGACATCAATGTGTCAATATAAACATTTCTGGCCCCGAAGTCAGAATGATTGAGGTTCAAATTGGGCCCCTGATATTAGTTTTTGTGACCCCTGGAAAATTCAATTCCATTCAAATCAATTCGACATCTATTTGTTAAGCAGGTACCATATGTCAAGACATGTGTTATCAGAAAAACTGAGGACACCAGTCACATACCAACCCCAAAGTATAACAGATAGTTGACCCTAGGGCCACATGAAATATGAGATCTAGAAAAGTCCCTTGGCATGTTACACAGATCCTCTATGGAAGATTTTGGGAACAAGAGCTTTGCATGAGATGGGAAGGAAGGGGTGGGTTTTAAACTGTGCTCATAAAAGGAATACCTACCTTGATGAGGGCATATATTCATTGAAGTAGCAAAGAAATTTTTTTTTTGTGGGGGGCTATTTGGAACTGTGATTTAGCCCATGCAGAGAATTCCTGGTGAAATAACTCCTTCCATCAATGTAGACTGGCACCTTATCTGCAACTGACAATCTTAGAGAATTGCCTCTCTCTGGGAATAAAACTATAATAATGGCTGACATATTGCATGCTAAAGTTTGCAAAATGTTTTATGCATTTTTTGTTGTTTGGGCCTCCTACCAAGCTGGTCGTCTGCATGCTACAGGTATTATTATTATTCATATCTATCACTAGTACCTAGGACAGTGCCTTGTAAGTGCATGGTAACTGCTTAAGAAATGGATGATGAATAGATTTGAATTTAGTTGAATCCCTATGATATAGCTGAGGAAACCAAAGCTCAGAGAGGTTAATTGATTTGCCAGGGCTCACAAGGCTGGTGTCAGAGGCAGGATTTGAACCCAGATCATTCTGACTTCAGGACAAGACATATTTATACTATGACACATTAATGTCATTGATACATCATTGCAGTCATGCTATCATTTCCCTGATGCCATGTTCCTCTTTGAAAACAAAAGCCAAACACAACAACAACAACAACATTTGACATATTGTCACTTCTCTTGTGTGAACTATTACTGGTACCTACTTGTACCCACCAAGATGTAAATAAAAAAGAAAAAGCAGAAAAATTCAAGACCAGACATGTTTATACTATGACACAATGATGTCACTGATGCATCGTTACATTTGACATACATGTGCATGCCCATACAGCTCCCTTTCGGCCCTAGAGACAGGAATAGTGAGTCTTAGAAGATTTCATGAGACAATGAATATACTTTATGACCTCAGAACTGTTCCTGGGTAACTCTTAGAGAGTGGCAAAGTTGTTAGACTAACATGTGGTAAGACTATGAGTTTGCACGCTATCTGATCATTTAAAAATAGGGCTAATACTTTTTTAAAAGTAGTAGAGAAATGCTCCAGTGTCCCTGTGAGCACTTCACCTTGAGGAGAAAGCTCTCTGGCTTTGGGTGAAGGGACACCTGGGGATAAATGAATGAACAATGGGAGATGGGAGGAAGCAGGGAAGAGCAGGGCTGAGCTCTTCTAAACGCAGCTGCTGGATGAAGGGACTGAAGCGGCGACACTTAGAAAATGCTGACAGGCACACAAATAGCCCTCTGGTCTTGACCTCATCTCTTTTGATTCTGGAACAGACAGCTCAAATATGATTCATATCGAGGCTGGGCAACAGCCATCTGTCACGTGATGTGGGGAGCTACAGTTGCTTGAGCCCTCCAGCCTGACAGATTTTTATGAAAAATGAGTGATCATCTTTCCTCTTTACCATGGTCTCCCTAACTCACATGCCTGGCATCCTTATAGCACTAAATGTATGGCACATCATTTCATCTCTCAAGCCTCAGTTTCCTTCTGTGTAATATGAAGGGATTGCATTAGATGGTCCCTCCCTACTCTAAATCTATGATTCTGTCATATGATCTTTCAACTGGAAGATTTTCTGGCCAGACATGTGTCTTTAATGTTATATGTATGCTTGATATATGTATGCTTTTTGTCACCCAGGCCAGGAGAAATATTTCAATATCTGCCTGTTCCTCTCAGTCTGGGGCAGTGGAAAGAGTAATGGATTTGGTATCAGATGAACTGGGTTCAGATTCAAACTCTGCCTTGGGCTTAACTTTCAAGGATCTCAGTTTCTGTATTTGCATGTTAGGGGGAGCCAGGTGGCACAGTGGATAGAACATGGAACCTTATGTCAGAAAGACCTGAGTTCAAATCCTGCCTCAGATACTTACTAGCTGGGCAAGTCACTTAATCTTGTTTGCCTCAGTTTCCTCATCTGTAAAATGAGCTGGAGAAGGAAATGGCAAATCACTGCAGTACCCTTGCCAGGAAAACTCCAAAATGGGGTCATGAAGAGTAGGACACAGCTGAAATGACTGAAGAACAACAAATGTAAGGGGGGGAATGTGATTGCTCCTTAAGCTCAGCTAAATGTAATCACAGAATATAATCATAATGTAATGACTACAAAATATAATTCCAATTTTATAAATATGATGGTTTAGGTATGACATTCACTTTCCTTAAGAGGAGTGAACCTCTTTGATTTGGTCAAGAAAAGAAGAATTGATTGGCTTAACCAAACAAGCAGATCATGCCTGAAAGTTCAAGTAGCTAGAAGAATTTCGTATTATCCAATTCAGTTAGGAAATGTTCCATCAGTGGTGGACTCCAAATTAGCAAGTTGAGGATTTCATTAACAAAGTTGGAGCCAGACCCCTGAGAGGGAATTGCTCTTGGCAGGAGTGGGGATGAGGAGGGGTGGGGATGAGGAGGGGTGGGGTGGGTGGGAAGAAGGAGATGGGAAAGGAGAGAGTTTGAGTTTCTCTCATACCCCTACCTCCGCCCCAACATGAGACAGATTGAACTAGGAGCAGACGGTGCCTCTACCAGGAGCAGAGACACATATTGAGGACAAACAGATCTAGAGAGATAGTGAACAAGAGAAGCAGTGCAAAGACTATGAAAAGAGAGAGAAAGGACATCAAATACCAACAGTTATGAGGAAAGACAGCTTCAGAGATTTTTGTCCCCTCAGAGTGGGGAGAAGTACTAGTTTTGATTCTAAGGAAAGAACTGATCACTGGAGGCCAGCAGAATGGCCTGCATGTCAGGGAGCTACATCTAAGGGGAAGTTAAAGAGGATTCCAATGAGAGGGAAAGGACTTTCCACACCAGGAGCTGTGAATTACCCCTTTACTGCATTGCCATTTTAATTTTTTTGTGCCCACTTTTACCACATTGTGTATTTGTGGGAGAGTATGCCCCAGGTTATGGGTAAATAGATATTTTATACTGTCTTTTGTTGCTATATTGTTTTACTAAATACCTTTGGTAAAAGCTGAATGAGTCCATTGACTGATTGTTAATGGGAAGCACATTGGTGTGGGCTTCTAAGCAACAGTGTTTCCAGCATAGTCCTTTAGGGTTACTAGAAGTGTCTACTTCCTCTTGGAACCTAATCCTCAAATGTAAGCTTTGGGGATTAGTCCAGGACAGGTGCTATGTATGTAAAATTAGGGCGTTAGACTAGATTATATCTAGAGTCCTTTCTAGCTCTAAATTTGTGACTCTTCTTTGCTGAGAGATGTTTGCTTAATATAGCTGACTGTGTCCTATATAAATCTATGCTATCTAATTTCTCTCAGTGGCAATCCTTTCACTTTTCCCTAAATAGTGATCAATCAAATTTCCACAATGGTTGTTCCAGGCCTCCTCTCCTCAAACCTATTATACTCCCTTCCCTCTCAGCTGAGGACCTTGCCTCGTACTTTACTTTACTGAAAAATGTAGATTTCACCCACCTCAGGTTCCTTCTCCCTTGTTCTGCATCTCAAAAAACCTTTGATGTCATCCCCCATTTTCTCTTTTACTCTAGGCTCTGAAGGAAGAAGAGACACTTCTTTGCTATCTACTTATATGTGCTTATGTTATTTCTTCCAGAAGAATGGAGGCTTCTCCTTGAGAGAAGAGACTGTCTCACTTTTTTATTTTTGCATCCTATGTGCCTAGTACATACCTGATCCTTAATAAATGTTTGTGGAGTTATGGGAGAATAGTTCATAAGATCATTGATTTAGGGCCTGAAGGGTCCTTACAGACCATCAGTTCCCCTCCCTCCATTTTGCAGATGGGGAAACTGAGGCATAGAGCAGGTAAGTGACTTATACAAAGTCACACAACTAGTAAATGTATTAGACCCGATTTGAAGTCAGGTTTTTCTGACTCCAAGTCCAGTCTCCTATGATGCTTTTCCATGATGCTAAGTTGAAAAGAAAAAAGAACAGCGTTTATATAAAAGCATGTTTGTGGGTACAGACGTTTTCTCAGATCTTCCCAAATCACAGAACCACAGAATGTCAGAATTAGAAAGGGGCCTAAGAGACCTGGTCCAACTTCCCCATTTTTATTAATTAGGAAACTGAGACCCAGAAATGGGAAGCAGGTTGTCTAAAATCACACAACTATTTGCTCATTTCTTGCGACTTTAGTAAGTGCTTGGTGAACTTGAGTTTTGGCCTTCATTAACTCATCCATTCTCACTTAATTAACAGCCCAGTGAGGGATGCTGGTGGCAGCCACTGTTAATGAAGACAGAGGCTTCTGATTTTCATGTAATGGGTTGTGATTAGGAGAATGACAGAGATATTAGGAATCCTAGCTGCATGAAATGGAATAAGCAAGTGAGGAGAAGATCATAGGAATTAGACATGGGAAGAACCTTAGATCTTAGATAGTGTCAAGCTCAACCCTGCTCATTTTGTAGAGGAGGAAGCTGAGACATAGAGCCCAAAGTCCCCAAGGCATTAGTAAGCAGCAGATTTGGGACTCGAACCCTTGTTTTCTGATTTCCTCTTGGTTACTCTTTCTTACGGAAGGAGATTGATTCGACTGTAGGAAGAGAGGCAATATGCCTTTAGGATCTTTGCTTAATTGAATCAAATCCTACTGGGAAGAGGAGGGATTAATTAATAAAAAGCAATGACAAGTCATGATATTGAGTTGTGAGAACTAAACAACTCTTATTTCCATAAATTAACATTTTATGTTTTGCTTCCATGGAAACATCAGATATCAAATACGAAAGTGTGGATGAAGGATGTGTTTAAATGTTTTTTTTCCAAAGTACAATCCATTGTCATAATGAGATATAAAAGGACAGTCTCTCCCAGAAAAGTCATCAGAACACAACACACACTCGATTTATAGCAAAGAAATCCTTGATGGATTTCTGGAGCTGCTGGCTGAGGAATCTGGCAATATTTTTCCAATTTTACAAAAAAGTATTTTATGCGTATCAAGAAGGAGATTAAATTGCCAACTTTGTTTCAGTTGAGAATCATAAGAATTCCCATCACACTGGAGCAAGGCATGTTTCAAAGGTTTTAAAAAATTGCAATTGGAAAGGGGGCAGACTTGGGCTAAGGACAAATGATCACTCCTGCCCTCTCAGATCCAGGTTAATCATTTCCAGAGTGGCTTAGAAGCATGAGGACATCCATGTGGGCATATTATCAGCGAGATGGAAAATGAGGCCTTTGCTGTCCACCAGGGAATCTTGTCCAAATGAAGCAGCAACTTGAGCTGAACAGAATGGGATTTCAGCATGTAACCAAGAGTGCAGCTAGGATGCATGATGGTCTGGGGATTAGGAGAGCCCGTCTGCTTCAGACCTTGGTAGCTTCATCTATGCAGGTCTTGGTATGCTAAAAGGGGAAAGGGCATTGCTGCTAAATAATGCTAAAGGAGAAAAGCATCCATACACTAGTTCACCATTCATTCATTAAACATTTATTGAGCCTAAGTGTGGATGATTTGGAGAAACAAAAGCCCAAAGTCCCTAATTTCAGATCACTTACATTCTACTGGGGGGAAACCACTTGTAGATATGTAAATGAATCAACAAGGATTTACTAATAATATAGACAGCACAGTGGATAGAGCAGCAGACCCTCAGATACTTTCTAGCTGTGTGACCCTGGGCAAGTCACTTCACCTTGTTTGCCTCAGTTTCCTTTTATGTAAAATGAGCTGGAGAAGGAAATGGCAAAGCCCTCCAGTATCTTTGCCAAGGAAACCCCAAATGGGGTCATGAAGAAGCAGACACAACTGAAACAATAGAACGACAAAACCACCACATAATAATTAGAATGATAATCAAGTGCTTTCTGTTTTCAGGCACTGTGCCAAGCACTGAGGATACAAAGAAAGACAAAACCCAACAGTGAATATAACATATATTCAAAGTAAATTCAAAGTAATTTTTGGGAAATTGAGAATATTAGAAAGTGGGGCATCTGCCAAGGCCTACCGATGGAGATGGAATCCGAGTTGAGCTCTGAAGGAATGTCGGTGTTGCACAAGGTAGAAGTGAAGCTCGTTATAAGCTTGGGGGCACAGCCTGGTCAAAAGTCTAGGGACAGGACATAGAATGATGTGAATTAGGGACAAGGAAGGAGGTCAACTCAACTGGACTGTAGAGTCGGGGAAGGGGAGTAATATGTAATAAGGCTGGAAAAGCAGGCTGGGACCTGGGTCTGGAAGACTTTAAATGCCAAATAGAGAAGCTGATATTTGATCTTTAAAGGTAAAGTGAGAGGTGAGAGGAAAGAAACATTGGCTATGTGTTCTCAGTAAGTAACCCTAACCCGGAGACAACTGAAATAAATCTCAGCACTAGGCTAGGACTGTTTTCAGAGGGTGAAAGGAAACCAAAGCTGAAGGAAAACCTATTTCTAGCTGTTTGAGTAGGATGACACATATCTGTATATAAGGTCATATGCATACATAGTATCCCTAAAAGTATTAGTGCTGTGCTAAAACTTCTAGGGATACCTTGTATATATGTCTGTCTGTCTGTCTGTATGTGAAGCAGCATGATTTCATGGATGGAGGGTCAAGGAGGCCCTGTAGTTCAGTGGAAGAAACACTGAATTTGGCATCATTGGACCAGGGTTCAAATTCTGCCTTTGATACTTATGACCTATAAACATTGACTTGCCCACCGTGGGCAAGTAATTTTGCCAATCTGAAGTTCCCTCATCTATAAAGGATTAGGTGACTTCGGAGGTTCCTGATAGCTCAAAGTCTCTGATACTACCCAGGTTCAAGCCCTACCTGACAA
Organism: Pseudochirops cupreus; assembly: GCA_028627135.1. Lineage (NCBI taxonomy): Eukaryota > Metazoa > Chordata > Mammalia > Diprotodontia > Pseudocheiridae > Pseudochirops > Pseudochirops cupreus. The sequence continues at coordinate 33,082,904 of CM053580.1, read as the reverse complement.
ATACTGGCTGTGGGTTTCTGGGCAATTTGTTTAATATCTTAGTGCCCCCAGACCCTCTGTGGTTATACATTGTAGAGCAGTCATGGACCTATATTGGTAGAACAAACTGTTTCTCCCCCTCCTTTACTCTCTCCCTCTCTCCTTTGTCTCTCTCTCCCCTCTTTTTCTCCATCATACACATATATTTGTGTGTTTATATTTGGGGGGGGTGAGGAGGGAAGGAAGGAGAAAGGGAGCAGGAGAGACTTGCATTCTACCAATGCAAGTACATGTGTGTCCATCCACACATATATGTCTATAGACATATTGTCTGTATATACCTACACACCACACACATATGTGTGTATAATAGGATGCTGTATCAGCAAGCACCCTAGCATACCTAGGGCAGCTACCAGCATAGGTTTTTAGATCTGCTTTTCTAAAGGAAAGCAACTCAAAATAGGTTAACAATCTTACTTTAATCAAACATATCATTTACCTAGTTCAGGGGGAAAAGTCAGCACCCTGAACTTCAGAGAAAGCAAACACAGGTTACAAACAAACAGAAAAACAGATCAGCAGACGGCTTCCAGCGTCTGACCATTACATCAGTTACCTATTCAGTTACCAGAGAGGGAAGCACCAACATCTGGGTTTTTCACAGCCAGGGGGCTCAACGGCTGCCCAGAGTCTCGTCCGGTCAAATCACACAACTCTTCTCAAAGTGAGCCCCAAACCAAAACCTCACATGGGCGTATGTATAGCCTTCTTGTGGCTTGGAGAACGTCACAGCCCTCTTGAGCAACTGCCGAATCACAAAGCTACAAGGCACGGGCATTCCTGGAAAACAAGCCTGGCGCCACAGGCTCCACGTGTCCACATTCAGCCTATTAGGGAACAGAGTATACTTTCAAATATCCAAGGGTCCTCAGGGTCACGTAGCCACTTTAGCAAAGGGCCTAGGGGCAGGGAAGATCTTCAGATTCCCATAACAGATGCCTATACATGTGTCTATATAATCTACATATATATGTATATACAAATATGTATATGTTTATACATGTATGTAAATATGTATAATTTTTTCCTTGAGGCATTAAATTTCCTTTACATGAAGCTCTGAAATTAGCTGGATACCTAGATTATTTAACTTGTTCCAAAGACATAGTATTAGAAACCATGGCCTTAAATACTATTGATTTTAGATTTGGGACCTTCCTAAGAGATTTGGATTCTTGGGGGCTCTGGGACCACCTGATTTCCCTGGGGTGTAATGTCCTGGACTAGAGTTAGGTTGGGGCTAAGCCAGTCCTCCCAGCCTGGGGCTGGATGCTAGAGCATCCCTGGTCTCTCTGGGACAGCTCTGAATATATTTGATACAACAAAAAGTCTGTGTAATCACTTAGGACTAGTGTAGGCTGCGTACAAATGTTTCTGCCCTTGAGATGCTCTCTTTCTGCATTCGGAAATGTCAGACACAGAACGGGAGCAAACATCACTGATGGAGAGCTTGAGGTCAGACGCCAGCATTCCTGCTTCCTCATGCATGGGGGTAGACTTGACTCAGGTCCTTCCAAAGACTCGTTTGGCCAGGGAGAGTCACCTGAAAACGTTGCTTAGGGGCAACAGAGAATTCAGCAACAGGATGTTGGAAGGCATGTGAATACCAGGGGGTGTGGAGGTCACAAAGCATTTGGGAAAATCTATATTAGAGAGTTACATAGCCTAAAAATAACAATTCCCATTTGTAAAGAGCTTTAAGGTTTGCCAAGAGGTTTGCAGACAACAGCCTGGTAAGGAGAGTGGTACAACTGTTATCATCCCCTTTTTACAGGTGGGAAAATTGAGGCTCACTGAGGTTACATAACTAGACTAATGGTTAAACAACTAGTAGGTGTCAGAGCCAAGACCGGAACCCAAGTCTCTTGACTCCAGACTGAGGACTCTTTCTTGCTTTCTCACTCTCTTATTTTCTCTCTCTAATAAATCAGGTAAAGTAAATAGAACACTGGACTAGAGTCGGGGAGCTATGAGTTCACATCCTATCTGTAGAACCCTGGACAAAACAACCTTTCAGCCTCAGTTTTGTTATTTGTAAATTGGGGATAACAACAGAGCCAGGATCCAATGAGACAACAAATGGGAAGAGTTTTGGGAACCTTAAGGTGCTATTATTTTAAATGTCTAATCCTTTTTTAAAACACTGCTCTCCTTTTGCAATGACTCCCTCTCCCCTGCCCCACTCCTAACCACAATAGAGCCCTCCTAGAAACACAGAAGTACAGCTAAGCAAACTGAATCACCACGTTGACTATATCTGAAAAATGAATGCCTCCTTCTTGCAGCTACAACTGGTCTCTTCTCTGTCTGGGGGAGGGGGAAGTTTGCTCCATCATGAGTTCTCTGATATTGCCAATTGATCATCAGTCTGCTCGATGTTCTGAAGTCTCGCAGGCTTGTTTCCTCTACACTATTGGGGTCATTTTGGAAAATTTTCTCCTGCTTTTGCGTCCTTTACTCTGTAATCATTTCAGACAAATCTTTCCAATATTCTCTGGATTCTTCACACTCTCCATTTCTTACCCAACAATAATCTTCTATTACTTTCACATACCCCAACTTGTTCAAGTCCAATCAATAGGCATCTAATTTCCTCCTAGGTCCTTGTTACAACAGCATGTGGATGTCCTCCTGGGGCCCATCTCTCCACTGACCTCTTGACTCCAAACTAGCTTCCAAGATCAGAGGATACTACTCTCTCTCTCTCTTTCTCTCTACCATCCCACCAAACTTGTTCTTGCTCTATTCTTTACTCATGACACAGAGGAATCACTCTTAAATCTTGCAGGAGAAATGCAAACTGATAATTGAATGAAAACAGAACATCATTTGAATGTCATTGTATTTTGTACGTCCTAGACAGTCATGTCAACAAATGTCAGAGTGCCTCTTCTGTGCAATGCCTTGTGATAAATACTGTTGGGATGACAAATATGAGTAAGATGTAGTTACTGATCTCAAGAATTTTACCATCTAAAAGGGGAAAGGGAAGGGAATAAGCATTTACATCATGCCTACTATGTCCCAGGTGCCATACTAAGCACACTACCTCCCTCACCATCTCGTGATTCTTACACAACTTGTGAGGTAAGTGCTATTATTATCCCCACAGAGACCTTCTCATCCAATTTCCTCCTTCTACAGACAAGAAAACTGAGGTCAAGGGAGACAAAGGGACTTTTCCAGAGTCACAGAGGTAGTCAGTATATGACCTGGCATTTGAACCCTTGTCCTTAGACTTTTGAACCAGTGGTCCTTCTAAATTGTACCAATTAAATTCAGCTAACCTTAGGTGTTCCCAGGGACCTTGAGTCAGAGGGAGTAAATGGCTACCATCCCAATTACTCCTATACTGAAGGCTCAATTCAAGTTATATTGGTGCTAGTTAGTGCTAGAAGAGGGCACCAATTCACCATTCAGTTTAACTCAACAAACATTTGTGGAGTATCTACAAAGGGTGAGGAGGGACAGAAGAAGATCTGACTGAGATCCAAGGATGACTGGAGGTTGCTGGGTCACATCTTATCGTGTAGTACAGGTGTTCTTAAGCTTTTTTGTGTCTCAGAATCCTTAGGCAGTCTGGTGGAGTCTGTGAAACTGGTGTTAAAATAAATGCATAAAATATGTAGGATTATGAAGAAAATAAATGATATTGAAATAAGTTATCAAAATATTTTGTAAAAAGTTCATACTCTCAGTACCTCTGCTATAATAGGGAATAAATAGTGTAGGAATGGATTTGATGTTAAAGCACTTGGGTTCCAATCCTGACCTCGGTTACTTATAAATATTAGCATGGTCAAGTCAGTTTAGCCTCTGTGGGCCTCAATTCCCCTCTCTATAGAAGAGCAATTTGGACAAGCTGAGCTCTAAGGTCCATATGATGTTTTTGGTTGGGGTGATGGTGGTGGGCAATGAAGAGGAGAGATAATCAGTAAACACTTGCTGGATGGATAGCATGTGAATGAGACCTTTCAAAGATGGGAACAAATATTCCTTGCACTACAAGAATGAATGGAAAAATGGCACCTGTTAGATTGGAAGGTGAATTGACAGAGAGTGACTATGTGTAGCTTCGCACTGGTAGTAGAACTATAGAGCTAAATGGGAAATAAGACCCTGCTTAAGACCTGGAAACCAGGAAAGCCAACCAAATCATGCAGGCCATGACTTGTCCTACCTCAAAACAGATGATGAAACCTAGCTGAAAACCAGGCCAACTTGAAAGTACATCTTTGGGTTGGGATGGCTGGGAAGGCCAACTGAAGAACAGCTCAGACACAACTACAAGCAGGGGCAGAGGAGACTCTGCTACATTATCTGTCCAAAGGAAATGTCCCTTGGTTCTGTGACTTCCTTGGATCCTTTTTATTCCTCCCTTTCTTCCTGCAAAAGAAATCTCCTTCCTCTGTGGGCTCTCAGGAGTTAAATTTCCATTTCTAGGTTCTTACAGTCCCCTAGAATAGAGCTATAAAGGAAGACAGACAGCTGTTTCTGAAAGCAGGAGGCAATCATCAGCTGGGGCTGCTTACCAAAGCACAAAGCTTTCGAGAAGACAAGCAGCTATTCAGATCAGCCAAAAGCCCTGATTTTACAAAACCCAAACAGAGAAAGGAGGTGGGAGCCTTCGCAATCTCTCCCTGCAATTTACCGCTGAAATAGATAAATGGGCTATTTCTTCTCTGCAGTGGCCCAGGAAAGCTGTGGTGGAAGGACTCAGCTTTAGAGGAAGGAAGGAAGCAAGGAAGGAAGGGAGGGAGGAAAAAAGGGAGGAAGGGAGGGAGGAAGGAAAATGAGGAGGGAAGGAGGGAGGAAGGAAGAAGAAAGGGACTCAATTTCTTACAGCTGGAAGAAGGAACCTCCTTCAGAATAGAACTCTCATGGCAGGCAAAGCTCTCTATGGCCAAACTTCTTTTTGCTTCGAGGGTCTTTCTAGAACATACATACACATACATGCACTCATGCACTTGCATACTTTTCTGAGGAGAGACAGAAGAGTAATTTAGCAGCAAACTCAAGTGACTTTGTCATATGGAACCAAACATTTTGAGGTAAAATCACTTAAATTCATTTAGAACTTGGGATCACAGCTTTAAAGCTAGAAGAATCTTCTAGTCCAAATCTCTCATTTGATAGATGAGGAAACAGACTCAGAGAGGTCATAGTATAACAGATTTCAAGCTAGAAGGGACATTGGTGGGTATCTGTTCCAACCTTCCTCATTTTATAGACAAGAAAACAAAGTTCTAAAGAGGAACTGAGGCCAAGGTCTCAGTGATTGGCCAAACTGGTATTTGGACCCAGGTCTTCTGATGCCAGATCTGACACTCTTCCCTCTTCAACACCTTTGCAGGTTAACCACATGCTTGCCTGCCAAGATCCCTGGACTTGGGAGGGGGGAGGGCAGGAATAATTATTCCCATTTTATTGATGAGGAGACAAACTCACAAAAAGGAAAGGGGCTTATTTAAGATTTCATAGCTGGTAAGTGTCAGAAGCAGGATTTCAGCCCAGGTCTCTCCTGATTCCAAGCACAGCTGTCTTTTTGCTACATACCACTTCCCCCCCTTGCCAATGTTGTGGAGAAGAAGGGGAAGGGCAGGCAGGCAGACCTAGGGTCAAATCCTGGCTATACCGCTTACCATCTGGCCAACCTTGGGTAAGTCATCTCAAATCCAATTTTTAACTTCCTTGTGTTACTAAAGGAACTAGACATATGAAATTTACTTGAGCATAACCTGGAATCCTTCTCAGGTGTGGTAATGTCAAATTTCTTAAAAGCCTCATACTGACACCATCTTGCTCTAAAAGGTTTGATTTTTCAAAGAAAGCTGTGTGTCTGGAAGTCTAGAGAGAAGGGTGAATTGGTTATACAACTCTTCTGTAATCATTATAATGGCATTGACATAAGGTTGGGATGTTTCCAAAGCTCTTGACGTACACGATCTCCTTTAAGCCTGCCAACAAGCTCGTGACTGTAGCTCTTAGTCCCATTTTATGAATGAGCAAACTGAACCTGAGAAAATTAAGCAGCTTGCCCAAGTCACACAGCTGGTGTCAGAGGTGGGATTAAAACCCAGACCTCACTGGTGCCAAGCTCAGCATTTTATCCCATACAACATACTGTCTCCTAAAAGGCTGAAAGGTCCTTGGAATGACAAGCTAAGGGACCATGGGGCTTTTGGTGGTGCAGAAGACTTGGGTTCACATTTTGGTTCTAACCCTTACTACCTGTGTGACCTAAAGAAGGTCACCTAATCTTCCTAAGTCTCAGTTTCTCTATCTGTAAAATGACTGCAAAGATTTGTTTTGGCTCTTGGTCTGTGATTCTACAAGAAGCTAAAAACAAAAACTGAATATCTCAGAAGTGGATTTTCTACCCCCTCTCTCTCCTCCCTGTCCCGGGCTTATTTCCTAGGGCACTGTTCATCACAAGGGAAGTAGTAATGCTAGCCTTTGACTCTCTAACAATGTTAGCTCTAGAGCTGAATGCCTTATGAGGCTGGCCAGCTTTGGACCTCAGCCAAACAGCTTATTTACTGAGATACCCAGGGGACTTCCTATGTAAGGTGGTTTCACCTCAGGACTGGCTCCATGGCACAGCCCCCAGGTCAGCCCTCTAATGAGACTCCAGGACAGTCTGATTAGAGGAGTGAGGGCCTGGGGAAAACCTGGAAGATCTCTCCTCCCTACTCTCCCCCACCAGAACATCTATCATAATTACACGTATTTAAATAAAATTCGATAGTGTGTGGATGGCTCAGCTCCCCGGAACGACAGGAGGTTTGTTTGTTTGTTTCTCTTCCTGGGAGGAAAGAAAAACAAATTTAGACCTGAGCTTGAATCCTGGGTCTGCCACTTATTAACTGTGTGACCTTGGGCCAGTTACTTGATTTGTTCTGGACCTCAGTTTCCTCATCTGTGAAATAAGAGAGGAAGAGTAGACAGATCCTGAGGATCATTCCAGCTCTTGATTTATGATCTCATGATAAATGTTCAAATTCTGTGTCTGGTACTTGTTCTCTGTGTGACCTGGGGCAAGTCTCTTAATCTCCCTAGACCCTAGGTTTCTCATCTTTAAAGTGAGGGGGCTGGACTAGGTGACCTCTGTGTTGCCTTCTTATTCTAAATCTAAGATAATGTGATCCTTCAGAAAAGCAGTAACTACAACTTCAGGAAATCCAATGGTGATGAAGCAGGATCTTTTGGTTCATTGGTCCTATAGCCAATGTAAGGGATGCTTCTTGTAAAGTGAAAAGGGACCTGAAATTTCAGCCATATTTGAGAAAGAGATCTGAGCTACAAAAGCCAGGGCTGTGTGTCTGTCTTTGTAATATTGGTGTAATTACCAGATCTTGAGTGTTCTGCGTGGTGACATCTCTCACATCTGTCCCCTTCGCTCACCTCACACAGCCACCATTGTTGAAGACTTCATCATCTTGGCTGGTCTATGGCAGCCTCCAAATTGTCTCTGTCTCAAATCTCTCCTCACTCCAGTACATTAGCCATAGAGTTGCCAGAGTGAATTTTCTAAAGTGCAGGCCTGACCATGCCATTTCCCTTCTTCAGCAATACCAGGGGCTCCTTATTCCTTTCAGCATAAGCTGAATGTCTCTATTTGGCGTTAAAAATCCTTATCTTGACCTCAACCTGCCTTTCTGGCCAATTTGTATATTGTTCTCTGCACTTTTCAAACCTGCCAAACTGGTTTTCTTGGTGTTCCCACTTCCATGCCTTTGCTCTGGCTGTCCCCCATGCCTGACTTGTATTTCCTCCCTCCCTCTATAAGAGATTTATTGTCTCTTATTTTCTTCAAGAATCCACTCAAATGCTACCTTTTACATGAACCTTTCTGATCCCCCAGCTGTTAATGCCTTCTCTCCTCAAATTACACCGTATTTATTTTGCATAGGTTTCATATGCGTTTACGCATGCATGTTGTCTCCGCCAACGGAACATATGGTCCTTGAAGTTGGAGTCTACTTTATTTTTGTTTTCGTATCCCCAGTGACTAAAATGATCATTGTTTTTGTTCTTGAGTTGTTTCAGTCATGTCAACTCTTCATGGCCCCATTTGGGGTTTCTTGGCGAAGATGTTGGAGTGGTTTGCCATTGCCTTCTTCAGCTTATTTGACAGATGAGGAAACTAAGGCAGGCAGGGTTACATTACTTGTTCATGATCATGCAGCTAGTAAGTGTCTGAGGTCAGAGTTGAACTCAGGTCTTAAGGACTCCAGGCCTGGTGCTCTATCCACTGCACCGCCTTGCTGCCTGAAATAATAATAGGCACTTAAATAAATGCTTGTTAACTTATTGAAGAGGGCATGACCAGGATAGAAGGTCATGTGTTCTAGTCTTAATTTGGCCACTGTGATTCAGCTGTGTGATTCAGGTTAAGTGGCTTAATCTCTCTGAGTTTTAGCTTCTCCATCTGCATAATGGCTGTAATGAGATTGTAGAGGAAAACACTTAAAACATATCAAGGAGAAGTGTAGAGGAGTGAAAATAGCATTCGGTTTGGGATCTTGTATTTGAATCTCAGCTGTGTGATGAAGGACCAATCCCTTAACCTCTGTGTGCCTCAGTTCTCTCATCTGTGAAAGGAAAGGCAGGACTAGTTGATCTCTGAGGCTCTCTCTGCCTCTGTATCTATTAACCCCATGAACTCTATGGAAGGTGATATCATACATACACATTCTAGCACCATCTTTCCTTTCTTATGTCTTTACGTACTTTCAATAATTGAATTCGATGAATATTTTTTTAGCCCATTTATATCCCAGGAATTGTGCTAGGCACTGGGGATATGAAAACCAAAATGAAACAGTTCCTGCCCTCAAGGAGCTTATATTCCCCAGAGGAGTTTGCATTCTATCTATATTCTTGCATCTACTTGTATAGTTCTTTATGGTTATTGTTGAACCAAGAGGTACAGAGCAGTGAAGACCTACAGATATTATGTAGGAGACTGAGTCATTTTAAGATCCATCCAAGGGGAAAAGGATAGACTTTTCTGACTTGGAACATTTGGGGATCAATGCTGGGGAGAACCCAAGGCATCAGATATGAAGAAATCATCAGCAAGAGGCAATGTGGATCTTACCTTGGCCTGGGGTGGGGAGGGTTGGATTTGCATGCTGAGGGTGCAGTGGCCTGAACTCTGTTCTTTATACATGGCTAGGTGCTTCCCCTGCTTACCTGTGCCTCTTTGAAACCTTTGTGCCCATGCTAGAGGTAGAGCTTAGATGACAGCTTGTGGATGAGGAAATTGAGGCAAACTTGGGGTTGGGAAATGATTTCTGTAACTACATGGCTGCCGTAATGGATTCTAGCTCCCTTTGTTCTGGAGTCTAGTCAATAATCTCACCAACAGGGACCTGGTGAGAAAACACTGCAGGGTTAACTGTTAACATGCTTCTATTCCCAACTGGGAAAGGGAACATTATGAAAGAGCAGTACAAACATTTGTAAAAGCCATCTGAGGTGATGGATTCAGTGACCCTGAAAACAGTGAAGTCAAAAACAGAAACATCTGGACCATTCGTTGTCACAATGGAATCAGAGGGGATCTCCCAGGAAGCTCAGGAACTGGTTGAACTTCAGTTGGGAGAGAAATCCCAAATCCTTTTCCCCAATGCCTGATCAGCAACCCAGAGTGAATTCTGAACACTAAATAATGAAACATTAATGTGTGTCCAGTTTTGTACTTTCAAGGCCATAGGAGAGTGGTGGGCAAGGAGGAACACTTTTTGCAAAGCTACAGGGATGGTAAGTGGAGCCACTGGGGAAATAGATTGACACACCCCTTCCAGGATTAGAGACAACATTGATTTATTACTTCCAGAACGAGAAAGGGGAGGGTGGACAGATGTATTTGCAAGACTGAAGAGCTCAGGGTGTGGCAGTCAGGATTGCTTGATAGATGTGATGCGGACCTTGCTCTCCTGGTGTTTACAATCTAATGACAATAGTGGTAAGAGGAGGCACAGACACAAAAAGGTGTGCCTAAAAGGAGACTGAATTAAGTGAAAAGGAGAGGTTTAGTCAAAGGAAAGCAATACTACGAGGAATCTGTACAAAGCAAGATCTCTTTCAACAGAGGTGGGAGGGGAATAGGGGAACACTCCACAAAGATGAGTTCACAATGGCAAGGAGGATGGCAGGTACATGGAGGGGGCAGGCCAAGAATAAGAGATATGAGTTCAGTCCAGTTTTGCAGGAATGACTTTAAACACATAGAGTATGTAAACAGGAGAGATCTGAGATGAGTCTGGAAAGCTAATCTAGCACCAGATTGGAGAGGGTCTTAAATCTCACTTTGTTTAGTAGGCAGTGAGGAACCTGAAAGTTTTTCAAGTAGATGAATGATTGTGATTCTGTGGAAGGAGCTCTGGATTTCAAGAAAGATTTGGGTTCTATTCCTGTTCCGTCCCACTTTTACTTGTATGACCTTGGGCAAGGCACTTGATTTCTTTGGTCCTTAAGTTTCCTTATCTGAAAAATGATAGGGCTGGACTGGAGAGCCAACAAAGTCCATACCAACTCTAAATCTTGAATTCTCTGAAAATATTCGAAATCTCACTTGTCCTGCACATGGAAAGGATCTCTTGACAGACTGATAGATCTTTTGATATTTGTGCCTGGCTCTTCTAAGCTGGTGGGGATACTTGTCTACTTAATTCTGAAAAAGAGGCGGCATGGTATACAAAAGAATATTGGGGCCGGAGTAAGAAAGATGGGGGCTCATATCCTGCCTGACCTGTATTAGCTGTGACCTTGGCCAGATTGCTTAGAGGCAACAATAGATAGAGAAATGAAACATTTATTTAACAGTCACTATGTGCCAAGACAACCTAATATGATAAGTAATAATTGGGTTACCCTTTGCAGCAGAGGAATTCCCATGTGAGTGAAATCACAGGTCAATTAAAAATGGAATAGTTATATCAAAATATAATATATCATATAACTTTTGTAATAGCTAAAACTGGTATGATCATAGCAGTTATTATTAAACAAATAGTTATTATATGCTCTATGAGAAATTCAGGCTTAACTGTTCCCACCATTCTCTCCTCCCTCACCACATCAGAAGTTTTTTATTCTGTTCTTAGGACTTCAACATCTTATCTGTGTGACCCTGGGCAAGTCATTTATCCTTTCTAGGCCTCAGTAAAATGACGTTGGAGTAGAGGTCCTCTGCGGTCACTTCAGCACAGAATTTATGATCTTATGTATTCAAGGTTAACTTATCCCTGAGGATCCCTGGTAAAAGGGGTGTGTTATCTGTGGGGAGCAGGGGAGGGAACAAAGCGGAATTTTTAACCCCTTGCAAATTAACCCAAAAAGGAAAAACCTGTTTCTTCCTATCCCAGCTCTGTCTCATAGTCCTGCTAATTTAACTCTTTACTTCCCTGTCCCAAATCACAGCTGGTGGCTTAATTCATAAATCTCTCTGAGTTGAAGCCCCAGTAACTTCACTGTGAGAAGATAGTTGCCTTAGCAACAGGAAGCATAAAAACGTGCAGGTTGTTTTCTGCCTGGCACCTGTCTCCTTCTTTATTTGCTTCTATATGGAAGCAGGTGTAAAGCCTCCTGTTGGATGGCATGAAATAGAGAGGTTGAAAAAATGGAAATGACCTTTCCCCTGGAAAACTAGTAAATAGACTTCGGTTCTGAGTTGTCCAGAACGTGCAAGATGTAATTTTCTTAGTGTTTGTTATTATGTAGGGACAGGAGCAGAGGAGGAAGGAAACTCTAGTTCTTCCTTTTCCTTTGACCATGTCCTCAAAGCCCTAACTAGCAATTCTGGTACTCGGGCAAGAACCATGGAACGTTCACGAGTAAATGATGGGAACTATTTCCTAAAATCAACTTTTAAAAGTTTTATAAAGACAAATCTAGATGGGGGAGAGATCCTGGGACTAGGGATCCTCTGTATGTGTAGGAGACAGAGAATCTGGGAAACTGGTTCCTTTAAAATTCTGTCAATAGAGTCTCCCTGTAGGCAAGGAAGCAAGTCACTCATAGAATCCCATGGTTAGACTGGGTATTAGAGGTCCTGTCTACCTCTCAATTTTCTTCTCTTCTCTTCAGTGACTGGTCTCTGCTCTTTTCCTTGCTATGGCTGCAGATGTGAGCTCCTCTGTTCTTGCCTCTTCCTTTTCTCTCAGGACTCTCAATACACTGACCACTTGCCCCTTTAACTTGGATAATGCCCAAAGTGCTCAGTCTGCCTATAAAATTTTTTCTCAAGAAAATAGTTTTAGGGTAACCTCCCAAAATACTGGTTCCAAGCCTTTTACCATCTTGTCTTTGCTTTGTTTTCGACAAAAAGTTCTATTTGTCCCTCTTAGACCAAGAATGGAATGTCAGTCCTGCTTCCTCATCCATGTGAAATTTTTGTGGGTTTCTACCTTCTTTATTCCATGCCCAAAGCTCTACCTCTCATTCCATTTCTTTGGCTCTAACCTTAAACTATACACACACAGATACACACATATATAAATACACACATATATAAATACACATGTGCATATATAAGTCAGTGTGATGTAGTGGATAGAGAGCCGGCTGGGGTGTTGGAAACACCTGAGTTCAGATCTCATCTATGACGTTACAATGAAGGTGGCAATTTGCTTTAGTAGACAAAGTTTCCTTATTGGGAATTTCCTCTACCAATGAAATCACAGATCTAGTACAAATATGTATGTGTATGTATATATGTGTATATATATGTGTGTGTGTGCATGTATATATAATTACAGATAGTTAAACATACACATGTATCTATGTATGTACACTTTTTTTTTTCCAGTAGAGTGGTTGGCGAAAGGAGAAACTCCCACGTCTACTTCAGAAGCACATCTTTTTTTTTGCTTTTTGAAGGGAGAAAGGCAGGGCAATTTGGATTAAGTGACTTGCCCAAGGTCATACGGCTAGTAAGTGATAAGTGTCTGAGGACTCATTTGAACTCAAGTCCTCCTGACTCCACTGGTGCTCTATTCACTGTGCCACCTAGCCACCCCATTCTTTTTGTTTTTTAAAGTGAGCAGATTTTTAAAAATTGATGCTTTTGTCAATATGGATGTTCCTTCTGCTTATGTAGACTGTAATACCTCCAGCCTTAAAATAACAGGTTGCCTTTTATACTGTGCCTTATGGTTTACTAAGTCCTTTATATAGTTATCTCATTTGACATAATAATACTTAGAGGTATGTGCTACAGGAATGATTTCTTCCATTTTAAGATAAGAAAACTGGGGCTCCAAAGAGCTAAATGCTAGTAGGGGTTAAATGACCATGATCACAAAGGAAATAAGCAACAGAAGTGGAAATCAAACCTGTGTCTTTCTGGACTCCATGTCCACTGTTAGTTTCATCCATTCACCAATGAATGCATGCATCCATACATTACAAAGTATTTATTAAGCACATACTATGTGCCAGGCATTATGTTAGATATTGGGAACACAAAACAAAAATGAAACATTACACTGCCTCAGAATACAGTTTTCATAAGTTGATGTGGCCAAAACAATTTATCATCTGTTGGCCAGCCAACATTTTGTCACAGTACTGGGATGGGACCCAATATGAAATTCCCCATAAGGACGGGTTCTGCTCAGATTTTCCTTTTGCCTTTTAACTCTTACTGAATCAAATTTTCAAGCTTAGAAATCATAGGAATAAATTAATAATAAAAAATACTTTTGCTAG
>CM053580.1:33031072-33068643 GCA_028627135.1 Pseudochirops cupreus | reverse complement strand
ACTTTAATGGGAAGTATCTTTGTGTGCGTTTTGGAGTTCCAGGATTGGTTTAGAGTCCTATTTTATGGGTATTTTGGGGTGGCTATGTGAGAGCTGCGATGTGTTGCTGCTTCTACACCGCCATCTTGGCTCCGCCCCCCACTTAAAAACTTTCAACAAATGAATAGTTTTTTAAAAAATATATGTCTAATTAGTCCAATTTAATTCTTTTCTTTCTTTCTTTTTTTTGCTATCATATTTTTTTTTATTTTTTGAAATTGATTTGTTTATTTAGTTTTAGTTTACAACATTCAGTTCCATAATCCCTTGAGTTTCAAATTTTCTCCACTCCCTAGTCCAATTTAATTCTTAACAAGAAACAAAAGTCTGGTTGCCAACAGATTTTCCTGGGTGCCTGATGGATGTCTCCTTAGCCAGGGAGTTGTAGTAAGAGTCTTCTCTTTACTGTCTAGACACTCCTTTTTCCTTTCTCTAGATGTGTGCTTTTCACTTCTTTTTGAGTTCAGAGAGGTTAAGGGTCACATAGCTGGCAACTGTCTGAAGCAAGTCAGATCTTTCTGAAGCTGTCTACCCATTATGCCACACTGCTTCAGAATAAAGGGAGGAGGCTTGAATTAGTCACTATAGTCCCTTCCTGCTTTAATTATGTGAGTCTAAACTTGGTTGTGTGTTTTGTGCTTCTGACCTTCCTGGACTGATCCTTCTTTAATCTAGATCTCTTTGCATATAGAAGAAATATAGATCTGTGTTGAGAGAAATTTTATGTTTAGAGCAAGGCAGGATTGGTCCAGGGCAAAGGTCCTTGGCTACGGTTAGGAAGAGAGCTGACAGAAAATATTATTATTGTAGGTGATGTTTTTCCTTTCTAAGACCACCAGGGCAATACATTTGGGAAGATGCCTATGCAGAAAGGGTATCCTCAGTGGCGGAATGAAGTCTCCATAATGACAGAATTATGAAGGAATTGCAGTGTGAGTAGGGGAGAACCCAAGGAAAATGAGAGAGAAACTATTGTCTTACCACTATTTATGTGGGTCACACAGCTAAGCCCTTCTCTGAGAAGTAATGCTCAGAATGGTCCCAGGATTTAGATCAGGAATGGTTCTCAGAGATAATCTAACTCAAATACCATCATTTAATTTTTTTAAAAATTTTTTTGGAGGGGGAAAGGTAGGGCAATTGGGGTTAAGTGACTTGCCCAAGGTCACACGGCTAGTAAATGTTAAGTGTCTGAGGCTGGATTTGAACTCGGGTCCTCCTGACTCCAGGGCCAGTGCTCTACTCACTGCACCACCTAGCCATCCCTAACTACCCTCATTTTAGAGATGAGGAAACTGAGTCAGAGAGGATCAGGGTCTTGTACATGGTCACAAAGATAATAAATAGGCCAAGATTTGAACCCAATGCAAACCCCATCTCCATTGTACCTTGTTGCCTCAAATGGATGGAGCTGTGGGAAATCCTTAAGATCCCACAGTCTGTGTGAATCCTCTCCTGCACCTCTTTAAAGCCACAGATTTCATCAGATTTCCTCATAGAAAACTGCAGGTGTTTCAGGGAGAGACCTTCCTTCACACTCATCTATCCTGAGTGTTTGCAACAGGTACAAAAAATGAAGAACACAGCTGGTGCCTTGCATTGGTGATAAGCTCTGGAGAAGAGAAAGAACTTAATTGTTTTCCTCTTCTCTCCAGCACCTGGTGTACAGTTGTCAAGTCAGCTTATCTTTGCGAGCGCATAGTGCAGTGTGTTGGAGGGTGTGGGTGGAGGTTAATAGCCAGGTAAGGTGCTAGGAAGCTGCCGGAGGTTCAGCTGCTGCTCTTTTTTCTTTCTTCCAGCTTTCCTCAGTCCTTGTTCTGTGGGGCTTTGAGTGTCTATCCTGCAGTAGAACAATTAGGAGCTCATGTGGCACCCCATCTTTCCTTCGGGTTATGGTCTGGTACTCTGTGGCTTGTCAACCAATCAAAGAGCATTTGTTGAATGTCTGTTACGTGCTAACTACTGGGTGAAAGTCTCCTTACTGTCAAGAAGTTCACAGTCTTTTGGGGGAGTCTGGAAAAAGAGACTCTGAACAAAGCTGAATCATCCAGAAGATTTGGTTTAGAGTGAACATAAATAATCCCGGGAAACTAAACCCAATTCCTCGTTTCAGAGAAGGGTGCCAAGCAATGGGTATGATACTATGAAACTAGGAGATTAACACTTGATCTGAAAATTTTCTGTTAGCTCACATATATGTCATTTTATGGTTTAAGGAGTCCCCTGCGCACATTGTCTCACTTGATCTTCCCAATACACCTGAGACTTATAAGTAGTATTATTCACTTATGTTTGATGAAACAGGCTCAGAAGTTAAATGCTTGAATACCACTTCTAGGGCTGTATCCCAAAGAGATCATAAAAATGGGAGGAAGACCCATATGTACAAAAATATTCATAGCAGCTCTTTTTGTGATGGCAAAGAATCGGGAATCAAGGGGATGCCCACCAATTGGGGAATGGCTAAACAAGATGTGGTATATGAATGTAATGGAGTACTATTGTGCTATAAGAAATGAGGAGCAAACAGACTTCATAATAACCTGGAGAGACTTATATAAACTGATGCTGAGTGAGGAGAGCAGAGCTAGGAGAACTTTGTACACAATTACAGACATATCATATCTGTAATGACTAATTTTAATAGACTGGACTTCTCCCAGCAATGCAAGGTTATAAGACAGCTCCAAAAGACTCATGATGGAAAGGGCTATCCACATCCAGAGAAAGAACTACAGAGTCTGAATGCAGATTGAAGCAAACTACTTGCTCTCTCTCTCTTTTTTTTTGTTTCTTCTTTCTTGTTGTTCATTCCATTGGTTATAATTCTTTTTTACAACTTGACTAATGTTTAGTGTGAAAGTATTTGTAGAACCTATATTGGATTGCATGCTGCCATGGCAGGAGGGGAAAGGGGAAGAGAGGGAAGGGGAGCAAATTTGGAACTCAAGGGATTGTGGAACTGAATGTTGTAAACTAAAAGTAAATAAATTTATTGTGAAAAAAGTTAAATGCTTGGATGAGGTCATATAGTCAGTAAGTGGAGGGGTTAGAGCTTGTATTCAGGTGTTTGATCTCCAAGTCTGGTGCCTCTGTGCTTTACACACATCGCTTCTAGAACTAGAAGGCATTCCTTGAGGAGGAGGTAGATTTAGCACAATTAAAAGGGAATGCTACACAAGAATAAACATGGTAGCATATCTATGTTGCCTAGCACAATACCTTGCATCTAATAGGTCCTTTGGTATTTGTTGAATTAATGAAAAGGAGGGTGATTAATACCTTGATTGAGAGAAGTAATAGGCAGAACCTTGTTTGGCATCCTAGACTGATAATTTGTACTGTTCTGAAGAAGGAAGAGTCTCTACTGAAAATGAATCCAACTCACTTTGGGGGATTCTTTTGAAGAAGATTCCATAGGTTGGATTGTTTTGGGTCTGGGAGTTATCTTTGTATATTCTGTAATAGAGGTCGTGCAATAATAAGTCAATAAGCAGCTGGATGGCACAGAGTGGAAGAGCACTAGTACTGGAGTCAGGAAGACTCATCTTCCTGAGTTCAAATCTGGCCTCTAATACTTACTAGCTGTGTGACCCTGGGCAAGTCACTTAATCTTGTTTGCCTCAGTTTCCTCATCTATCAAATGAGCTAAAGAAGGAAATGGCAAACCACTCCAGTATCCTTGCCAAGAAAACCCCAAATGGGGTCACACAGAGTTGGACGTAATTAAAACAACTCAACAACAAAGTCTTATTAACATATTAAGTTAAGGCTTACAGAGTGCCTTTATTTACCCCAACTCTATAAAATGGGTGAAGTCAAAGTAGCTCAGTGTAGGGAAAGAGTCCTGAACCACAGGAGGCTGTACAGTACAGTGGCAGTAGGTATATTGTGACACTGACTTTGGAGTCTGGGGAACTATGTTCAGATCACATCTAGAATGCTTACAGCCTGTCTGATGTTGGACAAATCATTTAACCTCTGAAATGGGCTCTGGGGTTCTTTCAAGAGAACTCTAGATTTAGAGTTCTGAATCTCTGATCATATGATCTGTAGATCATTTCCAATGCCAGGCTTTTCTGAGGATAAGACCCCTTCTTTCCCTTCCCTACTCTACACTTAATCTTCTCCAGGATAAGCAAAGCACTCTGACCTCCAGGCTCCCATACATTTGTCTATGACTACCTACTGTGAGGTAGGCCTCCATGAACACAATATCCCCATCAACCTACCTGGAGGCTGAACTGCAAAGGAAGACCTAGAATGGTCTAATCCAGGGGTGGGGAGCCCATCAGCAGCTGAAAGAAGCTTGTTGAGGGAGCCATAAGATTAGACTCTATTCAGACTCTAATCTCAGGGCTCCTTCACCAAGCTTGTTCCAATTGCTGATGCTCTGCCTGCACTCACTGCAGTGATACATATTCCTATCCCTTTATATTCACCTCATCCCATGATTCTGAATCCCTAGCTGTTGAAGTACAAACCCTCTTCCCCATCCTTGACTTGATGCTTCTTCATCCTTATCCACCTCAACCCTCCCTTTCTCAATGTCCTACTCCAAATTTGCTCCCCCTTTATGCCATGCATTTGGAAAGACTACTCCATAATGAATAAACTTCCTTTTATTCTAAACCTCCTTTTTCACTCATCATATTTTGACCCTCATTGAAACATGATTCCCTTCCAATTATACTGCTTCCCTTACCATGCTTTCTAAGACTGGCTAAATTTTTTCTCATGCCTCTGACTTATTGGTCATGATGGAGAAGTAATAGTAGTCCTTGTTTCCCATTGCCACTTCCATATGTTGCCTTAATCAACTTCACTAAGCAGCCTCTTCTCCTCTGAGGTTCATACTATCCAAATTTTTTACCCAGTTTGGATACTGGGGCTTATTGTCTGGAGATTCCCAGGACACTCTCCTTCCTTCCTCAATGAATTCAGTGCTTGTCTGACTCAGGTCTTCCTCTCTTCCCCAACTCCAGCACAGTGTACATATACATTTATATGTATAACATATATGTATAATACACACACATATATGTGACTGTCTCTTCAAATACTCTAACTTTCCAGTTGCTCAATTACTTGATCCTTCAAACTTAGTTCTCCCCTCAACCTCAGCTACACCAAAATGGTCTCAGCCTTGAACTTGTCATTGTCTCTAAGTATTCTGCTTCCTGTTCATAAATGCTGAAATTCCTTTATCTGTTTACAAACTTTTATCATGCCATCTTTCCTTATGCCTTATGATCTCTAACCCTGCTCTTTGTCCTCACTGTGACCTCCATTCCCTCTAACTCCTCAGTTCTTTCTGAGGCCATCCCTTGGGAAGCACTGGCTATATTCTTCTCTCTTCCCCTCCTTGACCTCTGGTGAACCAATTCAACTCTCCACTATTCTCTACCCTCAATTGCTTTGCCCCCTTATCCCATAGCTAGTCATGCCATTTCAAACCCAATTCTGGGTTATTCCCACCCATCCACTACCTATGTTCCTAATTCAGGCACTACTGAACAAAGCTGGAGGAAGTCACAATCTCAGCCAGGCCCACTCTGCAGCAAGGCAAACGCCCTATTCCTCCCCAATTCCTTTGCTATCTCACTCTCTACATGAGCTGTTTGAAACCTTTTATCTCTTCTCAATCTCTCCTCAATTCTCAGAGAAGGTTGCCTACTCCTTACCTATGAGGAATTCACTTTCTACATCTCCAAAAATAATGGAAGCTGTTTGCTGCGAATTCCCTCTCCTGTTCTCTTACTCACCTTGCATCACTTACAATCTTCCTCCACTAGCTCCTCCTTTCTCTCTTGAAGAGATAGACCTTCTACTTGTTGAAGTCAAGTCCTCTACGTGCTTCCTCAATCCCATTCTCTCTTGATTTCTCTAGCAAACTGCCCCCACTATCATTCCTTAAGTCCTTCATTCTTCTGAACTTCTCTGTCACTGTTGAGACCACCACCATCCTCCCGATCACCCAAGCTTACAAACTCAGGGTCATCCTTAATTCCTTGTTCTTGCTCCACATATCCAATCAGTTGCCAAATCTTGTTATTTCTACTATTACAACATCTCTCTGTTCACATAGTCATTGCCCTGGTGCTCGCCTTCATCACCTCTCACCTGTCCTGTTGTTACAGTCATTTAATTCCTCTCCCTGGATAAAGTGTCTTCCCACTCCAATCATTCTTCCCACTGAGTGACCAAAGCAATTTTCCAAAATGTAGTCTTGACCCTGCCAATCTTCCTCCTCAGTAAACTCTAGGGGCTCCCTCTTACCTCCAGAATCAAATAAAGAGTCTTCTATTTGCCATTTAAACCTTTCACAACATGCTCCCTTCTGACCTTTCTAATCTTCTTACAGTCCCCTCCACACAATCTATAATCCATACAAAATGAGATAACGTTTCTAAAAAGCCTGGCACATAGTGGATGCTTCCCTTTCTTCCCAGCTATTACAGATCTACTCGTATTTCCTTGAACTTGACCCTTGCACTTCCTCTCCATCTCCTTGACTTTGCACTGGCTATCCCCTCAGCCTTGCCTAGAATGCTCTTCTTCCTCACCATTGCCTCTGCCTCTTAATTTCCCTGTATTCCTTCAGGAAAGCACAAATCCTACCTTCTGCATAAGACTTTTTTCCAGTCTTCTAACTGCTTCCCTTTTTCTTATTCATATTTATCTACTCTGTATTTATCTTGTATTTACCTAAGCATTTATATATTGTAGCTACCGTTAGAACGCATGCTCCTTGAGGACAGGGACTACCTGAGACATAATAAGGCTTATTAAATAGGTACTTAACAAATTCTTGTTGGATAACATTCTTCACACATGAAAGAAATTGTTGGAAGAGAATGCTGAAGTTGGAATTAGGAGAGAGCAGGATTAAAATTCTACTTCCCATACTCATTATCTATATGATCAAGGGCAAATCATTTAATATGTCTGAGGCTCCACATCTGGGGAACATGGATAATAATGCTTATCATTCCAATCTCACAGGTTTGTTGTGAGGCGCAGCTGAGGTAATAGTTGTAAGACACCTAATAGACTGAAAAAAACATGTGTTTCAACCTTTGTTATGGAATTCAATTTTTCATCCTATGGAGAGGGTGCCCTAAAGTAGACACCAGGATATTAACATGTTTCCTGAAAAATAGTTTCCTGACAAATAGTGCATTTTTACAAAGAACTGAATCTAAAGGCACAGTGCTTTCCACAGTAGTGGAAAGAATTCTCTCTCCCCTCTCTTCCTCCTCCCTTTCTCCTCTCCTCTCCTTTCCCCCATCTCCTCTTTTTCTTTCCCCCCTTTTCTCTCCCCCTCCAGTTTTTCTGTCCTCTTTCCCTCCACCCTCTCCATGTAGAAATTTCCTTCACAGAACCAGCTTGACAATTTATAGCTTCTAGTCTTAAAAAGTCACCTGGAGGTTCAGAGAGTTTTTCATCGAGTTTAGGACGTATCAGAAGCAAGGCTTAGACCTAAGTCTTCGTGACTCCAAGACTGGCTCTCTATTTACTCTGCCATGTTGCCTGTCTAACCTGATTTTATAGATGAAGAAATAGGCTAAAAGAAACTCAGGAACTTTCACAGAGTCACACAGCTAGTGACTTTCAGAGGCAGGTTTCTAGTCTTGATTTCTCCTCATACCAAGTCTCATGCTATCAACACCACAATGTCTCTCAATCACTCATAGCTCAGAAAGAAAAACACAGACAACCTGACTCTTTGCCCATGTGCTGGAATGACAAGCAAGACCCAAACTTTGCATTTGTCATCATAGTGTCAAACCCTCCAGAGTGACTGAATTTGAGTAGCCTGACAGCTACCCTTTGTGGAAGTGAGATGATTGTTTTCAAGCTTTATAGAACTTTTGTTTCAGAATATTATTTTGACAGCAAATTATACTTAGGGCCTGTCATCCTTGACCATGGCCCTTGAAGTTGTTAATTATTTTACATGGTGGGTGGAGATTTTGAATGAAATGTTCCATACACAAAACCCTTCTTCAAATCCTGAAGGTTTATTTCTCAAATTTTAGAATTGCAACATGGAAAAGATCCTTTCCTCTATCTCCCATGTGCCACACATCCAGAAAGAGGGGGATTTTTTTTTTGGGTGTAGTTAAAACAGTCACACTGGAATCTTTTATCCTAAATTCCCTTTGTGCTCTTACCTCTGGGAATCATGTTGACTAGAACAAAGACTCTAATATCACTGTATCTGAGAGTTTAAAGGTCTATAAACTGGGGATGAAAATATAGAGTGGTAGGTTATCTAGATAATTATTCAGTGATTGCAAACAAATTATAGGTTTACTAAAGAAAGGAATTGATAGAAGGGTATTTTACACTCACACACACATACACCCCAACTTTTTAGTGTATAATGTCTGGATTTATTATTCCATTGGTACTGGGAGTTCCTGAAGGAAGAAACTCCCTCTATTAATTCAGGTTGGCATCTTCTTTGCAACCTTTAGTCTTAGAGAGCTATTTAGAGGACTGAGAAGTTCATATATATGAAGATCACACAGCCAGTATATCATCTGGAGTTGTGATCTCTTTTCTCCCTAGTATGCATCAAATAGTGCTCATCTTGGCCTCAGGAAGACCTGGATTCAAATTTCACTTTTGACACTTGTTTAGGAATCTTAAGTGACTGTTTAGGATGTATCTACAAAGTCAAAGCAGGATTATAGTATTCATTGATGGAGAGAATACCCAAATTAGGAGTTCCCTATACTGCCAAAACCACAGATTATGAGCATATATATTATGAATGAATAAAAAACTGGATCTTTATCTGCAACTAGTGCAGGTTTTAAGGTTCACACAGGCTTTTAAGGTTCTTCATAATTAAAGAGCTGAGAGATATCCTATCAGCTTTAGTTCAGGCATTTTTGACCTTTATTGCATTACAGAGTCCTTTGACAGTCTGATGAAGCTTATGGACCCTTTCCAAGAATAATGTAAAATGTATAAAATAAGGTACACAGGAGGATTATAATAGAAACTAATTATATTGAAACTGAGTTGTCAAAATATTTTTTTTAAAAACAGAGTTTACAGACTCCAGACTTTTATGGGAGAGAAAAGGATGACGTACCTTGCCTCCTGCTTTTTCCCATCTTAAATGACAAGAGGCTAGAGATGTTCAGGCAGAGAGAAAGGAAGGACTCCATTTCCTTTTTCTATTTCCTTTTGTTTTCTTCTCTCCCTCTAATTCCTTACAATCTCTTCTCCTTCCTTCCTCTTCCCATACTTCCTTTTCTTCTTTTCTTTTTTAAATCACTTTTCCTCATTCTTTTCCTCATGTCTGCATACAGAGAGTATTCACCACCATAAAGCTATATCTTTGTATATAAAGGACAATGATTAATCAAAAGAACAACACACTCTCAGAAAAAAGTGTGAGGAATACTCTATAGCAGTGGTTCTCAACCTTCCTAATGCCATGACCCTTTAATACTTGTATGTGGGCATATCTGCATGTGGGTGGACTCGCCTGGAGATGGATAGAGGAGCAGTGTCTCAGTTCCTGAGACCATCGGAAATATGCGTTTTCCTATGGTCTCAGGCAACCCCTGTGAAAGGGTCGTTTGACCCCCAAAGGGGTCGTGACCCATAGGTTGAGAACCGCTGCTCTATAGCAAAGCCATAACTATGTCCATTTTGTGAGAGGACACAGACTTGATAGTGGAGTCTGAAGACATGGAGCTGAAATTGATTCATATTCCTTGATTAAGCTGGTACTTGCATATCTGTGAATGCTGCTTGAATTTAAAGGAGAGTCATCAGTGTAAATCTATTTGAGCTTTGAAAAACTCATCCAGAATTTCAACATCATTAATTATGTTTAGATGGAGCAATACCATGAGACAATATCACAGATTTTCATAGTGGCAAACTAACTAAATGACTAATTTAACCCCGCGTTAATGGAATACTAGCTATCACATACCTGACTGGTGGTTGACCAGCCAATGCTTGAAACATTATCAAGGCGCAATTTTTATTTCTTATGTTATGATCTAGTAGGGTATGGCCTACACCTAAATAAGTAGATTCTTTTCATTCTTTTGATGCTTATTCTAAAGCAGTGGTTCTCAACCTTCCTAATGCTGTGACCTTTTAATACAGTTCCTCATGTTGTGGTGACCCCCCAACCATAAAATTATTTTCATTGCTACTTCATAACTGTAATTTTGCTACTGTTATGAATCTGTCTGATATGCAGGATGTATTTTCATTGTTACAAATTGAACATAACCCACAGGTTGAGAACCGTTGTTCTAAAGCCATGAGACAAGAATGCTTGAGCATACCTGTGATTCTTTTGTAGCAATAAAAATATAAAAGGGTTGGTCAACATATCCTTTTACAACTCATTGTAAATCTCAACAGTATTGACTAAGGAAGACTACCCATAATTAATATGCTCTACAAGCATAGAAGATTTCTTTTAAATAAAAGATCTGGCCTAATGTCTGATAAGGGCATGGAAGTGACTTCAGGTTTTCAAAAACTACGTCAATGGAGCACAAGTTCTTCAAATCAGGAAGATTTCAAGTATGGTCTGTCTAAAGACCATCCTGAAAATTAAGGACACTCTAGTTAAGAGGCTCATCACCAGGTGATGAATTATTTGGCCATGGAGACCTATGAAGCAGCATCTGGTAACTTCAGGAACTCCCGCTTTGGGGGCAATAGAGCTGTCCATGGTACTGAAACCAAGTTCTCTACTGTAGGGCACCTTCCATGCTTCTGAATCCAGTACCACTGATAAAGAAGCAATACAATAAACTCTTATTTAGCTAGTTTCTATGACTTTTCTTTAGTTGTATGCTTTTCTAATGTCTGGGTAAATAAAATGCCTATATGATTCAAAGTAATATAGTTACATGAACTCTAGTTCTTTGAGAATGAAAATGGCCCATTTTTTTTTATCACATGGATTCTTCCTTCTTTCATAATATCCATGGCTACATCCATTATTGGTCGGTGTTACCCCCGTTGAAAGATTTGGGTTTGAAGTTCTGAACATTTACTATATAATAATTATTGATATAATCTCATTAGACTGGGCCCCTTCCCTCAGGGATAAATGTGGCCCCTGACACCAAAAGAACACTACCAACTCCTGTGTTAATCTTTACCTTGACTATTTATGATTTTTGGCATCTATGGGGTTGCCTTATCTTGAATTGACTTATTTGTAAAAGACCTGAGCTCCTTTTGCATACCTCCATATAAAACCCCATAGAGACTAACCCAAGGGGACTCACCACCAGCCTACAGAGTTCTGGCCAGGATCTGTCTCTGGAGATTATAGTGTGCACTGCATTACAGATCAGAATTATAATCACAATCAAGACCCAGGTCATGATAAAGCAGTTAAGACACATGTATTCTCCATATTCTTCATCCATTATAATTTTTATACTCTATCAACAAACTCTATGATTAAGATCAGACTAGACTAACTGGCCCTTTTTGAGGTACTCTATTCCTTTGAATATAATAAATCCAGTCAAGGTAATGAGCAAAAAGTTTGCACCCTGTATGTTGCTAATTGGAACATATATGTGAATTAGGGGTATGTGTGAAATGATATATTATCACATCACAATCAAATCACAGTAGTTTTGCTACTACTTAGAGGTGAACCAAAACCTTCTAGTCCACATTGATAAATCATACAGAAATTACAGTTGTCACTGTGGTGATGAAATCTATAGCAATACAGATTATAACATGAGACACATGGCAGCATCTTTCAGACCCTGTAGAATTTAAGCCTGCAACCTGATAACTATTTGCCAAAAGACACAAAAAGCCCTGAGGCACAATGGTCCCAGATATATTTATCTGATTTAATAGTGCACAGGTGGTGATGAGTTTGGAATTTCACATTACCTTTAACAGACTACCACTTCCATGAGAGAGACTTTCAGGGGCATTCCATATTCAGTTGGAATTCAGAATAGATGGTATAGAAGCTACTACACACTATTATAATAGTTCTTTGTCAGAAATATGAGGATATTTCCAGGATTTGCTTAGTGTCATTATTATTCTGTTTTTCTATTTAATCTTATACCATTGGTTCTCTCTGCTCCAAGAAGAAGAAAGTGATGACACACAAAAGTGAACAAAAAATCAGCCAGCAAGAGATTCATTTTGATACAGAAGCCTAAAATGGCCAGAGGATTTGCAATCATTATAAACCCATCTTCAGATTTTATTTCCTTAAATTTACATTGTTTCCCATTGTCCCCAGAATCATAGCTAGAATGACATCATTTATACACCTCTGAGTCTTGTATGATCTAGGTACACGATGGAATATGTTATGAATGAAAAGGACTCATCATAGAGTTTCAGGCAAAATAAAAGCCTTTATTTTCTTTTGTGCCACAAGCAAATTTAATTTGTGTGACTATTTTTCACCCTTTGAATTCATCATCATCTCTTGTTTGCTTCATTGTAGGAACAATTCCGGGCTATTTTCCCACTTAAACATGAAGCCTGAGGGTGTGTTAGATCAGTAAAATTTGATGCTAAGCCTCCCTGAGTTGTCACAAAAATATGATCCCTTGCAGTCTTTAGATTCAAACTATAACCACAGCTCAATTTATTTTTGAGATGAGGTAGCATAATTTATGCCATAAGACTGTACTTGAATTTATTTGTCTATAAAATAGCCTTTATTCAAACACTCAGCATCTCATTAGAGTGTTTACCTTGTCAAAAGGGTGAACCTCTAAGAATTTTTTTCTGAAATTGAAAAAAGAAGCTTGTCCTAGCAAGCTTCAAACCTTGACTCCCTATTCCTCACTCACATCCATCTAGTGCTAGGATGTTCAGGACTGTTAGCCAGCCTTGAACTGATCAGATTACCTTAGGAGAAGTAGACTCCACTGGTTTCCAACATGGAGATTTCAACTGGATCTTGTCAGGAGATTTTTCCTTCTAACTATATACCTTTGTTGTTTTCACGTTCTGAGAGGAAGCTTTTTTGAAAAGGAGAAGTTTCCATAAATTGACTTTTGGATCCTTCTTTGGGCTTTTATTCTTGCTCTTTCACTACAATTCCAAAGATGTCAGGTTAAGAAAGAAAGAAAAAAGGAACTCAGAGGAAAATACTCAGCTGTTCAATTATTTTTCTAAAATTCACAGTTCAGTTGTTGGGAATGAAAATCACAGTCAAAATAGGTTGAGAGTAAGATTTGAGATTCCTTCAGCAAACTTCATTCTAGGAATCCTCTTTTACCTTCACTGTTCTTAAAACTCCTCTTCTCCCCTGCAAAGTTGTTTACACATCTTCCTCTGACTGGGCTGCTCACATGCTCTGTGGACATTATGGCAATTTCCATTAGCATCAGGATACTTAAATTTTCTCATGTTTAAATACTTTTAAAGCTCTTTTTTTTAAAGCTCTTTTTGTTACAAAAGTCCTCACTTTGGCTCACATTGAGCAAACGGGAAGATGTCAGATACACTCACACACACATACAAACTTGAGCTTATTGTGAATATCAGACGAGATTAAGACTCACTGCTATAGAATAAAGGTAGGGATAGAGAGTTCTCTGTAGCGAATTTAGCTTTCACCCTCACTAGATCAGCTTTGTGGTTCTCTGATGCCTGAACCAAGTTCACCTCCACGTTCAAGTCTTATGGAGGTAAATAGCGAGTAACCTTTTCTCCCACTTTTGTCTTTACTTTGGAAAATGTCACTCCTGAAGCCAAACAAAGATCGAGATGCTTTCTTAGTCTCCATTCAGAAGAGCATATTTCTGCAAATTCCTGGAGGGAAATACAGGGCTGCTCAGTGTTAACCCTGGTCACATCTGGCTGGAGCGCTTTGTCCTTGGATGGTGTTTGTTTTCCTGACTTGAGCACGATCAAGAGAAATTCCCCATCCGTCTATGTCTGCTAACAGATTCCACACAAGAGGCACTTGCTAATTTGCTTCCACGGTGAAAAAGAAAAGCTGTCTGCCCTTCTTGGCAGAGGAAATGTATGCGCCACAGTTGGTTGTGAGCTGATCTGTTCCTATTTAAAATGTAAGTTCTCTGGAATTCAGAAGAGATGGTGTTTCTATATCTTATATCAGTCACTCTCTGATTCATCAGGGAATCTTCTTGGTAACTAACTGTTCCTCATGGGTGATTTGGCTTGGAGGAAAAGCTCTCTCAGTTTAAAGATGAAAACAGTAAATGGAGAAACCAACCACTTGCTCAGGGTTATGAGCACATCTGGACCTGCAGCCACATTAATAAATACGTCCTTATATTACAAGAAATCCTGTTTTTCTCTGTGTGGAGAAGAGGCTCTTTGGATTGTCACACACTGAAATGACCTGAGAGGAAAAGCCTTACATCTACTTAAGCAACTGGGCTTTTATTTTTCCTTCTAATTTTTTCACGGTGTTTGTAGGAGCATTTCCTAATATGATAATCTCGTGGGTAAGGAGTCTGTGTTTACCAAGTCTTTTAATGAGACAAGGCTGTTCAGATTTTAACTATTCCAATGGAAAAAATGAAACTCCTGTGTGATACTTATTACGTACTTCAAAGGGTTACATATTGAATGACAGGGTTTGAAGATGGGCTTTGAGAAAATATTTTTCCAGTTATTATTTGATAATCACTTTATACAATTTTCTTTTTCTGTTGCCTGAAAACATATTATCACCTATGCCTTCAGGGTGATCAAGAGGCCAGGGTGAATTTGCGAGAGTTTTTTTCCTCCCCTAGGTATAGCCATTTTTGACAAAATTAGCTCATGATGAAATCTCAAACAACTCAGTTTGGAAATTGTGGCTTTCCCTGCAAAATCATTTCCTCCATGCTCCAATAGCTTTGGTGGTTTTGTGTATAGTGGGGAAAGAGAATTTTTAATTCAATCACGGGGATTCTACATTTATTTTTTCATGTTAGATAGGACCTAGGGACCTCTGTGTTCTTGTTACTGTATGTGCCATCTACTTCAATAGACTGTAAGTTCCTTGTGGGCAGGGGCTGATTTAGTTTTATCTTTAGTTCTCTAGTACCTGGCTCATACTTAATACATATTTAATAAATCCTAAGTACTTAATAAATGCTTATTGATTGATTATTCCAGAAAGATTGATTATTCCTGTGTAAGAGAATATGAGCTGTTTTGGAATATGTTCCTTGGTGATATTAAAACCCACAGGCTAATGTCATAGGATGAGTCTTTCCCTTCCATATGATAAGACATCAGGATTCTTGGGGTTACTGATGAGTAGGACACAACAAAAAACATCTCATGAGATGGCTAGTTGGTGCAATGGCTAGAATACTGGACTTGGAGTCAGGAAGATGAGTCTAAATTTGATCTTAGGAAAATCAGTTGACTTCCATTGGTTTTAGTTTCCTCATCTGTAAAATAGTGATAATAGTAGCCCCTACCCCTCAGGGTTACTGTAAGGCTAAAATGAGAATATTTGTAAATATCTTTGCAAACTTTAAAGCTTTATATAAATGCTCCCTCTCCCTTTCCAACATGGAAACCAACCTTAGTTGGCTTCTTAATGGAATCATAGATGAAGAGATGACAGACTTCAGGGGTTATCTTGTTCAACACCCTACATTTAACAGGTTAGAAAACTGAGTCCGGAAAGTGAAATGACTTTCCCATAGCCACACAGGTAGTAGAGAGCCAAGGCTTGAAGCAAGGTTCTTTCGTTCAGATCCAAATAGAAACAAACAAAATGAAATCTAGATTGGTCGATGATTTTTTAAAATTTGCATAGCTTACTTATTCCAGTGCTCCTTCGGTGAATAGCCCAGATCTGCCTCTTGTTTCGAATGGGAACTCTTTAAAGTTTTTTTCATTGTTGCCTTTGAGGTCTTATTATCTACCTCAGTACTTGTCATACAGTAGGTGATAAATGAATGCCTTTCTGAACTGAAATGAATTCCAATGCAATTGAGAATTTTTAGATGAGTCAGGCATTCAGGTAGTCTTAGTCAACCAGACAAAGGTATTTACTGAGCATGTTATATACAGATATATAGGTCATAGGGAAAGAGTTGCAAAGTGAATACAAGTAGAAAGCATGATTCCTTTCCCCCTGGAGCTTTCAAAACTGGTGAAATTTAAGAAAAAAGACCAACTAATGGTATACATCTAGACACAGAGAACAGATGTATGAATAAAAAAAATTAAACCGCTAATCCTGGCGTTTGAGGGCCCTCAAATCCTAGCCCCAAACCAACTTTGCAGATTTACCGCCTGCTGCTTCCTATAGGTGGTTCAGTGGAAAGAACCTGAATCTGGAATCAGGAAAACCTGTGTTTAGATCTGTCCTCAGACACATACTAGCTGTGTGACCTTTGGCAAGTCAGCCTCTGACTCAGTGTCCTCATCTGGTAGATGGGGACAATAATAGCACTTATATCCTGGGATCGTTGTGTGGAACAAATAAAATGTTTGTCAAGTGCTTTACAAGCCTTAAAATGACATAAATGACTGTTATTTTTATTATCATTTTATCATTAACCGTTCCATATTTTTTTCTCACAATCTCCCCAACGCAGCTCACTCCCAAAGGCTTTATACTTTTGTTCATAACCTCTCCCTATCCCTGGAATTTGCTCTGACTTTCTCTTTCTCAATTTAAACTATCTTTCAAGGCTCATCCTCAATTCCCTCCTCTTCCATGAAGCCTTCCCAGATCACTCCCCAAACCTCAGAATTCAAAACATTTCTTGTTTATGCCATCCACTTGGCCCTTCAGAGAATCACAGGGAACATAGAGACAGTGGGGACTTCAGAGGCCATCTAGTCCTACTTATCTGTGAACAAGAATCTACTACAGCATGCCATCAAAAGGCCATTCAGTCTCTGCTTGGGGACCTCCAGTAAGGGCAAACTCACCACTGCTTTTTTTGGAGGCAATAAAACCTTAGTGACTTGCCCAGGGTCACACAGCTATTAAGATCTGAGGTTGGATTTGAACTCAGATCTTCCCCTCTCTAGGGCTGGTGCTCTATCTATTGTGCCACCTCACTCCTCTAAGAACTCACTGCTTCTCAAGGTTGCCTATTCCACTTTGGTACATCTGTAAATTTGGGGAGTTTTTCCTGATGTGAGGACTGGAACTATCTCTCTGCAACTTCCTCCCATTGCATCTTGTTCTTCCCTCTGGGCCAAGAAGAACAATTTTAATCCCTTTTCCATAGGATAGCCTTTCAGATACTTGGCAACAGCTGTGATATCCCCCTAATTCTTCTCTTTCTCAAGGTAATTGTCCTGAGTTTTGTTAACAGATCTTGGAATGATTTACTTTCAAGTCTTCTCATCATCTAGGTCTTTCTCCTCTGGAAACCCTCTAGCTTGTCAATATCATTCATAAAACGGAACTCCCAGAATGTGTTATGATGACCTAGATTTGGTCTGGCTGGGACAGTGTCTTGTGGGATGGTCACCTCCTTTCTTAAGATCATACAAAATTCTTTGGCTGTCATCCCCAATCATTTTGCTGGCCCTGGGATCCTTCTTCTCCTTCTACTGGAATTCAGGACTCCTGCCTCTGGGGCCCTAGGTTCTGAGAAGTGAGCTCTTACCTCATCTTGTCTGGAATGAGGCCACTCCTCCCTGGCCAACTGCAAGCTATGTTGCTTACACCTTCCCCTCATGACCCCCATGTCTGACTCTATCTCCCTTGCATGTATTGCTCCTCCTGAAATGTAAGCTCCTTGAGGTCAGGGACCGTTTTGGTTGCTTATATTTGTATGCCTAGCATTTACCACATTGCATGGCATAAAATAAGTGTTTAAAAATGCATTTTCACTCAGATTTACATTCATTCATTCTTATCACACTATGGAATCGTATTAAGATTACACTTCATTAAAAACATCAATCAACATGGTTGTTTAACCATGCTTCCCCAAGATTGTACTTGTGAAGGTCACAAAGTCTTGAACCTTAAAACAGGACTTGCATTTATTTTATTAAAATTTATCTTATTGATTTCAGATCATTGTTCTAACCCATCAAGATTATTGCAGTGGACAGAGTGTTGAACTTGGAATCAAGAAGACCTGAGTTTGAATTCTGTCTTAGATAATCACTGGGTGGCCGTGGGTAAGATATTTAGCCTCCCTTAGCATCAATTTACTCATCTATAAAATGGGAATTGTAATTGTATTTACCTCACAGGGTTGTTGTGAGGATCAAATAATATAACACGAATACAGTGGGGCTTTGTGCATACCCAGATCACCTAAGATGGAGACACCTATGTAGCAGATACCAAGGACCTGCATCTGGAAGGAGACATTCTGCTACACTACTCTACAGAATGGGTGAGAGTACCCTATTTCCATTAGCTACGCAGACAATGGAAATTTTAAAAATACCAGATTGGAGGAGTTTTTCTTCTCTACCTTCCCTCTTCATCCCTCTCCATTATCCATTTCCTGTTTTTTTCCTGTCTCTCTCCTTGATATTGAGAACTGGCAAGGACCTCATAAACTATGCTCTGGACCAATCTCCTTATTTTACAGGTGAGGGAATAGAGGCTTAAAGAGGAGAAGGGGCTTGAAGAAGGTCACAAACTTATTAAATAGCAACATCAAGATTCAAATCCAGGTCTGTTGACTAGAAATTCAGTAATGAAAAATAGCTGAACAAAGTAGATTGATCAGAGCGAAAATGTGAAAAATGGGAAGGGCTAAATATAGGCATGTCTATTAGAGGCATTAAACCATGACATTGGCTTCTGGAAGACTTGGGTTCTAAAGCTGCTACTGATACTTCTTGGCTGTGTAACCATGGGCAAGTCATTTAACTTTTCTGAGCCTTAGTTTTGTTCTCTGTAAAATATTGATAGTATTATTTGCACTATAAACCTCATAGAGCTGGTATGATGATCCAATGAAATAATGACAGAAAAGCATTTTTCATATCTTAAAAGTGCTAATGCAAATTTCAGCCATTTTTCCTTGTTCTGGAATCATCACTGTGACTACCTAGTAGTCTAAGAATGGTTGAGGAAAGAAATGAACAGTTTTGAACAATGAAAGGACTTAGAAGATTGCCATAAAGGTGAATATTCCAGATGGGGCTCAGGGATGACATATGACAAACTAGAGGGCTATTGATTTAGCACTAGCAAGGACCTTGGAGATGCTCTGGGCCAATCTTCTCATTTTACGGTTGAAGGAACTGATTAAGAACAAAGTCTTGATTATACGAGGCTCTGAAATACTCCCTTTCTCACATTAAAGCAAAGATGGCAATGCCAAGAAACTGAATGAACTGTAGTTAAATAATTACATTGTGTAGGCTTACTTTTCCCTTTGGTCTTTTCCCTTGGATCAAATGGTCTTCTTGAAACCAAGGGAGCAATGCTGTTCAGTGTCTTGTTAATTAAACAATTGGAGCAGTTTTTAGTGGTAAGGAAAAAGCTATCCAGGCTCTGGTTTTATGCTCTGAAACCAATCCCAGAGCCAAGAATTTCTTCTGTGAGTTCCATGTCTTGGGTTCCTTGTCTACCCTCTTCATGCATCTTTGTGATTGTTCACTCATTTCAGCCATGTCTGATTCTTTGTGACTCCATTTGGTTTTTTTTGTGACAAAGATACTGGAGTGGTTTGCCATTTCCTTCTCCAGCTCTTTTTACAGATGAGGAAACTTAGGCAAATGGGGTTAAGTGACTTGCCAAGAGTTACACAACTATTAAGTGCCTGAGGCCAGATTCGAACTAAGAAAGATTAGTCTTCCTGACTCTACCTGTTGTGCCACCCAGTCGCCCTCCCCTAATTGTTATTGTGAGGTTGATTTTTTTGAACCTCCAGTATAAGCCTTTACATTTACTCATAAAATCCATATTTGCCGCTCTGTAATTTCAACCCATTGCTCTTAGTCTTTCTCTCTGGGGGAGCAGAACAACCCAAACCTTCTTCCACATGACTATAATTTGGAAACTTGGAAAGAGAAATCATATTCTCCCAGAGTCTTCTCTTCTCCAGGCTAATCAGCTCCAGTTGCTTTACCTGATCCTCTATGGCCCCGCCTCTGGTCATCTTACTATTTCTGCTGCCCTCATTTGGATGCATTGAAGTTCATCATTGTTCTTCTGAAAATATCGGGGTAATGATAAAGCTAATGCTATTGGTGATGGTTAACCAATCCATAATCTTTTAAAGACTGCAAAGAGCTTTGTGTCCATCAAGCTACTTGATCCTCACCACAACCCTATGAAGTAGGTGCTATGGTATTATTATCTCCATTTTACAAGTGAAGAAACAGAACTTAATGTAATCTCCCAGAAGTGATACAATCACGGTAGAGGAAAGCAAGATGATAGATTCCTAAGTTCCAGACATCATGTCTCTCTTAATGAAGTCTAGAAAAAACCCAGGAGATAAGTCAGTAGGACTGAGAAGATGAAAGCAGAGAAGAGACCTAATTAATGTCAAAAGCTAGAACACAAATCAGAAACTCCTAAAGCCAAAGATGCAACCTAGATGCTTCTTCCTCAGTAAAAGGCCCTATGAGGAATCTTTGCCAACTTTACTATTTTTCTTCTCCCTCATACACCCACCCCCATAATTTCTTTAGCTTTAAAAATGTGAGAGGAAAATGAACTCTTTAGGGAAAAAGAAAAAGCACATCGAACATGGACCTGACAGCAGAAATCCCAGGGCCTGGGGTTGGTTTCAAGCTATAGCTGGGAGAGAAGAGGAAACCAGTTTCCTTCCTTTTTTAGCTGCTGCAGACTAGGGACTAGGTGGTGCATGCAGATGGGTGATCCCAGTAGAGTCTGTACTTTAAGACAGAAAGACCTTAAGGAGACCTTCCAGGCTTTGCCAGGAAGTCTTGTTGCAGTAGGATTAGAAGAAAATGCCCTGGTTCCTCCTTTACCCCTCAAGTCCCTCTTCCAACCTTATCTCTTTCCCTCAGGCTTTTGGCTGAAGTTCATGGAGGTTAGACAAGCTTTGCATCTCAATTCTGCAGGGAGTTGGAGTTGGGGGTGGAGGAGGAGAGGAGAAGAGAAATGAAAAGACTGGCTTCTTAGGGAAGGGGGAATGCAGCACTTGCAGTTTGCTGGCTGATTTATGGGGGAAATGCTTTGACTTTTGTAATAGCAATTCAACTTTATATAACAGTCCTGGGAAGAAGGCAGTACAAACGTTATTCCCATTTGACAGAGGAAAAAACTGAGGAAGAAAAGGGAAAATGATGGAATGGGACTTGAAACTAGGTCTTTCCTTATATCAGCTCCAGAATTTTTTCTGTTAAACCATGACTCTAGAGGTTACCTACATAGTGTCATAGACCTACAGCTACAAGAGACCTTGGTGTCCATCTTGT
This sequence comes from Pseudochirops cupreus, assembly GCA_028627135.1. Classification (NCBI taxonomy): domain Eukaryota; kingdom Metazoa; phylum Chordata; class Mammalia; order Diprotodontia; family Pseudocheiridae; genus Pseudochirops; species Pseudochirops cupreus. Next base: position 33,047,244 of record CM053580.1, on the reverse strand, counting down.
ATAACCTTCTCATTTGAGAAAGAAACATAGAGAGACCAAGAAAGGACATCAGTTCATAGAATCAAAGATCCAGGGCTGGAAGGGATTGAGGGGGGGGTCACCTAGTCCAATCCCCCATTGGATAAATGAGGAAACTGTAGCCTAGGGATGTCATTAGCCAGTCAATCAACATGCAATTTTTTAACATGCAATTATTAAACACTTACTATATGCCAGACATTATAATAATTACTGGGCATGTGAAGAAAGGCATAGTACCTTACACAAGTAGTAAGAGGCAGAGATGGGTTCTGTACCCCAGTGATCTAGTTCCAGATGAATCATTTTGTTCATTGTATCACTCTACTGCTCCATACACTGTGTTGATTAGAGATGCTTATCTCTTACTATCACCCCTATATCCACCAATTGCCTCAATAATTCCAGATCACTAGTTTAAATTTTTATCAGAATTTCCTTGAATTAGTTGTATAGTATTTAAGGCCCTTCACAAATTGGTTCCATTCTATCTTCTCAGCTTTATTTCATATTTCTCCCATTCATGCACTCTAGGCTTCATCTGCTACAGATAATTTTCCACTCAAATGCTGCCCAGCACTGTCCTATTTTAGTACTTTCACTAAGGCTCTTCCCTTTGCTTGGAATGCCTTCTCCCTCTTCTCAACTTTGAAGTCCATAAGGGCAGGGACAGACTTAGAGAAATTTTGAATCTACTTCAGCACCTAGAACAGTTCTCTGCAAACAGTAGGATGGTTTATTTGTTATATTTCTTTCAGAACACAGAATATTATGGTGGAAGGGAGTAATGAATGTAACCTTCCTGTGAGCAGGTAAAGGTTTATTTTTATCTTTGTTTTGCAGACACTTAATAAATGCTTACTGCATTAGAAGACAGGGTAGAATTAGAATGCTGACTTTGAATCAAAGGACTTTGATTCAGAGATTAACTATGTCACTTACTACCTACAGGGGCAGCTAGTGGTGTAGTGGATAGAGTGCTGAGATCCAGCCTTGGGCATTTTCTAACTGCGTGACGCTAGACAAGTCACTTAACCTTGTTTTCTTCAGTTTCCTCATCTATAAAATGATCAGGAGAAGGAAATGGCAGATCACTCCAGCATCTTTGCCAAGAAAACCCTAAATGGGATCACTGAGAGTCAGACACAACTGAAAAACAACTGAAACAATACTTACTACCTGTGTGACTTTGGACAAGTCGCTCAACTTCTCTAGGACTCAGTTTTCCAACTGCAAAATTGATATAATAACAGCACTTACATAACAGGGTTATTGTGAGGCTCAAATGAGATAATAAGTACAAAGCATTTTATGAGGCTTACAGAGTTAGATAAATATGAATTATTAATATAATTATCCCTGCAGGCCTGCTGTAAAGTGTGAAGGTCAGATTAGATACTCTGTTGTAGATCAAGGATCTTATGATCATATGTCATTTCCTCTCTCTGGCCCTCAGTGTCTTCATTTATAAAATGAGTGGGTCAGAGTAGACAGCTTGTAAATTCTAGCTTTAGGTGTGTGATTATAAGTAATTATCACTGCAATATCTACAAAATATTAAGTTTATGAGCCATTTTCTCCCAACAGATCTCATATTTTTAAAAGATTTTTTTTTTAAATTTGCTTTTTTGGAGGGGGAGGGCAGGGCAGTTGGGGTTAAGTGACTTGCCCAAGGTCACACAGCTAGTAAGTGTTAAGTGTCTGAGGCCAGATTTCAAGTCAGGTCCTCCTGACTCCAGGGCTGGTGCTCTATTCACTGTGCCACCTAGCTTCTCCTCTTATATTTTTTAAATGAAAAAAGTGCTCTGTAAACCTCAAAGGAGTACAGACATGGAGGCTCTAGCCATGGTGATGATTGCTTCTGGAGCTGTACAGGTTACAAATTCTACAGGGGAATCAGACCAGAGAAACCTTCTCTTTATTAGGGCTCAGAGGTCAAGCCCATCAATTTGCCTCATGAAATGAGGTGGAAAGAGCCCTGGTTCTTGAATCAGAGCACCGAACCCCAGTTCCCTCTGACATTTGCTACCTTTATGATCTCAGAAAAATCACCTGTCTTCCTTGGCCCTCAGTTTCTTTATCTGTAAAATGAAGAGTTGGATTCCATGGGGTCCCCCATGTCTGGAATGTACTCTCTCTTTACCTCCACTTGATGGAGTTTCTCTCTTCCTTTAAGACAGTGGTTCTCAACCTTCCTAATGCCGCGACCCTTTAATACAGCTCCTCATGTTGTGGTGACCCCCAACCATAAAATTATTTTTGTTTCTACTTCATAACTGTAATTTTGCTACTGTTATGAATCGTAATGAAAATATCTGATATGCAGGATGTATTTTCATTGTTACGAATCGAACATAACCCACAGGTTGAGAACCGCTGCCTTAAGATGCAATTCAGGTACCATCTTCTGCATGAAGCTTTTTCAGATCCCCTCAGTTGACAGTTCCTTCTCTCCCAGATGACCTTATATTTAACTACTTTGCATTTATTTACTTTATTTATACTTACTTTCTTCCCCAATTGAATAGAAATTCATGTAAATCAAGATACTTTCATTCTTGGCACTTGAACTGCCAGCCTCTGGAACAGTGCTGGGCATACAGTAGGCACTTAATAAATGTTTGTTGATTGATTAACTCCATTGATCTTGAAATAATTATAGCTTTCCCCCCATAAGAACTTATGACCTGAGGGAATGGAGGCTGATAGCTGTGGTATTCTTTCTTCCATCTAGTGGTATGCTAGTACATATTTAATGATTGACTTTCTAAAAAAAAAGGACTATGCATAACATACTTTTAAATTTGGTCTGCATTCTTATCATTTTCTCCTTCACTTTCAGAAATCTAGACAAAAAATGATAAATTCACCCACAATTTGTAGCATTTGCTCATTTCTGATGTGTAAATGCTCATACTGAACATTTAATAATGGGCTGACTTTACCATACCCCACTTCCATGTAAGCCCAGTCCTTCATGGAGAGAACTACATTTTTTTCCTATATATGTCATTGTAAGAAGCTTCTTCTACTTTCTGGACGATGGAGTAACATTTAAAAATCTCTTAAAATCACCTAAATTGTCATGCAAAGTTGAGAAATAATAGCAAAACAGTAGCTGCCATTAGCATGTTCGTTTTAAGACAGGCAAAATTCTTCCCAGGCATTATCCATTTGTAATTTCCAGGCTATTTTATTGTTTAATTTATATGGTATCAATCAGTGTTATCAACCCAAGTTGTTTTTTTAATGGGTGATAGAATGACTTCAGTAGTCTGGTGTGCCCAGGTCAAGCTGGGATCCTGCTGTTCTGCCCATGGCCCTGGAGGAAAGGCCAGGCCTCCAGAGGTCTATGAGACCTCACAACTTAGAGGAGATCTTAGAGATTGTCTAGAACAACTCCCTCATTTTATAAACCACAGGATTAGAGAATAATAAAGCCAGAGCTAGAAGGCAACATCAACCACCAGGCCAATTCCCTCATTGTACAGAGGAGGAAACCAATGCCAAGAGAGGTGAAGTAACTTGCCCAAGGTCACACAGTGGGTAGCAGAGTCAAGATCTGAACCCAGGTTTTCTGCCTCCAGATCCAATCTTTTATTAGATTTTATTTAGATCTCAGAGGACAATTCTTGAATATTCACCCTTCTGGGGCTGAGAATGAGCTCTTTGCTAAAGCAGATTTTTGATTCAATAGCAGATTTTTTTTTTAAAAGCAAACATATATGCAATGGACAGAGAAATCATGAAATGATAGCAAGATAGACCTATATGGGATCTTACAAAAAAGCTAGTTCAATCTCCTTATTTATTCTGGGTCCAGAGTCAGGAAAAGCTGAGTTCAAATCTGGCCTCAGATACTTATTGGCTGTATCACCCTGGGCAAGTCACCTAACAACTTCTATTTGACTCAGTTTCCTCGACTGTAAAATGAGATAACAGCATGTGCCTTATAGGGTTGTTGTGAGGATCAAATGAGATAATTGTAAAGCACTTAAAACAGAGTAGGAGCTTTATAACTGCTTATCTCCTTTCCCATCCCTTTTAAAGGTGAGAAAACTGAGTCCTAGGGACATTAAATCTCTTGCTCAAGTTAGTGGCAGGAGTAGGAGTAGAAACTGGGGGAGGGGGGAGAAGCAGGAGTGGAGAATCAGCATTTATATAATACCTATGAAGCTAAGTACTTCATTATTTTAAAAGAAATATCATTATAAGAACCAGTCTATTAATCCTTGCTTCCTTATCTTGAAGAAATAATGAAAGCCATTCACATTTTTATAGCATCCTTCCAGATTTACCACGTCCTTTCCTTATAACCATTCTGGGAGGCACCTCCACTTTAAACATAAGGAAACAGTCTCAGAAGTAATAAGGGACTTGGCCAGGGTCACACAGCTAGCAAGTATCTCAGATGGGATATGACTCCAGATCTACCTGCCTCCAAGTCCAAAGCTTCATCTATTCCATCAACACCTGGGCAGGATTTAGGATTAACTTAATGTAAATGATTTGTTCTGTCATACTCAGGGCCTTATTAGGTTCTGGGGGCCTAAGTTGTGTTTACAGTGTCTGGTTTAAACAAGAGAGGCTCCCAAAGGCTTATTAAAAAGCTCATTAGGTTTTTTAAGCATCCAGCGGCTCTCACCATGCAGCATGTTGATGAGTGAGATGTAACTGGATCGAGTGCATTTTCCCTAATCACCAAAACTGACATTTATATAGCAGTTTAAATGTTCTTGTACTGAATTTGTATCTGTTTTGCATTTACTTGTATACATGTGGCTCCCCCCTCAAAAATGTAAGTTTCTTGAGGGCAGGGATTGATTCTTTTTTTTTTTTTGTATCTCTAATGTGCAGTACAATGCCTGGAACACAGTATATGCTTAATAGATGTTTAATGAGTTAAATAAAGGGCTTTATATGAATGAAAACATTCATTAAGGGCTTATAAATGTGTAAGGCACTGTACTAAGTGCTGGAGGTACAAATAGAACATTGACATAGCTCTTACTACCAAGGAGCTCATATCTGAATGGAAGAGACAACATCATGGGATGGATGGTCCAGCCGAAGGGTGAATGGAAAGGCCCAGTGGTTCTTAGACTAGAGTTTCAAGGAAGCATCCCTTCCAGTGATAAAACCAAATCTATTTCTGATGCCAAACCATTTGAGGGTGCCTAGCTCCTTGGTAGTAAGAACTTTCTTTCTTGGATCTGCATTAGCTATGGGTAGTGAGGAACTAAGGGATTTAGCATCTGCAGAGACCATTGCTTGGTAGTAGTTCCTTAGGAGTTACCTCATTTGAGCCTCGTAATAGGAAACCTGTGAGGAAACTATTGAATAGTATGGGGAATTACTGGTGAAGGCAACTCCGTCTATCAGGATAGATTGTCACCTGATCTGCAGTTTATAGCTTAACAGAGTGTTATAGTTATTATCATACCCATTTTACAAATGAGAAAATGGAGACTCAAAACAATTAAGTATCTCTTCCAATATCATATAGTAAGTTTCCAAGGTATGACTGGGACTCAGGTCTCACTGATTCCTTTAGGCACTAGACAACATTGATTCTCAATTCTCTGCCTTTGGAATGAAATATTAAGGGGTTCTTATTCACTCTTGGCAGCACACATCCCTACCCCAAGAGTTGTTTACCATGAAATTTCAATACGAGCATAAACAATCAAACTTCTAGTTTCCCTGAATAGCTTCTTGTGTTGCCCTCTTCCCCCTTAAAGGGCCCTTTGTTAGAGCTGCTTACTGGAGTGGGGGCTCGTGGCTTCCCAACTCCTTGGCCTTTGGCCTGGCACGCCTGTGTTGGACCACCATTGGTGGAATTGATTCCATGTGCACTCCCAGAAGCAGGTGTCTGCTTTGCCTGTACAGAGCAGCTTAGACAGAGAAACTCCAGGGCTCTGTCTCCATAGCTACTTAATGAGCTGAGGCAAAAGATGCTCGTTCTTGTGTCTGTATCATCGGTGGTTACATTATTGTATTACATGCTGATTAAACCTGAACACAAAGCTGTGATCAACTCTCATTAGAGACATGGAAACTATTATTTCATAAAGGTGCTATTAAAGAAAGAATCCCATGTCCCCAGGGACCCAAGAAAATATGTTCCGTATTGCAAAAGTTAAATTTCAAAGTATAGAAAATGAGCTTCAACTATACAATCAATCAGTGGCATAGTAGATACAACTTAGAGACAGGAAAACCAGAACACTAATCCTGTTTTAGGATTAGTTTACTAAGCTGCATGACCCTGGGCAAGTCACCTAAACTCTGTGTCTCTGCTTACACATCTGTAAACTGATGTAGTTGGATTATATTCTAAGTTCCCTTTCAGTTCTAAATCTATGATTTTATGTCATATATTAAGCATCTACCATGACCTTGCTTTCATGGAGTACACATACACACACACACACACACACACACACACACACACACACGGAGCATTCTCCTGCTCCTTGTTAAGCTACCAACCTTTTTGTTGATTAGAAATGGTTCTGTGGCTCATTAATTGCACCTTCTGTCTTAGTACTCTGTTCTCTAAGCCCAGAGCTCCCTGCTCAGGGGCCAAGATAATGAGTCTAGATGGACACTTCCTTTTACAGCCCAACAGATGTGAACATCTGTCATCTAATAGGCCAGTATCTTCTTTCTGGCACATCTAGGGGTGGTGTGGAGAGTTACCCCTCCTTTTTTTTGGCATTCTTTCCATCCATAAACATCAAGGGGTTTTGGTAATTAATGGAGAGGATGGAACAAAACTTATCTCTATTCCCAAACTGACTGAAATGTATTTCTTTGGACTGGAATTGAGGAGTGATGAACTGGAACCTTGAATCTTATTCATGCTGAACTGATTACATTGGAGGGCCAGGGTCCTCACCATTCCTTGGATAAAATGCGGGCAGTTTGCTTCAGAATGAATCTTTGTAATTTTAAACTTTACAAGAGAATCAAACTCAACCTTTCCATCAGAACTGCCCAGAAGTGGAATGGGTGGCTTCCTGAAGTAATAATAGATTCCCACTCAATGGAGTCTTAAAATGTTAGCTCCATAATCACTTGTCAGGAATGTTGTATAGGGAACTCTGGTGGGATAAGTATTGTGATAGATGGATGGCCTTTGGGGTTCCTTGCCTCTGTGATTATATTCTCTGATCCTGGACTTGGGATCTGGCACCACATTACAGGAAGGATACTGGCAGCTGAAGCATAAAGCAAGGAGAGTAACCTGGGTGGTGAGGAAGTGAGATCATTGGATTTTAGATTTAGATTTAGTTAAAGATAAGGGACCTTCAAGGTCATCGAGTGCATGATATATAGGGATCATCTGAAGGAACTAGAAATGGCAAGTTGGGAGAAGAATGACTCAGAGGAGACATGATTTCTGCCTCCAACTATGTGAAAGACTGTCACATGGAGAAAAGATTAGACTTTTCCTGCTTGGCTCTAGAAAGTAGAATCTGTAGCAATTGGTAGAATTTGTAAAGAGGCAAATTTAGACTCGATATGTGGCCACGCTTTTTAGTAAGGAGAGCTGTCCTCACATAGAATGGGCTATTTCCAGATGTGTAGACTCCCTTTTTGGGGGGATTTCAAACAGAAGCTAGATTGTCACTTTTGGGGCATGCTACAGTGGAGATTTGATTCCTGTTTGGGTTGACTTAGATGGCCACTGAAGTCTCTTCCAACTCTAGCACTTCATGATTCTATGGGGATAATCTCTTTCTTCTTCTCCTTCTTCTTCTTCTTCTTCTTCTTCTTCTTCTTCTTCTTCTTCTTCTTCTTCTTCTTCTTCCTCCTCCTCCTCCTCTTCTTCTTTCTCCTTCTTATTCCTTCTTCTTCCTTTCTTCTTCTTCTTCTTCTTCTTCTTCTTCTTCTTCTTCTTCTTCTTCTTCTTCTTCTTCTTCTCCTTCTCCTTCTCTTCCTTCTCCTCCTCTTCCTCCTCCTCCTCCTCCTCCTTCTCCTTCTTCTTTGGACAGAGAAATTAAGTGACTCACTGGGGGCTTTGCAGATATAAATAAGTATCTGGGTGAGATTTGAACTGAAATTCTCTGAATTCCAAGTCCAATTTTCTATCCACAATTCAGTTCAGTTATGTCCTACTCTTCTGACCCCGTTTGGGGTTTTATAGGCAAAGGGATTGGAGTGGTTTGCTATTTCCTTCTCCAGCTCACTTTGATATACAATAATTTAAGTTAACTGAAGGTGGTTAGGTCATGCTGTAGAGAATCAGTTGAAGAAGTTGAGGACACTTGGCCTGGAGACGAGAGGATATTGAAGTTGTCTCCAGGTATTTCTGTGACTATCATATGGAAGAAGGATTAGTCAGTATGGTAGAGAGGGAAAAGCTCTGCAATCAGAAGACTCAAATTTCAATTCCAGTTCTGCCACTTAGTACCTGTTTGGTCTGAGTAAAATCACTTCAACTCTTTAATTTTCCCATCTGCAAAATGAGGGGGCTGGATTAGATGACCTCTAAAGTCCCCCTTCTGGCTATAAATAGGATCCTATGATTCTACTGACCACAGGAAACAGAACTATTAACAGTGAATGAAAGATGTAGAAAGGCAAATTCGGGCTCTGCAAAAAGAAAAACTTTGTAATAATTTGAGCTGCCCAAAGTGCTTTTCATGAATAAATGAAAAGTGCTGTGGCCCACTTTGGGAAGTTGTGAGCTCCCCATCATTGGAGGTCTTCAATCAGAGCCTAGATGGGAACTAAATAGTTTTATTGTAAAGGAGTTTTTTTTGTTGTTGTTGTTCAGATAAGGAATCAACCAGAAGGGACCAGGTGACCTAAGAGTTTCCTTTTGCCTGAGATGCTATGATTTTGTAATCTTTATGGCAACTTCCAGTTCTACCAATCTATGCTTTTGTCACGGAGAGGTTTTTGCCTGTGAGGAAGTGGCAGAAGAAGGGAGAATTGTACAGAAAAAGGGATATTGGATGTAGGATTGGAGCTCCTAGGTTCAAATCTTGGTTCTGTGTTTTACTACTTGAGAGACCTTTGGGTCTTTTTGGCCTCCCCTTTCTTCATCTGAATCATGAAAAAGTCAAACTAGAGGACTGCTCAGGTCCCTTTCACTTTTAACTTCTATGATTCCCTAAAAGTGTGAGATTTGCCAGATACAAAGCTCTCTTATGCCATTGCACTTCTTTCTTCCTATTTGAAGAATATGCTGCTCCTAGTATAAAACTTTCTTCTGGTCCCAGCATGGTAGAGATGGAAAGGTCTGGACAGGTTAGGCATAAATTAATCAATCAGCAAGCATTTATGAAGCATTTATTATGTGCCAGGGATCCCATCTCATGCTCTTGACTTCTCCAGAAGGGGAGCTCCTCTTATCCATGCCCACACCTCAGCTAGACTTGCCTTTCCAAGACTGACAGAACCAAAAGCCAATTTTGCAGCTAGATGATGCAGTGGATAGAGTGCTGGACCTGGAGTCAGGAAGATCTAAATTCAAATTCATCTCAGACAGTTGCTAGCTATATGACCCTGGGCAAGTCACTTAACCTCTGACTGCCTGAATTTCTTATTTTATAAAATGGGGATAAAATAGCACCCACCTCTCAGGGTTGTTTTGAGGATAAAACAAGACAATATTTGTAAGTGTTAGCTCTTCTTCTTGTTTTCACTTCTGCTGTTATTTCCCTTTTATTTAAGGGGGGTTATTACCAGGCAAAGCCCTGAGAGTTTCTTTGCCTATATCAGAGTCTGTTTATAACATGTGAACATTGGATTGAATGATGTCTAAGGTCCTTTAATAGTCTCCAGATTTCTGAGCTCTTTTTCCTCTGAGTTCCCACCTATTCTTGCTTCTTTATCTTCAGGATGCATGCTCTTCATGAATCATGGAACTCAGTAACTGTAGCCGAATAAACAATTCTAAGGACCATGGTCAGCTCCTATTTATTCATATTTTTAGTGGGTTTCTACAGACTCTTTAGTCACAGCCATGCCCCACCATGCAACCCCAACTTCCTTCATTTTGTTTATTATTTTTATTTCAAAGCTAATTATTTTCACTGGGGAAAAAAAAGAAAAACTGGCCCCAAATGCATGATGTCTATCTGCTCTTTCCTTTTCTGCTGATGTGAAGTTATTTTAAGAGAACAAACAAAGGTGGTGGCTGCTATTTATAAAATCAGAATTCCCTGGTAAGTCCTGGGCACATCAATCTTCATTTGTGCTGGAAAGTGGTGTTTCCTACCAGCCTGTCTGATTGCTTTCACTTGCTGTCACTCTCTCCCCCCCGCTCCCCAATTCACTATGGTGTACAGCTTGACTTTGCATTCTATTTCTGTTTTTGCTTCATTGAGTTGTAACATGAATATAATGCTACCATTGAAGTCAGGAAGGTCTGAGTTTGAATCCTGCTTCAGAAACTTACTATACGTATGACCCTTTGTGAGTGACTTAATCTATCAGGCCTCACTTCCTTTTCAGTGTAGGAATGATAACAATCTCACTTACTTCCCAGGATTATTGTGAAGGTCAAATGAGGTAAAAAGATGCAAAAAACTTCAAAAAAAACCCTGATATGCTATATAAATGAGAGCTGTTATTATTATAATTATTGCTTGAATTTACACAAATAAGCATGTATGCTAAGGGGTTTTAGAATTCTCCCCTCTTCACATTTGATGTTACACCAGTCTTTCCCATGCTACTTATTTGGTGAAAACATTATTATATTTTGAATATTATATTGTCATGTGAGCTCAGATCTCACATTGTAGGAACTTCTTTCCTCACTACAGATTTCAAATCATCTCTATATTAGCATCAAAGACCTAGTCAGTTGCTGAGGCACATAGAGCTGGGTACAACTTGCCAGGACCACATATCTAGCAAGGCTAGGAAGGTAGATTTGAATTCAAGTTTTCCTAATTCTAAGACCATCATGATGCTATGATTTAAACTTTTGTTTTTCCAAAAAAACAAAAAACAAAACAAAACAACATTAGAGGCAGAAGGGGTAGAAAGTGAAGAAGAAAAGTGAGTTTGTGAGGGATGGAATGGGTTGGTAGGGCCAACACTAATCTCACTTAAGTGTTTTTTTATGAATTGGGTCTTTTGAGATGAGAATTTTATTATTAGAAGAAAAATGAACCCACTTCCCTTATGTTCTTGGTAATAGAAATGTTCTACTTTATAAAATCTTAAGCTTATTATTTTTAGCTCAGTAACACATGAAACATTCACTGCTATAATCGCTGTAATTGAAGCATTGGAGATATGGAAAATTGCCATCCATTACCACAAATGATAATGGCTGTATGTTTTAACCTTGATGAATGGAACCAAAATTATGCCACGTTAGTATCAACAGACATCTGTAGAGGGGTCACATGTGTATATATACACTACAGGCACACCATTAGGTGCTTGACTAAGTGCATTTGAAAATTCACCAAGTGACCCACAAAGGACATAAGTGGTTATGCTCCAGAGCATGGTACAAGTCAGTGATTTGGAACTCAGAACCCATTTTCTCACTGAAACAACAATACAAATGGTAGCCAGGTTCCCTGGTTAACCTCCAAATTCTTACTTAACCTACAATGTAGGTGAACTATATCACTAACTAATAAAAGGTAAATAGAACTGGGCCTTAGTTTTTTTTTTCCATCCTGGCTTAGATATTAACTGTAAAGAGAAGAAAAGATGAGTGTAATACACTAATTTTAAGAGATCAGGGACCACTGAAACAAAAGTTATTCTTAATCATAAATGCCTACTTCATGGCATTATACTTTAAAACATTTCTAGATTAAATAGTTACTAGATTTTGGGTACCTTGAGGGAGGGACCTACATCAATTTTCACCTAATGAAAATAATAAAAAGTACAAATTCCTAGTGACTGGGACCCTCTCTGGAATATAGTTAGGTATTCAGTATATGCTTGCTGAATTGGATGATGGTTATATTGCTGTGATCATGAGGGATCTAAAAATGTGGACATGGCACTATCATGGCACATTATTGATTCCAGTTTTAGGTTATCCATTCCAAGGACAGCTAAGTGGCACAGTGGATAGAGTGCTGGGTCTGAAGTCAGGAAAACTCATTTTTCTGAGTTCAAATCCAACCTTAAACACTTACTAGCTGTTAGATTCTGGGCAAGTCACAATTCTGTTTGTCTCAGTTTCCTCATCTGTAAAATAAACTGGGGAAGGACATGGCAAACCGCTTCAGTATCTTTGCCAAGAAAAACCCAAATGGAGTCATGAAGAGTCAGGTGCCACTGAACAACAATAAGGTTATCCATTCCTACTTCCTCCAGCTATTGGAGAAAAAGCTTCCACCCTTCAATCCCTTCATCCTATTTATTTTGATGTTCACATACTTCCAATCCTCAGTCTGGTTCCCCCCCAGTCTACCATTTCCATTCCTCTTTCTTTCAGCTGATGATAATAATTGGAGACATTTGGACAGCCCTACTGAGTAGGATCATTACAAATTGAAGTTATCCCATCTCCACCGAGCTCTCACTGTTTGTTTCTTTCCTTACTTCTCCTGTAGTAGCTCTTCTAAACCTTCTCCTCAAGCCCCCAATTTCACAGCACTATCCCTCACTCAACAGATGATGAGGATGATGATGAAGATGATGGTGATGATGATGATGGTGATGATGATGGTGATGGTGATGATGACAGCTAGCATTTATATAGCACTTCAAGCTTGGCAAAGTGCTCTATGTTGACCTTCAAACTTCAAAGTGCTCATTTTCACAATAATCTTTTTGTGTAGGTGTTATCATCACTCCCATTTTACAGGCAAAGAAACTGTCTGAGACGCAAACTCAAATCTTTTTCCCTCCAAGTCCCAGTATTTCATTCATTGCATCACCTTGCTGCCCCCTCATCTTTTATTTTACTGAGAAAATCAAGGTATGAATTAATTCATATCTTCCTTTTTTCAACATCATTAGCCATCCTATTCATCTTTACTCAAGTCTTTGAAGAAAAGGCTCTTTTTAGGTCAATGCTAACCCATGATTCGATCATGAATCTCCTTTCAGAATTTGTCCTTCTACTCATTTCCCTCTCAGTCTCTCTCATTCTAAAGGCATTTTCTCTGGAACCTGCAAACATTTTTAAGACTTCCCCATATTAAAAACCTTTCTCTAGGGGCAGCTAGGTAGTGCAGTGAATAGAGTACTGGCCCTGGGGTCAGGATGACCTGAGTTCAAATCCGGCCTCAGACACTTGACACACTTACTAGCTGTGTAACTTTGGGCAAGTCACTTAACCTCAATTGCCCTCCAAAAAGCAAAAAGAAAACAAAAATCCCCTCAACCTTTCTCTTGGTGCTGTAATCCCCTCAAATTGCCACTCTAGATCCCTTTATCCTGCCTCTGCCAAATTGCTTTTGCCATCTATACCTAGACACAGCTCAGTGGCACTGTGCAGAGAGCTCAGGACTTGGAGCAGGAAGACTTGAACCTGATTCTTGCCTCAGACATTTACTACCAATGTGGTCTGGGAAAATCCCTTAACCTCTAACAGTCACATATATGTATTATTATAATCATTATTACTAGTTTCATTACTATTATTACTGCCTGGGTAGACCTTGGACAAGTCACTTAACCTTTGTCAGTCTCAGTCTCCCATCTGTGAAATTGGGATGAAGATAACATCTACCTCATGGGGATGTTGTAAAGATCAAATGAGAGAAGATACACAAAGCACTTTGTAAACCTTAAAGTGTCATTAATAGAATAATTCTTAATGCTCTACAGAAATGTGAGCTAGAAATATTGATTGAGCAATATCAGCTATAAAGTCGAGCATCATTATTTCCTCACTGCCCTCTCTCTTCTGATTCCCCTGAAGTCTCGCATCTAGTTCCACCATCTACTGAAAATGCTCTCTCTCAAAAGGTTGTTGATAATGTTTTAACTGCTAGTGATGATGTATTTTCTTAGCCCTTATGCTTCTTGATCTCCCCGTAGCTTTTGATGTTGTGAATCATGCCCTTCTCCTGGATACTCTCTGCACCCAAGGCTTCAATAATGCTGCTCTCTCCTGACTTCCTTCAGACCTTCCTGATTGTTCCTTCTCAAGTCCCTGTTAATGATTCATCCTCAGCCTCCTGTGCTCTAATTGGAGCCCTCCCACCAAGGCACTTCATTTTCACAAAAGAGACCCAGAGAGGATAAGTAATTGGCCTGAGGTCATGCAGGTTGTGAGCGGCAGAGCCAGAAATGGAACTTTGATGCCAAATCCAGTGCACTCTAACATGTGCCAGGTTGTGGGAATATAACAAAACACTCTCTGTCTTCAAGGAGCTTATATTTTACTAGGAGAAAATTTGTATTCAGAAAAGTACACGCAAAATTCATTTGTGTGTATCTATCTATCTATCTATCTATCTATCTATCTATCTAGCGTTAATCCTCAATTTTCATGGCGGTAACATTCTTAGAAGATGGCATGAAAGTAAAAACCACAAATGTTGATGTATTGTACCTACGGGAAACAGGAGTTAGGTTCCTTCAACCACCCAAAACTGCAATCTTTCACTAGAGATTGCTGAAAATACACTTTTCTGCATATAATTCTTGGTAACAAAATATTAATTATGATAATATGTACTTTTCCTAACACAGTAACCATGAAATAACCCATAAAATTCAGTTCAAAAATAAAATTGGTAACATGCCAAATGTATTTCTTCACTAGCAATTCCCTAGAACTCTGACCTTTTTTCTAATATCTGAATAAAACACTGATTTCTGACAATATTCACTTTTCATGACACACGAAATCTACAATATCATAAATACTATACAGCAAATGCAATTCTTAAAACTATAACATTTTAAATACCTGAATCTCTTCTTACACTGTGTCATATAGGGTGTGAGGGTATTGTACAGTATGCTATTCTGCTGTAAATCTCTCTACCTTGGCCACCCTCTGATGGAGAGGTTGCTGGGATTTTAGTTGCTACTATCAGAAAACTCTAAGAACAGCAAGGTCTTGAAATCACCTCTGACACTCTGTCTTTCACAGATGGTGGATGATTCTGGGGATAATGAAGGATGTACCAGTTTGAAATTACCCATCAGCAATGTCTGCTTTGTGCCCCGTTTGAGATCCTTAACCATCTCAGGGTGCAGGAGAATAGCAGAGGCAAGTGGACATTTGACCTCGAGGCTGCCATTGTCAATGGAATCGGCGGCCTCAGTGTCTCTATGCAGTTGATTGATAAGGCCCTAGTGGCTACAGACATTTTGTCAGAAAGTTTGTTTGTCTAACACTTTTATTTTCTCACTATGTCAAATCACTGACTTTGCACACTTGAGCTTAGAGCCCCAAGGACTTGTGCTGTGCTTTGTGGGCCTAATTGCAACATAAAACCTTGAGTTTTAAAGGCAAACAATGAAAATATACAATGAATGCATGGGGAGCTCTTTACAATGGTAGGGTGAACAAGACCAGTGAAGCACCTAGTAGGACAGCAGTTGCTCTACAAAGCATTGTGCTTCTCATTTCTTTTTTTTTTGCTGTTGCACATAGCCCTGAATGTGTGTGGTTACCAGTATGAAAGTGAAGATGAAGTTACTAATAAAATCACCTGAATGCTTAAAGTCATGAAAGTTAGCCAGAGGAATATTGAATATTGATTGTATCAAAATAATACATATATGTAATTTATATATGACATATTTATATAATATGATATGTCAGATATAAAGACAAATATGACACAGAGTACGGAGTGAATTAGAAAAGGAAACATTTGAGGAGGGAAAGAACACTTTCAGTTGGGGGAAGGATTAAAGATTTCCTGGAGAAAGTGGTACCTGACCTGAGCCCTGAAGGAAGATCAGGGGTTTCTGAAAGTCAGAGATGAAGGGCATTCTAGGCATGGGGGCAGCATGTATGAGTACACACAGGAACCAGGTGGCAGGTTCATTTACCTATCTGGCTGTCTGTTGGGTGCAGAAAAGAGAATACAAGTTCCCTGAGGGTAGGCACTTCCCTTCACTTTTGGCTTTATATCCCTCCCCCACCCCTTTAGCACAGTGCTGTCCATGTAATAGTGCTTCATAAATTCTTGTTGCATTGAGTTTTTAGTTTGAGGAGCAGCTAGTGGTTGGAATGTAGTGTATGA
>CM053580.1:32977586-33030572 GCA_028627135.1 Pseudochirops cupreus | reverse complement strand
TGGTCAATAAGTTACTGTATCCTTGTTCCTGGGGGGGAATCTTTAGGGAGAGTGGGACACTTATTCTGATTTCAGGGAATTGCCCCTGTTCACTCTCCCCTTCCCAACTTGGAAACTCCCTAACCATTCTTCTAATTAGAAATCAGACCATCTGGGGTGGCTAGGTAGTGCAGAGAATAGAGAGAGCACCAACCCTGGAGTCAGGAGGACCTGAGTTCAAATCCGAATTCAGACACTTACCACTTACTAGACATATGACTTTGGGCAAGTCACTTAACCAAAATTGTCCTGCCTTCCCCCCTCCAAAAAGCAAAAAAAAATAAAATCAGACCCTCTAATTGGGTATCCTAGGTTATATCGTGTTGTTTTATTTTAATGCATAAAAATTGGTCTCCCCATGTATTCAGGGTCCAATGCCAATCTGAGTGCAATTGGCATGCCTTGCTTAATAAATCAATATGTTTGGAAACTTAAACCTTTGTTACCCCAGTTATTTCAGATTTCAACCATCATGGGAGGAGTATGTATGGGGTAGGGGATACCTTGTAAGTTCCTACTTTGAATAGCTATTGTGATGCTCTAAGGAAATAGAATATGTAATATTCTTTGTAAACTCCAAAATATGCTATAAATGTCAGCTGTTATTATTATTCTCCCCTTGCCTCCAACTTTATAGACCAATGAAGTTAATTGAGTTAATTTGTTTAAGTTCACTCAGGAAGACACTGGTAGAACCAAGATGTGAACCAAGGTTGTCTGACTTGAGAGGCCCCATGATACAGCAAAAAAAAAAAAAAGCTGGGTTTGAATTTGGAGGATTTGAGTACAAATCCTAGCTTTTTTATTTGTCACCTTTGTGACCTTGAGAAAGTCACTTCACTTCGATGGGACTCAGTTTCCTGATCTGTAAAATAAAGAGGTTATGCAAGAGGGCCTTGAAGTTTCCTTCCAACTCTAAAGCTATGATCTTGTGCTTTTCCCAGTAGGCCATTGCTTGATGTGGGCTGTTTAGGGAGAATTTCCTTTCCTAGGGGCACCCCCTCAATGCCTTTCATATTTTCTGCATTTGCTGAAGAATTAGGAAAAATAGCAACACTCCAAAGCATT
Organism: Pseudochirops cupreus; assembly: GCA_028627135.1. Classification (NCBI taxonomy): domain Eukaryota; kingdom Metazoa; phylum Chordata; class Mammalia; order Diprotodontia; family Pseudocheiridae; genus Pseudochirops; species Pseudochirops cupreus. The sequence goes on along the minus strand of CM053580.1, from coordinate 33,029,465 downwards.
GCTTCTTGGGAACAATGTTGGTTCAGTTGGTTCAGTTGTAGCTTATTAATGAACTCTTTCAAAGGCTTGACTTCAACTTTCTCTCCCTTTATTTTGGAAATACCTTTTGGTAAAGCTTTAAAGGTCATGGGGAATGCCTAGAAAACATTTACTTAAATAATCACTTGTAAAAAATCCCTTCTAAACTCTACTGTCAGCAAATAAGTGTTGGAAAGGAGGATGGATGTTCCACCTTCCAGGAGTCCATTAATAGAGTTTCTGTGACATTAAGTAATGAACGCATGGTGAGCAAAGTCACGGTTCCATTCCACATCAAACACTTCTCTTGCCTCATGTATGATAAATGAAGCACATGACTTGCTTGGGGCAGGATGTTTTATTAAAATGTTTTTCTTTATTCTTTTGTGCAGGGTTGTCCATAGTGTCTTAGGGGGCTTGTCTGCTTGACATCTCTCTTTTTGGGGATTCTACACATAATTAGAATAGAGATTCCTTGAATACTACATTAATTCCCTTCTAATCTTTTCTTTGATTAAATTCAGTTCATAGGATTCATAGGATCATGCATTTAGATAAATTTAGAGGCTATTTAGTCCAATGCCCTTATTTTCTAGATAGGGAATTGAGGCCTAGAGAGATTAATTGCCCAGGTCAACATAGGCAGTAACAGAGACACAATTTGAATCCAGGTACTCTGACTCCACATTTTTATGATTGTATATCTAATGGGGTAATCAGGGGAAACTCCCTGATATTTTCTGACTGGAACATACTCCATATTTCTTTATACTTTGTTGTTTTTCAGTTGTTTCAATCATACCAGACTCTTTGTGATCCCATTTGGGGTTTTCTTGGCAAAGGTACTAGAGGGTCTGCCATTTCCTTCTCCAGCTCATTTTACAGATGAGGAAACTGAGGCAAATAGGATTAAGTAACTTGCTCAGGATCATATAGTTAGTAAGTGTCTGAGGTCAAATTTGAATTCAGGTCTTCCTGACTCCAGGCTAGGAGCTTTATACATTGTGCCACCTAGCTACCCACATCACCACATAGTTGTCCATATACACTTATGAATATACATATTCTACTATTCCCCAACCTTGGAGAGAAGGTAGGATCTTTGAGGGCAAGGACTTTTTCATTCTATCTACAAACATATTTAGCTTTCCCTCTCTTTCTTCCCCCACTGCTCTTGTGATTTCATTGGCATAGGGAAACTCCTGGGGAAGGAAACTCTCTCTTTCAGTGCAGATCAGCACCTGTCTTCAGATTCCCACTACATAGCAAATTACCTTCCACTTAGAAAGCCTTTAACACATTCTTATTGACTGATTATTCAGATACTCTCAGTAACATCTTAAAAATTAAAACTTAGATTTTGAACAACTATTTTGTCTTTTTTAAAGATGATGTTTTGAGTAAGCATAAGAATTGAATTCCAAGATATGACTAGGCATCTTTCTTCCCCATCAGATATCTGTTTCCATGGTGAGTCCTTTCCTTTGTCTTTTTTCCCCCCTCTTTGTGGATTCAAAGAGAGAGACCCTTGGTGAAAGTCCATTGATTGGACTTCAGTGTTGACTTTGTACTCCATTCTCTAGCTTTACCCAGTCTAAATGCCAGAGGCACTTCTCACTGAGGACTTCTAGTTCCTGTGTTTTCTTGCTACCCGCTGCTAGAGAAGGAAATTGCTTTGAGTGAAAGAATCTTCTCTTGTGCTTTTAGGTTTCTTCTTTCCCGCTCACTAAGAAAAGACACAAAATGTCCCCTTTCTTGGGAAGTATAAAGCTCCCATTACTCTTTTTTAAAATAATTGAATGTTTACTTCATCCCTCTCCTCTCCATGGCTCCCCTGTCCTCCCTCCCATTTCACCTCCCCAACCTGCTTCTTATGCTTTATCTGGTTTGTAGCTTTCTAACTGACTCCTCATAATAATCCTCAATAGCTGCATTCTCTTGGCCACTCCAACCCCTTTCTCTTAACTTCAGACCTCTCCTTCACTTCCTTCTTGTCTTAGAGGATGAAGTAACTTCATCTTCTTTCCAAGACTAATCTTCTGCTTGTGCCTTTGATTTCATCATCTCCAGGATCTTGTTCCATTGATCATCCTCCATCTTTCTTACTTCTTCAACTTCTACATCTCCATATCCCCCTTTCCATCTAAGAACATGTCTAGGTTAACTTTCCCTTCCAATCCCCATTTTATTGGATTACTCCTGTAATTTCATTGATATAGGGAATTCCTGGGAGAGGAAGCTCCCTCTATTAAAGTAGATCAACACCTGCTTTGCAATTTGGCATCTTAGAGGGTTGCCTGGGACACTGAGTCACTAAACAACACAGCCAGAATGTGACAATGGTGGGATTGGAATCTGGGTCTTTCTGGATGGCTGGCACCCATAAGGTAATTTTTGTCTCCTTCCACTTTGCTTTTCAGAATATTTTCCAAGAAGAGGAAATCTAGATGTCTAGGCCAACCTTAATGGGTTGGTCCATCTGAGGCCCTTATGCTCTCTTTTAGCTCCAACAATCTGTGAATCTCAGGAGAGGGGCAACATGATACACAGTGCATATATAGTACATATGTAGTACACATAGCATTGCACTTGGATTTAGAAGACCTGGCTTGGAGTTCTAGCTCCTCTTTCCCCAGTTCTTGGGTGCTCTGACTTCCTTTCTTCCACTCTTCCTTCTCTTAGCTTCCCTGGTTTCCTTTATGACTTGCCTCAAATCTCATCTTCTTTCTGATTGATGCCCTGCCCCTGTCCAGCTACCAATGTCTTTCCTTATAGATTACCTTTAAACTAAACTGTATTTATCTTGTATATACCTAGTTATTTTCATCTCTCCCAATAGAATTTGGGTTCCTTGGAGGCAGGGACTGTTTTTGCCTTTCCATCCCCATGACAGCACAGTGCTATGCACATAGTAGGTACTTTATGTATGTTTTTTGACTGATTGAACACTCACTAGTGCTGTGACCATGGGCAGGTCATTTAACCCTTTGGAGGTTTCTCATCTCTAAAATTAGGATAAAATAATACCCATTATCCATGTGAGCTATTATTATCATTGTTACTATCATCATTATCCTAAACATTTTGCCTCTAGGTCACCGACCATTATTGAATACCTAGCAGTAAAGACTAAAAAATCCATTCCTGCCCAATAGCAAATGTTGGTTTAGACTGCAAGTTTCTAAAAGGTAGGGAATATGTCTTTTCTAGCTTTTTTATATTCTTGGCCCTTGGTACAATGGTCTCAATATATGGGCACTTAATAAATTTTTGTTCATGGTATTAAGCCAGGAAGGATAATTTGGATAGGTGAGCATGGAGGTTGACAAGATCATGTCCAATAGATGAGCTTGACCAAGGCTTCAGTCTTGGTGGAAACAATGTCTAAAGGGAAACTGCTTCATCTTTTCAATACTCTGAAGACTTTTCTCAAAGCCAAAACATCAATGTTCCAATCTGGGGAAGTTAGCGTGGAGTGGGTCAGCTAGGCAGAGCATAATTTGAGTCGGGAAGACTTAGGTTTGCTTCACCTGATACCTGCTTGATGGGTAGGCAAGTCATTTAACATTCCAGTGGAATAGGCAATTCTCAATGACTACAAGTTACAGAGAAGGTGAAGTTGAAGATTGGTTTCTTTACCATGAGTTTCCTTCCTTGATTAGATCTGGACCCAAAAAAATACTGAGAGAGAAATGGAGGGCTTTGTTGTTTATGACTGCTAACATTTACCAAAGTACATCTAGGGAAGTGATATTTATGTTCATACATAGACTTTTTCATCAGAAATGTTTTTGTTGGGGTTGGCAAGCTAAGAAAATAGAACATTGTTCATTGGAATTCATTGGGATATCGTTCTGCTCTTGTGCTTCTCACCTTACATTGGATACTGTGGGTCTGGCCTGAATCCCAGAGGTATCTGTGAAATTCCCCCGTGATTTTTTGAAGAGCAGAGCTGATTTTGACTTTTGACGTTTGGAAGCCCAATTGGCACACTGCCTCGGGCGGTCTGATGGCAGATGGTGGTGAAGAGGAGATGCCTGCAACCCCTGCCAGGTCTGCTGGAATTACTCATTACCTTGTCATGGGATTTGTATTTGTTCCTGGGCATGGGATTCCACTCAAGATAGGATTGGATTTCCTGATGGGTCGGTAAGAAGAAGGCTCTTTGCCAGCTCTCACTCATTTCATTCAGTGTTTTGAGGGCCTGACTTTATTTTGTTATATTCCCTTTGTTGGACACGATAATTCAAAGATACTTCCTATGGGGAACCACTCCTGATTACATAGTTGTATGGTACGGTAAGAAAAGCACTGGTTCTAAAGTCAGAAGACCTGGATTAAAATTCTATCTCTGACATTTATGTGCATGAGTTTGGGGATGTTATTTAATCTCCCTTGTACTCAATTTCCTCATCTGGAAAATGAGGCAGGGAGCACTGATTAGCCTCTGAGATCCTTCTCAGCTCTAGACACGTGATCTCAGATTACTTGATTTCCTCAAGCCTCATTTCCTCTTTTGTAAAATGAGGAATTTGGACCAGATTGCTTCTGAGGTCCCTTCTAGCTCTGTATCTATGATCCTACAATTGGTTATTCCATTGTTAAGGGGATTTCCTTGACCTCTGTAGATCACAGAGGTGAAGGGAATTCACCTGGCATAGCCAACAGTTTCATGAGTTTATCATGCGGTGGCCAAACCCCTGGGGGTGAACTTTTCTGAACACAACTAGGCTGGCTCTTGGATGATTGGCATAGAGGCTCTCATCAGGCACATTCTTGAACTCTGGGTGGCCTAGTAGAACTTGCCTGAGTTTAAAGAGTCCTCTAGGGTGTGAAGTCTTCTGCCTTTCTCCCTACAGTGATGACACAGTGGGGTGGAAGTAGTAGCATGTTGTTTTAGCCAGGATAAATATAGCTTTTTCCATAGAATCTCCAGATTCACTCATTTGAGGAATATTTATGTATGAGACACTGAGAACAATCATAGGATCACAGCTGGAAGGGACCTCAAAGGCCATCCATTTCAGCCCCTTCATTCTACAGATGAAGAAATTGAATTCTAGAGAGGTTTAGTATTTTGGGTCATAGATCTGGAGCTATATAGGACCTCAGAGGCCATCTGGATCCTCCCCCCTCACTTTACCAATGAAGAAACTATGACCCAAGGAAATCTAGTGATGACTAAGACCACACAGTCAATAAGTATCTGAAACAGGATTTGAATCCAGGTCCTCTCTCAAGTAAAGTATTCTATCCATTACACTACACTGATTTCTGGAAAGTTTGGCAGAGGGGTCCAAATGTCTATTTTGTTTTGGTGTAAGTTAATTCACTTTGGTGGTTTTATGAGTGAAAAGTCCTGCCCATTCCCAGCTGGGAGTAACTGGGAGCTGAGCTTCCTGTCTTTTGCCCTGGCTGCCTGCCACTGGGGGAGGCCTTTGGGACACAGTGCCATTGTGCAGTGCTCTCAGTGATTCTGCAAGAAAGGATCTCATTAAAAACCAATAACCCTCTGTGGCAATTCTCTGTACCTGTGAATCTTGGATCACCATGATAGCAGAAGAATCAGGACTATAGGTGACATAGGTAACATTCAGTTCTATATGCTATTCACTGTGCATAATATCTTATCTCCCACCTCCATACCTTTGCAAAGGCTGTCTCCTAGGCATAGAAATGCTCCTCCTACTTCTAAATCTTTACCTTCCCACAAGGCTCAGCTCAGATGTAATTTCCTAGTGAAGCTCTTTCTGATTTTCTCCTGCAACACCTCCCCAGCCCCTCCAGATTGTTAGAGTTCTTTCCTTCTTAATATTATTATGTGTTCCCTTCTTTGAGTAAATACCCTCAGATTGTGAGCTCAGTCAGGGAAGATGCTCATTTTTGTGCCTGTATCCCCAGTGCATCATCATCATCATCATCATCATCATCATCATCATCATCACCATCATCATCACCATCGCCTTCATCATCATCATTATCATCATAGCTGACATTTATATAACACCTACAGTGTGCCAGACACTGTGCTAAGCACTTTACGAGTATCTCATTTGCTCTTTACCACAACCTGGGGTGGGAGATGCTCTCATCCCCATTTTACAGATGAGGAAACTGAACAAATTAAAGTTAAGCAATGTGCCTATGGTCACACTACTAGAAAGTATCTGAAGCTGGATTTGAACTCAAGTCTTCCTGATGCCAGGTGGAGTGCTTTTCCCACTGTACTGCCTAGCTGCCTTATAGTAGGTGCATAATAAATTCCTGAACTGAATTGACTATTGGGGCAAAATGAGCTGCAACATGTCACCATGAAGATTGCATGCTAGGCATGTAATTGCTATTACCAGGAATATATCTGATCAGAAAAGGAGATGGGCTGACCCCATGGCAAGAGGAAGGGATTCCAGATGAACAGGTCAAGAACTCAGGGATCCATCAAATATTAAAAGACCCAAAGACAGCTCTAGAATTTGCAGCATGGTGTTCTGGAAAAAGGGATAGAAATCTGAGTCAGAGGTCCTGGGTTTGACTAATAGTTCTTCTTCCTAGCTGTGTGACTTTGGGCAAATCACTTCAATATCTCTTCCTCAGTTTACTCATCTGTAAATAAGGGAATTGGATGAAGATGACCTCTAAAGTTGCTTTGAGCTCTAAATCTAGGCTCTTATGGAGGAAACCCAGCAGAGTGGATGGCTCCTTGACTCTGAAGTCAGAGACCCTGGGTTCAAAACTCAACTACGATGTGAACTTCCTGGTTATTGTTGGTCAACTTATTTATTTAACTGCTTTGGGCCTCAGTTTCCTCACCTGTAAAATCAGGGCATTGGACTATATGGCTTCTGAGGACCTTTTCAACTTTGAATCTTTGATCCTGTGATTTTTGTGGAAAATAAAATGGCAAATTTGATAGAAGATTAGTCTTGGAGTTGAGAAACATCTAAAGCAGTGGTTCTTAACCTTCCTAATGCCACGACCCTTTAGTACTTGTATGTGGGCAGACCCGCCTGGAGATGGATAGAGGAGCGGTGTCTCAGTTCCTAAGACCATTGGAAATATGTGTTTTCCAATGGTCTTAGGTGACCCCTGTGAAAGGGTCATTAGACCCCCAAAGGGGTTGCCACCCACAGGTTGAGGACCACTGATCTAACACATTCTGGTTCTATGACCCTGAGAAATTCAAGTAACTGCAGTTAACAATGGACTAGGCAACTCTCTAAGATGGTGAATTACAGATGAATTTCTGATCTGAACAAGTGAAGGGAGTTTCCCTACTGGAGTTTCTTATACTGTTGTAATCAGATCTACCATCTATCCCCCTTTGATCTTCTGCTGGGCAGAAGGATTTATGGGAAGACATGGTTGAGAAGTCCCCAAGATGAAAAGACAGTATTACCACCTGCCCAAGTGGGGAGGATGAGCACATTGAATGCAAGCCCCTTGAGGGCAGGGACCCCATCCATTTTTGCTTTGTACCTTCCATACCTAGCACTGTGCTTAGTACTTAGGGAAGGTCCTTAATAAATGCTTGTCAAATTACATCAAAGAGAGTGAATTAAGGATTCATCAAAGTAAGAATAAAGCATTTCTTGAGAGGAATTTATCATTACCTTAACTCTTCTTAGAGGAAATTCACTGGTACCTTTTCCATTAGACTGATTAACACGTTCTCTAATATAAGTTATAGTATCATTACTTGAGATGAATTCTCAGGTGTTAATATTTTTTTCTTCCTAGGAATATCGTTAGCATAAATTCCTATTCATCAAGAAGAATTTTTTTGGAAGCTCCTATCTCTCCTCCTGTTTGAGATTTGGAGGTGTCAGAAATACAGTGCAGTTCAATTTGCATTTCTGTGGTTGGGCCTGGAGGGTATTACTGTGTCACTAGAAATTAGCCACAGGAAACCATTTATATTACTGTCTTTTAGCTGAGATTCTCGTCAGCACTCTCTGGAAGGGGGCCCATGTTTATGGGTGCACCTGAGGGTGCAAGGAAAAGATATACCTTTTGATGGGGTCTCTCAAAACACTGGTTTAGTTCCTATTCTTTAGTTAAATGGGGCATGGCAATTTCCACATGTTGGGATTCTCATTTTCCCTTTTCTCCACACAAGCAAATCATGTTCTCGTGAGATTTGAGGTGTTTCAGGAGCTTTCTGCTTCTATCTTCTGCTGTATGAAATTCTCAGTTGGAGAATCCACTATGGGGTGAAACCTCCTGCTCAGGAAATATGAATTTGCCATTTTGAAGGTTGTAGAGTCACATGGTTAGTCTGAAGCTGATTGTGGGTCCAGAGTGATTGACCTTCCTGTCCTCTTCTGGAGAGCCCAATTCTTCTGAAGAGGAAACACTAAACACTATTAGAAATTCTGCTGAATTTGTTCTGCATGATATCTTGCCTGCCACATTTCCTCTCTTTCTTATTTTTTTCTTCCCCTTAGAGAGCCCTTTAGAAAAGATGGCCAGTGAAAACTCAAGACAAGACCAACCAGCCTTCCCTACACTCTCAGCCGGTATTCAGTTCTCTCCCAGTAACTCTAAATAAATTTTCTCTTTCCCTTCATCAGCACTGAGTTCCCTTCTTGCTGTGCCCTCTCACTTCCAAAGGCAAGATAGGCAGTGTGGCGCAGTGGAAATAGTATTGATTCTTAAGTCAGAGGACCTAGTTTTAAATTACACTTCTGATGCTCACTAGTTGTGTGCCTGTGGGGAAGTCACTTCACTTTCTTGGGTTTCTGTTTCCTCATTTGTAAAATGAGGGTGGTGGGCTAGATATCCTCTGAAGTTCCTTCTAGATTTTAGACTATGATATTATATCTGTGTGACCTTGGGGAAGTCATTTAACTTACACAAAATTCAGTTTTCTCATTTGTAGAAGGAGCAGATTGGACTTTAGGGCCTCTGAGGTGTCTTTCAGCCCCATGTATTTCATTTCATTATTAAGTGCCTACTATGTACCAGACAATGTGCTAGGTAATGGGGATACAAAGGCAAAATGAAACAGTGCTTGTCCTCAAGAAGCTTATATTTGACTGGGTTAGATAATCCTCCATGTACTTTGAGGCATTAAAATATTTTGGGTACTTTCATGTATCTCATGCTTGCTTAACTGGGGACTGATAAATTTGTGCCCAGTCATTGACATGAATGGTTTACTTACATAAGAATTAAAATCCATCCTTAAAAATATATTCTTGGTTTCTCAAGGTTATCTTTTTCCTGGAATGGAATATTTAAGTATGTACTTGATGATCCTTTATAGAGTTAATTAGAAAGCTTAGTATTCAAATCAGCTATAGATTCTTTCATCTTTGATCATCATTCTTTTCCTGATTGTGTTCCTGATACTGGCTTCATTTCTCCAGTTATTTCCAGTTGCTAGTGCAGTGTTTTACACTGGTGTGGGGATGACTTTGACTTCATGAAGGTGGAGAGAACAAGCCCTACCAACCTGCAAAGATTTCAAATGGAGATGGACCATGTGGTCTAAGGACCAGTGTAGCAAAGTTGGAAGAGGTTAATCGCCAGGTTGGTGGCAAGAGGGTGAAGTGTTTCCAAACACAACCACTCACAAAGAGTTTCAAATAGACTAAGTTTTAGGAGCTCTGTTCTGGTAGATGTCATACATGACATGTCATGCATTTTAGAATATAGAAATATTGGCTTTTTTAAAGTTATTGTTATAATTTTACATGAGTTACATATCACTACTCTTCCTTTGTTTTGAAAATAATAACAACCTTGGGGCTTCTTTTAGTGCTGCCATTTAACTTTCACTTAGAATGATGGCATCAGAGGTGGAAAGGACCATGGAGGTAATCTAGGCCAAACACTTTACTTTACAAATAAGGAAACTGAGGCTCAGGTTAAGGTTTGGTTAAGGTTACAAAGTAATAAGTGGGCAGACCTGGGATTTGAACCCAAATTCTCTGATTCCAAATCTATTGCTCTTTCCACTCCACTACAATATGATAGGGATATTCTTTATATGAACTTTATATGATTGTAATTCTTTATACAAGAATGTCCTTGGAGGTATTTTGTGGTTTAGTGAACACAGGTCCCTTGACTCTAAATTCAATGTTCTTTCCAATACACCACACTTTCCTTTTCCTATTTCACTTAGACTTTTTCTAGGGGAAAATGGATTAGTAACTGCCATGTGGACCTCAGGAATTTCCCCCAGGTACCTTCTGGGATCACCTCGGATCTTTAGGACTTAGGGAAAGTACAACCCAATCAGTTTTTGATGAAAGCAAAAGAACATGGTTTTATAGATTTCTATAATGAATGGCTGTAAAAACCCTCAAAAACAAGCCCTTTTAGTGACCAAGGCTTCGTACCACTGGTGGAACTGGAAAGTCAAGGAGGTTGTTTGTTTATGCTATCTGGGAAAAGGGAACTTCTCTGGGGGGCATCAACCAGATTGTTGGGGAAATGGAAGAGTAATCAGTAAGGTTGAATATACTAATTTTGTTATCTAAGAATGACTGGAGAAAAGGGACTCTCTCCACAATCCTATTTGAATAACTCATACTTTATTCAGTAGAGTAGATAAAGGGCTACTTGGGAATCAGAAAGACCTAGGTTCAACCTCTGCCTTAGCTATGTGGTCATGGGACCTCTCTTATCCTCCACTTCCCCATCTATAAAATGGGATAATCAAAGATTGTTAAGAAGCAATATGCTACTTCTGTGATCTGGGATGGATAATTTTTCTTGCATGGGTCTCATTTCCTTTATCTATAAAATAGGGGGTTAGACCAGATGGCCCTTGAGATCTCTTGCACCTTTAAATCTTTGGTCAAAGGAGAATAATATGTTTTCATTAATCATAATTATTTGATAATTAATATGACAATAATTAATAGTAGGATTTTTTGGGGCAAAATCACTTAAAGCACACCTGTTTTTTCCTTTCTTTATATCCCTGGTCTTTAGCACAGCGCTTGGCACATAGTAGGCATTTAATAAATGCTTGTTTACTGACCCTGGAAAGTTAGGAGGTTCAGCTGAATAATCTTTCATGTCCCTTTTAACTCTCAACTTCCACATATGTAATGGTTTATAGTTACAAAGCCTTATACATCCTTTACCTCACTTGGACCTTATAACACCCCTGGGGCATACATATTGGAAATATTCTTATTCCCATTCATTAGAGGAAGAAACCGAGGTTCAGAGTGGCATTGACTTGACCAATGTCCCGCATAGCTAATGAGCGGCAGAATGTGGGACTTCTCCCTCCAAGCCAAGGATTCCTTCCATTATAGGATTCCTGCTTGCCAACAATTGTTCCTTTGCTATGCTACCTGCTATTTTTCTTTTTAATCTCCAAACTGTGAATTGAGTGTCTCTAGGTGATAAAATTGGAATGATGAAGAAAGACACAAGCAAACTCTGTCTCCCCATTGGGGAGGTGTTCTCCAGAGTATCCATATATCTCAACAACTCTCTGTAATGTAATAGGAGCCAGGCAGGGCCATCAAAAGCAGGACCAGGATTCAGTGTCTATAGTAGATGGATTACCAGTTGACTGGATGGAATAAAAATATCAACAGACTTTAATGCCTTCTTCTTTATGACCATCATGTGTGATTACAGGAAGACTGGGAGATCGTAACTTCCCCTATATCCTAAGCTATCTTGCATCTATCCAAAAGAAATTTATATGAATAGGCTGATGCCTAAGATTCATTACTACACTACCTAATGAAACCCATGATCAATGATGCCCATTTAATAAACATAATATATATTCAAGGAGCTGGCATCATTTTTATTCACATAGTCTTATTTTAATTGTGTCCTGAGTAAATGTTCTCTAATGAATTTTCTCACCACTTTTGAGCTGAGCCCAGTAACTGCATCAAGAGACTATTAACTTCCTGTCCAGGCATGGTGGGTTCAGAGATTGATGTGAAAGTATTTTCTCTTTTTATAGTCTTCAGTACACCAACCTGACCAATTCCCAGCATGCCTGGATTACAAGGAAGGGCTTTCCCTGGCTTCTCTGACCTCTCCATGATGAGGGCTGCATCTTTTCTCGACGTAATCTCATCAAAGAAGCCAGGGATGTTTTTCTGGCTAGATGAATCTCAGAAATGGAAATAGTGTTTCCTCTTTCCTCTCCCCTTTTCCTTTCTATTTTTCTTTCTCTCTTTTGTTTTAAGGAACAGATGCTAGCATCTCTCCAAAGATTCCAAGCCTACTCCTTTCTAATCTCTGCAAAAAAAAAAAAAGTTATGCTAGTCTGGGCCAGAGGAAAAGCCGAAAGTTAAAGAGAGCTTTGGAATTTGGGGAAATAAATCTGCTGCCCAATTATTCATGGCAACCTGTGCCTCTAGTTAACTGAGTTCTTGCCAAACATTTGCAGGCTTCTACAGCCTTGATGGGAGCCCATGAGCTCAAGACAGGTGCTCCTTGGCCTCCAGCTCTGCCCCACAATTGATGGATTTTCTTGTGATCCTGAAATTATCTTCCCATGATGAGTGGCCAATGGGAGATACAGGAGTCCGTGGGTAACATGCTTTTGTACACTTCCCTGGGCATTCTGAACATTGTTGTCACTGTTTGTGATCCAAATCAAAATTTCTCATGTTCAGATCAATGAATCTTTTGAAAACCACCATGCACTTTTTACCTAGACAGATGCATGAAGATGGATGCCAATATACAGGCTCTATTTGCATGTGGGTGTAGCAGGTTCAGTTGTGAACAGAATATGATTTTAGGAGTGATGGAAAGAGTCCACAAGCTCCTCCCAAAATTTGGAAACATAGCAATTCAGAGCTAAAAGGGACCCCCAAAGAATCTAGTCTAACATTCTTATTTACTAATGAGGAAACTGAGGGCTGGCAACTTTCTCAAGGACACACATTTAGTAGTAAGGTGAAGAACTGTGATTCCTTTTTGTACCTATTCAAGGTCGCTGGATGTTTTACCATTATATCTTCATTCCTTTTGTTTTAACATAAATCTCCCCCTTATTTGAATTCAGATGCTACAGAGAGGGAGTGCTTATTAATCATTTAAACTCTGGTGTGAATGAGTTTATCAGGTCATTTTTAAAGCAGATTCTGATACATGGGAAGGGAGGGAGAGCATGAGAACACTGGACACCTGAAGATATAAGTTTGCATATGTCAGGGAGACATAATTAAAGGAGAAGAAGGACAATGAAAGGAGAAAAGGGAGGGCACTGAACACAGACTTCACCAATCACAACCTTGGGATTTTGTCAAGGGCTGGTCCTTTCACAGATGATGGGTACAAAGCAGAAAAGGACATTAGAAGAGGAAGCTAGTGGTCACTTCTTACAAGATGATTCACAAAGACATCAACAATCTGGGGAGCAAATACATCTACTTTACTGAGTCTTCATACAACTCTACTCCTTCTACTCCCAATCCAAGGGATAGAGATTGGCCCCCGGGCTCCGGCAAGTTCAGGATCCCCAGTCTTAGGTTGGTTAGAGCAGAGGGTATCAGATCTCCTGAAGGCAGCAAATCTACTTTGGATGGTGTGTTGGACTTGGAGGCCAGAAGATCTGCTTTCAGATTCTGCCTCAGACACTAACTGGGTGACTCTGGACAAGTCACTTAATCATACAACTTTGGTTTTCCCTTCTATAAAATGGGGATACTTATAGCACCTACAGCACAGATTTGTTATGAGGGTCAAATTATATGATACATGGAAAGTACTTTGTAAGACTTAAAGGTCTAGAGAAATGTTAGTTATAATAGTTATCATGATAACAACTACTAATATACTTTAAGGTATGAGAGTTCAAATATTTATCTCTTATTTTTAGAGGTCTCTCCCAAAGTAGTGTTGTATATTGGAAAGCATTAATTGACAGATATTGTAGCCCAGGCCTTGATGTGTATGTGTTTATGGAAAGACAAATACAATAGTGGTCCAGAGTGAGAAGGCATGGATAAGTTGCAATCAGCTCCTGTAGAAAAATTACCCACATTGAGGAGCTCCCAAATCTGGGCAGCTAGGTGGTGCAGTGAATAGAGCACTGGGCCTAGAATTGGGAAGACCTGAGTTCAAATTCAACCTTAGCCACTAACTGTCTCCCTGGGTCAGTCATTTAACCCTATTTGTCTCAGTTTCCTTATCCATAAAATGAGCTAGAGAAGAAAATTGCAAATGTCTTTAGGAACTTTGTCAAGAAAATCCCAAAAAAGGTCACAAAAAATCAGACATGATTGAAATGACTGAACAACCACAAACCTTGCTGGCCTGAGGTTGTAGTATGCAGATATCATGGGCCACCATACCCCAGTATGGGCTCCCTTATTTTTGCAGAGTTCTATCAGAGCAAACTTACTTATCCACATACTCTGGACATGTATGTCACTTTGGGAATTCTACAGGCAGAAAGCCTGGAGGGAAGAACAAAAGCTGATGAAACCTCCCTCTTCTTTACCACTCTAGACATTGGAAGCAAAGATGCATACCACTGGTACTCAAAGCCACAAGGAGGGCAGGGCAATATGGAAGTTAACTGCGAGAGTTCAATTTTAGAGGATGCTGACAGCATTTGTAGTCTTTCAGCTGTGCAGAAACAAAAGAGCTTAGCATCGAATTAGCACAAAAATGAGTTAAACCAGGAACCTACCAGATGGTGAGAGGGGATGAATTCATCACTCTTCCTTTTTCTAGTTCTCCCCTTTAGCAGCTTTGCCATTCGACCTCTCCTGATACCCCTAATGGGAGTATACTTAATACCATTTGCAATAGAGATTGGAAGACAAAAGCTAAGTATTCCCTCCTCAAGGAACTTATACTCTATAGGGGAAGACATCTTCTCTAAGATTTAGTTTTATCACCTGTGAAATGGGGATAATTGATAGCACTTACTTTCTAGCGTTGTTACAGGATAAAATGAGAATATTTATGAAGTGCTTTGCAAACCTGAAGACTAGTTCTTCATTAGTAGTATTGGGTGGGTATAGTTAGCCTCATTTAAAAGATAATGAAAGAACAGAAACTGATTAAGGTCCCACAGCATCTCAATGCCAGGGCCTTGTGCCAGGGAAGGGGGTTCCCTCCCTCATGTTCCTTTGACTAGGTTTCCATTAATTGACTGTCAGTGTCTTACTCCAATGACTTATCATAGGGTGAAGAGTGCCCCTGGGCCATTGAAAATGACAACAGAAAAGCCTAAGCTCTGGCAAGTCTGATCAAGCAGCAAAGGCTTTCAGTAGACTCTAGTGGGCCACCCTTTCTATTGCCCCTAGGATCAAATACAACCTCCTCTGCTCTTGAAAACCTTTCAAAATCTGCCTTTCACTTGAAGCTTTCCAGTCTCATTCCCACATTCTACATTTCTGCCACACTGGCCATCTTTCTCTTCCTTATACATGATACTCCATCTCCCATCTCCATACCTTTGCTTTGACTGTGTCCCATACCTGGAAGAAACTCCTTCCTCACCTCTGCCTCATATAATCCCTTGTTTTCATCAAAGATCCACTTTCTATATGGAATCTTTTCTGATTACTCCAGGTGCTGGTGCCTTCTCTCAGCCCCATCATTTTCTAAAAAAAAGGTTGAATGGTCTTTACATTTTATCAGTGTAGGGAGCTTCTGGTGAAGAATTTTTTCCTGCCAATGTATATCAGTGCTTTTCTTTCAATTTATAGTCTTAGAATAGTGCCTTGAACAGAAAGAGGGGAAGTGACTTCTCTGGGTTACCAGCCACAGGTTAAGACACTGCTGGCTCTTCAGTATGACAAATGAGAAGAATCTTACGAATTGCAATGTTATGTCATATTCCCCCCTCTCCCCACCATGAGACACAATTATAGGCCAACTATCTCTCTATTTATTTTTAAATCGATTTGCTATTTACTTTTAGTTTACAAGGTTCAGTTCCACAATCCCTTGAGTTTCAAATTTTCTCCACCCCCCCCCCCACCATGGCAGTGTGCAGTCAAGTATAGGATCTGCAAATACTTTCACATATCTCTTTACTTTGACACGTTTTTCAACAGTAGGATCCTTCATGACCTGGGCCTCCTTGAATTAACAGACAATTTTGTTTGAGAGAGAGGGATATAGATCTAATTAATGAGAAATAGGAAATGTGTAGATTGAGGGGAGTAGGATTTATAGTTTGTATAAATGTAACAAAATGACTTTTACAAATTGAAAATAATTATCTTTGACAGTCACCCTCAAGATATGTGAAATATACAACAGGTAACTAAAGTTATTCTCAGGTCCAATGGGAAATCCCATTCAGTCCTTAAAGTAGGGCAGGGTGGCCCTGCCTCTGCTGCTCTGCTCACTGGAAGAGAAAGTGAGAAGCTTTGCAAGAGGACTTAGAAGATGTGGGTCCTTTATGCTCTGCCTACTACTCCTGTTCTATGAGGCTATGTGTGGCCTTCTCATGCCTAATGCCCTGCCTTACCGAGGATGGAAGGCAACGTGGCCTTTGGCTTTCTAAATTCTGTGCTAAATTGAAAGATGACATCAAGGTATGAGCCCATTTTCAAATCAAGGGAATCCTGCTCTATTGAGAAGAGAAAGGTGCTTCTTCAATCCACTCTTATGGCTCATACTGAGAAGATCTTCTTTGAAATCTCTTTTTTTTTCCCCTGGGGGAAGGGGCAAGATGTTCTATTCTCTTTCATCATTCAGTTTGTAGGTGACTAGGTTCCAGTTGAAATTACAACATCAAAAAGGAGGTCTAAGCAGGCACTCTTCTAATAGATGGAATGAACTAGGTCAAATAATTCAATATTCTATGCATCTACATGATTTTATATTGAAGAGAGAAATATTTTCTCATGGATCTCCATCAAAATTGTACTATTTGGTGTTGGAACATCTACAGAGTTCTTTGGAGAAACACCAAGCACATCGAAGGCATCCTTATTTAAATGATGAAATGAAGTAGCCCCCAATGGACAGAGGATTATAAGAGCACCATATGACTTCTGGACCCAAGTATTTTGATTTTGGTGTTATTCTGTGTAAGTAAGAATGCAGCTTATGTCCATTTTGCAGACTGGGAAGGTGAGGGAGTAGCATCTTGGTAACCAGCTTCTGAGTAGCTAAGCCATCTTATTGCCATGTGTGAGATAATATGGATCACCTGGCCTCTGCTTTCTTATTTTGGTACCTAACAGCAAGAATAACCTGACAATTTTGTCTTGTCCTAGATTAGGTAGGAGCCAGCCCTGCAAAGGGAAACTTCCCTGGAAATCTCTGAAGAAACTTAATAGCTTTATCAGCTCTAGACAAAGATGAGATACTTCTCCAAGAATGAAAAGCAGCTGACAGGGTTGGCTAGGATGTAAGAAGGAATCTGCTTCTCTACGGACCAAACTGAGAAGGAAATAGAGGCTTTATCTCTACAGAAGATGAAGCAACCCTTTTGAAGAATTTTAACTTTCATTTAAACTAAAAGCTGAGGGACTGCTGATTTGGGGAATAGCTGAATGAATAGTGGTATTTAAATGTGGTGGCATGCCATTGTGCCATAAGAAATAGATGGTTTTAAAGAGATATGGAAAGACTTATATGAACTGATGCAAAGTAAAGTGAACAGAAATAGAACAATTTATATTATGTTATTGATATTGTAAAAATTACAATTTTTAAGGACTTGCATGAAGGATGTAATGAACGGAAGCAGTAGAACAATTATATAATGATAATGAGACCATAAAAACAAATAACTTTGGAAGTCATGCAAGCCCTAATCAACATAATAACCATCTATGATTCCAGAGGACCAAAGATAAAGTATTCTAACCACCTCCTGACAGGGTGAGAGAGATTAAGTGACTTGCCCAGGGTCACACAACTACCAAGTCAGGGAGAGTACAGATGTGGGCTTTCCTGATTCCAAGTTCAGAACTCTATTCATTATGCCACTTAGTTGCCTCAATCAGTGGGCATTTGCAGAGTGCCTACTAATATAGTCATGCAATGTGATAAGCCCTAGGGATACAAGGACAAATACACACACATATACATACATACATATATATGTATGTATGTATACACACACATACACACATATATATGTGTATAGATAGATAGATTTGGGAGTCATCTGAATAGAGATAAAATTTGTTGTTCAGTTTCTTTTAGTCATGTCCAATTCTTTATGACCTCAGTTAGGGTTTTCTTTGAAAGATACTAAAGTGGTTTACTATTTCCTTTTCCAGCTCATTTTTCAGATGAGGAAACTGAGGCAAACAGGGTTAAGTGACTTGTCCAGGGTCACACAGCTGGAAGTGTCTGAGGTCAGATTTGAACTCAGGAAAAATTAGTCTTCCTGACTCCAGGCCCAGCACTCCATCCACAATGCCATCTAGCTGTCACAACAAAAATTTAACTGATGGGAACTGGTGAGATCACCAAGAAAAATTGGATTAAAAACAAAAGAAAAGAGGTCAGATGATAGAACTTTGGGGCACACCAAGGTTTAGAGGACAGCAGATGGATTCACCAAAGGACCCTGAGAAGCAGTGGCTGAGGAGAACCAAGAGAGTATGGTGTCATGAAATTCCAAGAAGATGAAAGCACCCAGGAAAGATAGATATAGGTGGTTAAAAGGTGAAGAGATGTCAAAGACAAAGGCCATCAGAAGAAGCCATTTAGAAAGACAAATTATTGGTGACATTTGAAAAAGCAATTTTAGAGATGTTTCATATCGGAAGGGGTCTAGAAATGAATGGAAGGTGAAGAAGTAGAGAAAATGTGAATAGCACACTTTTTAAAGGAGAATATCTGTGAGGAAACAAGGAGAGATATAGAGGTATAGCTTGAGGGGCCAACACATTTGGGGAATTGCTTGCCATTTCCCTCAACCACTTGGAACAGATAAGGGACAGATTATTTTTTAAAATGGTGAAGACCTCAGAAAGCAGGAAAACACCCAATGGATAAAGAGAGTTTGAAGATGGGAGAGAGTGAAGGGGTGACCAAAGGGCCAAGTGCCTAGGGGAGAGAAGAGAAGACAAATTCAAGGGCACAAGCAGAGATATTGATCTTTTAAATCCAGAAGTCTTTTCTTTTCTTTTCTTTTCTTTTTTTTGCTTTTGGGGGGCAATTGGGGTTAAGTGACTTGCCCAAAGTCACATGACTAGTAAGTGTGTCAAATATCTGAGGCCACATTTGAACTCAGGTCTTCCTGACTCAAGGACTGGTGCTCTATTCACTACACCACCTAGCCACCCCCAGAAGTCTTTTCTTTCATCCAAACATTGCTGTTTTTATTATGCATAATGTACAGGTACTTACTCTGGCTTATGTAACTCAGCCATAAAACTTAGGGTTTTGAGCACTTTCTGGAGAATGGCTTTTTCTTTTTCCTTTCTTTTGTCCAAAGGCAGCTCTCTCTTCAGAGGCACCTTCAGAAATGGGTATACCACAGTGGGGAATGTACTGCCTATCTCCATCTTGCTAGCTATGTGTGGCTTTAACTGTGATTTTCTTATGATAATTCAGATGAAGACCTGACCTAGTCACTTATTTTTAAATTTTTTAAATTTTATTTTTTAAAATTTTAATTTATTTATTTTTAGTTTTCAATATTCATTTCCACAGGATTTTGGGTTACAATTTTTTCTCTCGCTGTCTTTCCCCTACCCTCCATGCCAGAATAGCAAGCCTACTGAATACTCCTTCCCCCAATCTGTTTTCTCTTATATCCTCCCTCTTCACCCCCATAACTTTCTAGTAGGGCAAGATGGGTTTCTATACTCCAGTACCTGTATATCTTATTTCCCAGTTGCATGTAAAAGAACAATTTTTAAACATTTGTTTTTAAAACTTTGAGTTCCAGATTTTTTTCCCATCTTCCCTCCTCACCCGCCCCCCTTATTATTTTTAAAAGCTCCATTATTTTCTCTACAAACCATTCATGTGCATTTCAGTAAGAGTTTTCCAAGATCATCCAGTCAAGACACTAAGTTTGTGACCACAGTCACTTGTGGCTCTATTCCCTATGAAAATGTGTTGGGATCTGAGCAGACAGAGCGATCAACATTCAAAGATCTCGTCATATATCTTGAGATGTAGTGAAGTTGGACTTGTGTTGTTTGGGGTATTTCAGATTAGACTTGTTCTCTTTGGTCCCACAGAGTGAAACAAAAAACAATGACTAAAAATTGTGAAGGCAGATATATGCTGATGTCACAACTTTCCCCTCCCTCAAAACCAAAACATAATAATAATTTTAAAAACTCTTTCTAATAATCAAAGTTGTCCTAAGGTGGAACGGGGTTCCTTGGGAGGTGGTGGGTTCTCTACTCTTTGATGGGGTTCTGGAAGAGGTTGAATGAATACTTGTTGGGGCTGTTTTGTAGGAGTTCTTTTATCCATATGGGATAGATTAGATACCTCTTGAGGTCTTTTCCTACTTGGACCTTTTGTGATTGTCATTCCATGAAATATGCCAAGATCACATGCACGAAAGCCCATTCCAGAGGCCCAGAAATGCCGCCCTGCTTATCTTTCTCCTTATTCTTCCTAAATCTTTTCTCCACTTCATATTCTGCATTATAACTTCTTTTTTATTTTCCATTAAATACGTGTTTTGGGTTGAAAACCAGACCCATTATCTTCCCTTTCGCAAGATTTTCTTTCATGACGGCACACTCGACTCTTACAAATATTTATTTAAAAAATTAAATGGGAAAAAAGAGCCTGGCATTCATGTGGGAAAGCAAAATATATCCAATTCAGGCAGTTCACTCCGCTTCTCTGTATTAAGCAGATTCTATTAAGGATGGAAAAAGATTGATTGTTTAACAAGAAGTGGGCTCCTAAGAGGTGGGGGTGGGGAATGACTGCAGTCTGCATTTTGGAACAGCTCTGAAGGGTCTGAAGGGAAAAACCATTCTAATGAAGAGAATGGTAATGAGACTCAGGGAGAGCCTTGGAAATAGAAAGGGAGAAGAGGCTGGCAGTGGTGAGTCTGCAGGCTGGCTAAATCCTATTGTCCACAGGCTATTGTACACCTATTTGTGTCAGTCAGAAGATTTTCCTCAAGTCACTTTCAAGTTTTACAGATGACCTCTTTAGCATTTGCTGGAGGTTTATGCTTCAGTTCTCTACCCCACACTCAACTGTTTTCATAAAAATTCAAATTCTTTCCTAAATGCACCATTCTTTTCCTGTAATACTAGTGACTGAATCATACAAGCCTTAAATGCATTCTCTTGGGTTCTGTCCCCTGGTCTCTGTAGTAGTGACTTGTTCCAATATAATGTTATCAGATGAGCATTATCGAAGTAGAAATGGTTCCTAAAACACTAGTGGAGATAGAGGTACATAATCAGAGGCCACATAACTGTTCCCTTCCACAGGTGACAGGAAATCAAATGGTCACCATGGTGAAGACCCTTTTTTTAAAAGGGAGAAATTGAGAAAGGATCCAGATAGTGAATGAAAAGGTGTATTTCAGGTATGTTATTAAAACAAGTTGAAGAGAATGAGATTCTACTCTTCAGATGCACTTGTTAAATCACTTCCCAAGGACCTTATGGTATGGGGCAGAGTGTTGAAGTACACAGGGTGCTGTACTTGGGCTTCAGAAAACCTGGATTCAGATTCTGTCTCTGGCTCTTACTAACAGTGTGTCACCAGGAAGGTCATATCCTCAGTTTTCTTATCAGTGAAATGACCTCTAAGGTCCCTCCTCGCTCTAGATTTGTGATTCTCTGAGGATCAGATGACACGATACATGTAAAACTCTTTGTAAACCTAAAAGGCTATTCATATACAAGTTGTTGTTATTATTATTAGCTTATGATAAGTTAAGCTATAGGATTCTTCCAAATTCCTAAGAAATGCCAAGTAATAAACAGGGCATAAGAAGTCCTTGTTCCTTGTCCGGTTAGGACTTACCTCCTAAATAAATTCAACAGAACACAAAAGGGAATATTTAGAAATCACAGAAACATTCTTTAACTTTCTACTTTCAAAGGTCAAACACAAATAGAACGAAGTCATCTAAATTAACCTGCCTATTTTATTTATGGTGGCCCATTTCACTCTCCTGAAGTCTGAATCTGAGCCTTCATTGTGGGGTAGAGGTGACCCTGAGGAAGAAGTAGAAGGTATGCAGCATGGTAGAAAGAGTATTGACTTTGGAGACTGGGTACCTGACTTTGAATCCCATTTCTGTCTCCTTCTATCTTGGGTTTGTCACTCCACATGTCTAATCCTCAGTTTCTTTTCTGTAAAATTAAATGGTTGAACTATCTATCAATCAATATTTATTAATTGCCTACTATGTGCTAAGCCCCAGGGATACAAAAAAAGGCAAAACATAGTCCCTGCCCTCAAGAACCTTCCAGTCTGATGGGCTATGGCTTCTAAGTTTCTTCCCAACTCTAAAGTGATGATTCCGTGGTTCAACAATCTTGGTATGAACCTCCCTCTGCACCCTTCCCAACATATTCTTCATTCTCATGTCTTATTAACAGTAACATCTCTAACACAGTATTGTTGCCATCTACCACTCTACTTTTCCCTAATTTTTTTCTCCTCACTCTCTCCTAGGTAGGGAATTGAATAAGGAAATTCCTTTGTCACATTGATGCTGGGGATAGGACTAATGCCTATCCTATAATTTCTTGTGGGGAGGGTCCAATTTGTGATTTTGTGAGTCTAGGGAATACCTTATACAAATGCACATTAATATCTGCTCTGCAACTTAAGGTCCTGCAAAGCTGCTTGTGATCACAGAGAGGTTACATGACTTCCCTGGGGTTTCACAGCCAATATGTATCAGAAACAAGACTTGGACCCAGGTCTCGCTGATGCCCAAGCTGGCTTTCTATCCACTTCGTGACCTTAGCTATATTTTGTTTCTATCTTTCATTTGCTGCCATTAAGCCTGCCATATGAGCCAGTGATGTAGTGGAAAAAGAGCCTTTCCTTTTGATCTAGAGAACCTTGGTTCAAATCTTGGCTCTAACAATTGCCACCTGACTCTGGGCATGTCCTCTTACCAAGCTGGGTTGCCTTCAGCTAAGAAATGAAGGAATTAGACTACATGCTTTCTAAGGGTCATTCTAGCTCTGAAGTGTTTTTTTTTTCTTTTTGGATGGGGGAAGGCAGGGCAATTGGGGTTAAGTGACTTGCCCAAGGTCACCTGGTTAGTACCTGTTAAGTGTCTAAGGGCCAGTGCTCTATTCACTATGCCACCTAGCCACCCCTAAATTAAGTGTTCTTAAGCTTTTCATGTATTATGGACCTCTTTGATAGGCTGTTGAAGCTGTGGACCTCCTTCTAAATGAATAAAATACATAGGATTACTAAAGAAATAAATTATGTTCAAATATAATGATCAAAATATTTTTAAAAAATATTCGCAGACTTCAGGCTAAGAGGCCCTGCTTTAACTATTCTGCCTTAGACATCTGTGTCCACATCTGCATCCACATAGGTCCTGGAGCCAGAGTCTAACAGTAATCCATTGCAGCAATGTTGCTCTGTTTGCTTCACAGAAACATGAACTCTAAATTAATTCTAGGTATTATGTTAAATGGAGAGCTAGGTGGCTCAGTGGATAGAGTACCATGCCCGGAGTCAGAGGGATAAGTCTTCCTGAGTTCAAATCTGGTCTCAGATTCTAATTAGCTGTGTAACCCTGGGCAAGTCACTTAACCCTATTTGCCTCAGTTTCCTCATCTGTAAAATGAGCTGGAGAATGAAATGATAAAACACTGTGCCAAGAAAATCCCAAATCACAAAGAGTGGGATGTAACCGAAAAAAAACTGAACACATTATGTTAAATACCATCACTTTAGAAGATCCACTTGTCTTCTTTTCACTCATACGTATTTGTAAATAGTGGAATTTGTTGTGACAAGACACTGCATATTTGCAGTTGGTAAAATGCAACCATTTTCTTTCCCAAAGACCCTTTGATAATTTATAGCACTGCAAAAATCCCTGTATGTTTAAAAGAAAAAAGAAACCCCCAAACAAGGCAATGATGAGAACCTTTAATGCTTTCTGGAAAACATGATTCCAAACAGGCAGGTGAAGTCTAGCCTGCTGGGAAATGTTCAAGGTGAGACTTAATAGTAAAGTTAGGGCCTACCCTTCAGGTGTCACCTTTGGTGGTAGCACAAAGCTTTCTTCGAATTGCCTAGGAGTCTTGCCTGGGGAAGCTAAACTGGGCAAGGAGCGTGGAGGTTGGCAGAATTGGAGCTCGGAGCTTGGCAGAACCATTGTGAATGTGCTAAATGAGATGGAAAATGAGTGTGCTGCGTGGAGGTGGAGGTGGGCAGCTGTTTCTGATGCAATGCCTCATCATGAGAGTATGGCCGATTGTTGTAAGACTCTGCTCTGGGAAGTCACCTCTGGAGAGCAGGGAGGGGTCAGCCCAGAGTGCTTATTTCTCCCCTTTTGCCCCTCCCCCAAACATTCCCCAGCTCTCTGGGCAAGGCTAGATACAGCATTATAAACAGCCAAGCACAGGGGATGGCTCCAATTGGTAGCACCTATTTGAATTCCTGAATGAAGCCCAAGAGTATTTGTCAGCAGGTACTTAGAGGACAAGGCACAAAGCTAGGATTTAAACTGAACTGAACCGTGAACCCAAGCCTACAATGAACTCCACAGATATGCTTAACCCTGGCAAATATTTTTAACTGAACTAAAAACTGTACAAAAGTTTTTTTTTTTAAAAGGTCTGGTCAGCCAGATTGAATCCAGAACCAAATGACTTATTTTCTAAAGTCACTGAACTGGAACCAAGCCATCAAAATATTTGGAAACTGAATCTGAATGGAAGTAATGTTTTGTTCAATTTGAGTCCTGGACTCAAAGAGCCTTATTTTTCTTCTTATTTTTCTTGGTCTAGATTTCACTGGCATAAGGATACCTGTTAAGAAAACTCGTCCCATTGATGCACTTTGGACCCTTGCAGTTTTAACAAGAGAGGGAACTGTTTGGAGCACTGAGAGGCTGAGGGGCTGCCCAGTGGGACCCAGACAGAATGTGTCAGAGGCAGGCTTTGAACCTTGGTAGTGTTGTCTCCAAGACATGCCCTCTATCTACTGCGCTACAGAGCTTTATTCCATTCCTGAACGAAAGTACAAGAAAACCTCCAGAAGCATCCCTGTTAATAAGATGCCCTGAGGAACAACTAGGTATAAAGCCAAAAACCCAAAGTGATCTACTAATTAGGTGATTAGGACATACAGCTCACATGGGCAGCTAGATGGTGCAGTGGATAAAGCACCTGGCTTTAGTAAAAAGGACTCATCTTCATGAGTTCAAACCTGGCCTCAGATCTTACTAGCTGTGTGACCTTGGGCAAGTCACTTAGCCTTGTTTGCCTCAGTTTCCTCATATGTAAAATGATCTGGAGAAGGAAATGGAAAACCATTCCAGTATCTTAACCCCAAATGGGGTTGGACATGGTGGAAACCGAATAAAAACAAATAGCTAGCTCTCATAGTTAGGGAGGATTTCAGGCAGGATTTGAACCTAGGAATCACAGGCTCCTTGCCTAGCTGCAGTCTATGAATGGATAGACATAAGAATTGGACTTGTGAGTTCATTGCTGTTGTGACCTCTCAGGTAAGGGAAATCCCTCTTCCAATGCAGGTTCACTCCCCTGTCACTTAGAGTTTTCGTTTCCAAGCCCATTTAGAGGTTGAGGGACCTGCCCAGGTCACACAGATAACAGGTATCAGAAGAGGGATTTGAACCTTGGTCTTCAAGGTCCCTACTTCTTTTCATAGTCTATGAATGAATGAATACAAATATATTTATTAAGGGTTTACTATGGCACTTTGGAGCATCTATATTTCCCTGTGTATACTATGTGGTCCTAGACTCCTTAGAAGTCAGAACACAGAGTCCCAGAAGAAGGGATCTGCAGTGTCTTGAAGATTTGGCCTCAGGGCTACATATGTAATTCTTCACAACTATCTGTGCTATCAGCCATCCTGAGGGGAAGATTACCCAGCAGTGGACAGCTTGGTAATAGACTGACATCACCTTTCATTCAGCAGCAATAAGTTTTCAGTCACGTCTGACTCTTTGTGACCCCATTTGGGGTTTTCTTGGCAATGATACTGGAGTGGTTTGCCATTTCCTTCTCCAGCTCATTTTACACATGAGGAAGCTGAGGTAAACGGGGTGAAGTGACTTGCCTGGGGTCATACAGCTAGTAAGTTGTCTAAGGCTGGATTTGAACTCAGGAAGGTGAATCTTCCCTGGCTCTGTGCACTATGGCGCCACTCGGCTGCCTCTTGCCTTCCATTACTGTTGTTCATACACCCTATGATCAAACTATTCCATTCTTATTAATCTTTCTTTTAGGCCAAGCTCAAATACCACATCTTCTGTGGAACCTTTCCAGATCCCTTCAGTTAGAAGTGATCTCTTTTCTTCCCATAGCACTTTTGTTAGACATCTATGGAATTCACCATATTTTATCTGATGTTTATCACCATTTATTTGGGCATATTTAATTTCTCCTGATAGCTTATTTCTCTTGAGGTCAGGGTAGTATAGTGAAATGAGCCCTTGGGACCAGTTCCTGACTTTGCAATTTACTGACATAGGCAAGTGTTGAAGTCATAGCTTTTCCATCAGTAAAATGGAGACAGTCATAGTTATAGTACTTACTTTATAGGATTATTGTGATAAAACCAAGAAACATAATATGGTACAGTAAAAGAGCTCTAGGCTTATGGCTAGAGGTCCTGGGTTGGAATCCTAGATCTGTTATACAAGGAATCCCAAATGTCTTAGTACCATTTTAAGTTTTAGTTGTTTAAAACTTAATTAAAACTTAAACCTACACCAAGTCATTTGGGACACTTTGCATATACCTGTGTTACTTTGGGAGATTGGTTTAATTTCCCTGGGCCTCAGTTTCCTCATATGGAAAATAGGGGTTTGGGAACAGGCAGTTGATAAGGTTTCATCCATTTCTAAATCTATAGCCTCTCAAGCAACAGATATTTTGTGCTAAGTCAATGGTAGCTAGAGACAGAATGATATCCTGAAGGGAAGATTGGACTTGGAATCAGAAGACCCACATTTGAAACATTCTGGCTATGTGATCTGACGGGTGACTCTCTAAGATCAGAGGTTATAATGTAATTATCTATTTACCTCACTGGAGGGACTTTCCATAGTGGGAGTTCATCACACTGATGAAATCACAGATCCAGAACCACGGCCCCTGCCCCACTCCAAAAAAAATTAAAACCAGAGATTACCATCCATATCTCTGTCATTTACAGCAGGCTAACAAAGTGCCCTTCATCAGCCTTCTATAAATATTGGTTGTGTGAATGAACAGAAGGAAGGATGATTCAGGCATCACAAAGCTCTCTTTTGAGTAGGGAAAGGAGGGGCCTGCACTAACATGGAACTGGGGGAGGCATTTTCCTTGGAGGAGGGGATATATACCTCTTTCTTTTGCCCCTGGGTAGCCTGTTTTCATGCCCAGAGGGCAACAAAGAGCCCCTTAACCAATGGGCCTGTCATTTGGAGTAGAGCATGGGAACATGCCCTCTCCCATCCTTCCCTCAAAGATGGGGAAGAGGGAGCTGAGACATTGCCAGACCCAGCTGTGAGTATTCTGGGTCTTTGCCTGTGTATCCCCAGTATCTGACATGTGGTGGGAGACAAATTTTTGTCAATTGATTGATTAGTCTGTCCACATGGAAGCCCAAGCAGTGCCGCAATGCATACAGGCAAGTGACTTCTCTGTGTTGTTAGACAAGGGGGGGTGGGACCATATCTAGGCCCCCTCCTCCTTGAGCACATTCCCCCAAATGGCCCTGTTTTTCCCAACCAGAGAAGGTTGTTTCTTGTATATTCGGTATTCAAGAATCCAGTTGGCAGACAATGTTATCCATATGGGTTGGGTCAGTTAACAGGTCACTGGGGTAGAGGATAGGATGGGGTGTCCTGGTGGGTGGAAGGAAAGTGGGAGGGGAAGAGAAAAGTGAAATAAGAAAACCAAAATGGGTTCTTTTTTCTACCTCTTATTAGCTCCTCTCTTAGTATTGACAATTGGGGGCAGGAGGGTAAAAAGCATAAAAAAGTTATTTCAGTATTTTCAGTCATTTTAATTGATCTTCTTCCTCTCCCCCTTCCATGGATAATGGAGCACTGATGCTAGGTTCATTTTTAATTGTTCTGAGCAGGCATCCATGCCATCCTTTGGGGACCACTTTCTTTATTCTTTAACGAGGCTCCTTATTAGACCCAACTCCCAACCTGCAGTGTCATGGTGATCCCCCAGGTCTCTTGATAGCTTTAGTCCATAAACATCGGGTAATTTCACCTTCTGGTGATCTTTTACCTAGATTTACATGTTCTACTGCTTTAATGTCTCTATTGTGAAGCCCCATCAGATCAGTTGTCTCATCTGTCAAATGGGCCGAAGGTCTTAGAATCATCCATTTACAGGTAGAAAAGACCTAGGAGGTAGAAATTACCTAGGAGGTAATTAAGTACAACCTCTTTTATTTTGCAAATGAGGAAACCAAGGCTGAGACACTTGGTCAGGGTCACATAGCTAGTGTTTGAGGTGGGATTTGAACTCATGGCACCATGGTATCTGTCCAGCCTAGTTCAAGGAATGTTTTGAATAGCAAATTAGATTTGAATATTTTTGGAGATTGTGAAGTGCCACACATTGTAAGAGTTGGGGTAGAAAGTTCAGACAAGGGTCAATTATAGTTTCTTTGAGCCTACCTGTCCCATGCTTAGAACACACCTACATGTTACTCTCTTAACTGGCGCAGAGAGATGTGAGCAGGACCAGGAGAACAATTTATACAATGACAATAACATTGTTGAGAAAAGCAACTTTGAAAGACTGAACTCTGACGCAGTGATGAGCCACTGACTAGAACAAAGAGGGAACACACCCCTCCCCTTCTGCCAGAGCTGGATGGACTTAAAATGCACAGGGGGTTAGATTCATCCTCAGATGGGGCTAATTTGGGAGCTTGTTTTGCCTGGCTACCTAGTATTCAGGCTTTATTTTTATTTAAAAAGGTTCTCAATGTGTTTGTGGAGAAAGAATGAGAGGGACAGATTTAAAAAAAATGCTTATTAATTGAAAAAATAAGAATAATAAACTATTAAAAAACCAAGAAAAATATTTAAAAAACCAAGAAAAAATCTGCTCAATGAGACAAGATTATAGAGAAGAAAACAGAACCCTGCAAATAAGTTGAGTTTGTTTTTGTGTTTCAGTCATTTCAGTCACGTGTGGCTCTTCATGGCCACACCTATCCACTGTGCCACCTAGCTGCCCCAGTAGGTTGAGTATTTGGCTCCAATGTGAAGAGACTTTAATGAGGACATTCTCTGGGACAAAAACCACTTGGATGGAACTATTCTGTCTCCCTCCCTTTCTTCCTTCTCTATTCTATCTCTCTATCTTTCTCTGTCTTTCTGTTTATCTGTCTCTCTTCCTCCCCCCCCCCCACAAACCCTACTCCATCTCTATCCCTCTCCCCCTATGAACTCAGTGAAAACTGAAGTATAATTTTCTCACTTTTCTTATTTTTCTTGCTTTTTTGGGAAATACAGCTAATATGGAAATGTTTTGCAGGATTTCACATGCAGAATTGATATATTGCTTGCCTTTTCAGTGGGTGAGGGAGGGGGTAGGAGGGAGAGAGAGAACTTGAACTCAAAATTACAGAAGAAAAGACTGTTAAAAATAAACAAATAATTAATTTTTTAAAAAAATGATAAGGGGTCAGACCCAAAAGAGTAAGGCCAACCAAAGCTTAGAATACATAGAAGCTGGCAATAAAAACTTTAAAAAAAAAACAACTGGATTTTTTTTTCCTATTTTGAGGGCAAGAAGAATTCAATTTAATTTGATAAACATCTAAGAAATGCTTTCTTAAAAGACTATTGGGGTGGAGATGAGGATGACGATGTAGGCAGCATGATACTGAGATTGGGGACGGGGGAGGGTGGAGTCCCAATCTCCTCTGGAGGCTGCTGCTTTCCTCCTTTGTTGCTTAACCAATCCCCTGGACATTTTCCCTGGGTCAGACTTTTCCAAACAGACTCCTCTTCCCCCATTGTTTTCTATTAGAAGCACCAAAAAGCCCAGCTAATTTGTATTCCATTGTCTTGGGCAAATAAGGAACATTCAGTGAATTGTAGGGCTGGAAATGGTCACTAGATGACAGAAGCACAGAGCTGTTACCCACACTCTATTGTTTTGAATCTCTTGAAGCATCCTGGCTCGATTCCTTTTATTTTTAATCAAAAATAGTTTTCTGTTTGTTTGTCAGGCAGATTGTCTTTCCAGATATTTCACAGCTGCCCCTATATGTGTGAGAAGGAATTGAAAAGACTGTTCTTAGAAGAGAGGTGTCAAAGACAGTGAAGAAAATGTCTGAATTTGCTGCTCCTGTCCCTTGAATAGCTCTTGGGGGCCATTTCCTTATTCTCTTCCTTTGTTGAACTCCTGGTCATCCTAATTCAGTGAAGTTATGAGGGAGTACAGCAGAATCAACCATGACTCGTCCTAAAGGAACACATTGGCAAAGGCAGGGAGGAGCATGGGAATGCACAGAGATGCCATATTTCGGGGAGCACAGACTGAGTCAGACAAGTGACCAGTTCTGAGACAACTTGTTTATTGGCTACTATACAATCACAGATGAATAGCTGAAAGGGACCTTAGAATACATCTAGTCCAACCTGGTCAGGGTATAGATGAGGAAAGTGCAATGGTCAGAAACTGAGTTGCCCACAGTTACACAGTTAAAAGTCACTAGAGGTGGAACATTCCAGAGCCAGGGTGTGCTTTTCAATACTTAACTCCCTACCCTGGATCTCTGCTCCTGGGAAGACCTTCCACTTCCATCTCACCACCTAGGGTTTTGGTCCATTGTGATGCCAAGCAAAGGCAACTGAACGTTGCATTATTGTTACACCCATTCAAGAAAACCATCCTGTCCAGGGCTTAGCATAGGACCTAGAACAAAATGGCCATTTAATAAATGTTTATGGAATTATTGCTAGGGCTTTTGGTTTACTGCTCTCACTGGGATTTTCTATGGACCATGCCTCTCTTCTCCAGAAAGAGATTACCCCTCATTATACACTGATCAGTGACATGTGGGTTCAAATTCTGCTTTGATACTTACTACTTATTTAATGTTGGACAAGCCACAGTTTTTTTATTTGTAAAAACAAAAAGAAAAAAGAAAAATAGGAAAAGAAAGGATAATGGACCAGACAGCCTCCCCTTAAGATCTAGGTCTATAATCTTAAGTGTTTCCTGTACCATCTCAGATGTAACAATGCTATGTGATCCCTACATTATGAGTAACTTCCCTCTAGATTGCCTCCCATTTATACAGTATCTTATAAGTACACAATTATTTTCATGTTGTCTCCCTCATTAGAATGTAAACTCCTTGAGGGCAAGGACTGTGTTTTTGCCTTTCTTTGTAACCTCAGTGCTTAGCTCAATGCCTGATACATAGTAAGTGCTTAATAGATTCTTGGGGGACTGCTTGTGCCATTGATGACATAGACATTTGCCATAGTCCAGACTCCTCAGTAGGAGGCCAAAGACCATGGAGCTGTGGAGGCCATTGGTCCAGAGCTCTAAGGAACTGGCTTGGGATTGGGGGCATTCGTATCTCCGCAGCAAACAGTCTTGTGTCCTGCAGTAGTTGGAATTAGTTGCCTTTATAGTGTCCTTCTTAACTAGTTGGATGGAAGACCTTCTTGGATTCTTGTTCTAATAAGAGTTTATGGATATTCACTTCTGGTGATTCCTGACTGGTGGCCTGCCTAATAGTATAGATTGACCACTGGTCAGGCCCATGCCTCCCAGACAGCAGTTCCCATTAGACCATGTAAAGGGAGGGGTTCCTTCAGGATCCAAGGGAATCTTTTCATACCTTCTTTAGAGTGAAGTTTATAGCTAGCAGATTCTTTGACCTAAACAGGGGCATTGACTCAATGGTAGAATATACCAACTCTCACAATTGAATACTCCTACCCTGATGAACCAATTTTTTTAAAGGTCTTAGGCTATGACCTTCTGTGATGAGTTAGTATACTCATGGTTATCTGTTTGTTGGTATGTATAATACCAGCATTAATTCATGACAGAAGTGGTGTTGGAGTCAAACACTCAGCCCACTTGCCAAAAGTCTTGCATGATGTGGGGAATGACAGGGAACATGGAGGTTTTAATTTTGGTTGAATCTGCTTTACTGTGAGTGCGCTATACTGGCTACCCTGATAAACAGATCAATGAAATTAAACAAGCTTCCATTGAGTACTTGCTAATGCCAACCACTGTTCTAAGGGCCAAAGATACATAGCAAAAATGAGTCCCTATTGTTAAAGAGATTGCATTCTGGCAGATTATGGCTAAGGGGGAAGCAAGACATGGACTGACTACTCTCAGATCCCACTCCAAATTCTGCCTCTCAAGGTCAAACTGCCAAGTCCCTGGGTATCGTGGGCCCAGCTATTTGGTTCGGGTCAATTCAGTTCAACAAATACAAGACACACACACACACACACATGCACTCACAGAAATCATCTATCTATCTATCTATATATATATGAAATCACACAGTGTAGTATATATATATGTATAATATATAGTATATATGTATAATATATATGTGTATATTATATATGTATAATAATAATATAATATATAATAATATAATATCCCTATGCAGGTGCCTCCCTTTTAAGATTTTGCATATTTTGCTCATTCTTTCCCACAGACACTGTGTGCTTTGAGTGGGGAGGGTGTCCCAGGTGTACAGGTATAGTATTATGTCATTTAATGAGCATGGGGATGGAGGGGAGGCCTGGGAAAGGCTGGCTGTAGAAGGTGGGATTTGAAGAGAGTCTTAGAGGAAGTCAGAGGTAGACAGAGAGCGAGTGGAGCATATAATATATATAATATATATATAGTATATATAACACATACTATAGATATATTCAATTTTATTAAACAAATACTATATATACCATTGTATATATATCATATATAGTAGTTGCTGAATATATATATAATATTCATACATAATTGTGCATACATGTAAATATATGTGTGTATAAGGGATTCTCTTTTCAATAAGTATACATACACATATGTTTATATGTGTTTGTGTGCATGAATGTGTATGTGAAAGGGGTAGTCCTTTTAAGTTATAGACAGATTTGTTAATTAAAAACACAGTTGTGAAACACTGAAAAATCGGCCCCTCCAGCCCTTCCTTCAGGTACAGAGGGCTGAGATATCAGTGTTAAGATGCTGAGAACAGCATCTAATTGTGTATGACTGATATAAGGATTTTGAAGTTGATAGCTGGGAAACCCTGAACCTTAGAACCATTTGGTGACTATGAGACAAATGTTTATTGCTAAGTTATGGCATAGATGGCAGAAATGTGGATTTTGGCTTATCACTTTGAGATAGAGGTGAATCATCTCAGTGAAGAGACCCAACAGGATAGCTGAGAGATGAACGAGAGACTTTTAATTGGTCCTGGAAAGGGAGCCCAGTGATGGCACTGCTACCATCTTCTGGGAAGAGTTGACTAGCTTTACCTTTCCCTTTCTTCCCTTTCACTGCCACCTACTGTCTGAGAAATGGAAACTCCTTAGACCCCAGTCAAAGGAGCCAACTTGGAAAAATTTTCAAGCTCTCAGGTCTAGGGTTTCTGTTTTTTACTGACAGTGTAAAACTGCCTTGGCGATCTAGAGGAGGATTGTCCAGAGTGGTGCAGCCATCAGAGCAGTGGTGAAGCCCAGACAGGGGCAGTCACAGTGGAGCGGCCCCTCCCACCTATGAATTCTGCTAGTTGTTCTTTGTGAAAACAAAGGGCATCACAACCTGTAGTTGAGTTGTGAGTTGCGCCAGGAACATGTGTTCCCTATGTAGGTGCCTCCCTTTTAAGATTTTGCATATTTTGCCCATTCTTTCCCACAGACACTGTGTGCTTTGAGTGGGGAGGGTGTCCCAGGTGTACAGGTATAGTATTATGTCATTTAATGAGCATGGGGATGGAGGGGAGGCCTGGGAAAGGCTGGCTGT
The DNA here is from genome assembly GCA_028627135.1 of Pseudochirops cupreus. NCBI lineage: Eukaryota > Metazoa > Chordata > Mammalia > Diprotodontia > Pseudocheiridae > Pseudochirops > Pseudochirops cupreus. The sequence goes on along the minus strand of CM053580.1, from coordinate 32,995,362 downwards.
AGAAGGTGGGATTTGAAGAGAGTCTTAGAGGAAGTCAGAGGTAGACAGAGAGGGAGTGGAGCATTCTAGCCTTGGCAGCCAGCCGGCACAGAGATGCAAAGCTAAGAAATGCAGAGATGTGTGTGAGTAACAGCAAATTGACCAGGCTATCTGGATTGTTGGGTAAGTGGAGGGAATAAAGCAGAAGAAGACAGAAAGGTAGGAAGGGGCCAATTTGGGAAGGGCTTTTAATGCCAAATAGGATTTTCTATTTGATTCTGGAGGTAAGAGGAAGCCACTGGAGATGATTTTCCTGTATTAATTTCAGGTAATGTTATTTAGTTTTTTCTGCATCCCTGGAATCTCTCAAAGGCTCATGAATTTGGGGTTTCAAGATTTGCTAGATTGGGGTAGTGATTTATCTTGATGATATTCTTATCAATTTTTGGGAAGCTGCCCAGCAGGCTGAATTAGTGTGAGCTGTCTTCTTGCTTCATTCTAGGACAAATAATTGAAATGCCCATCTATGGGGAAGGTGAGGTTCCTGGGGTACAGTACTAGCCAGCAGGGTTTCCCCATGAATCCACACCAGATGGAAGCCTTACTCCATTTGGGGGAAAGACAAGGAGAGTCCTGGCCTCATTAGAGATCTGCAAAGGTTGCTTAAATTTGTAGGGGGTGCCTACTGCTTTATGCCTATGTTTTCTTTACTGCTGATCTCTTACCAATCTGCTGAAGAGGTCTTTTCAGTGGACACCAGAAGAGGAATTCACATTTAATGACTGAAAGTACTGGTTCACCTATCTAGTTATGCCTAAATCTGCAGAAACCGTTCATCATTTTGGGGAAATGATAAAAACCAGTGCAAATAAAGTCACTCATCCCCTCTAAGGCTATACTGTCTCCTCCCCTAGCTCTGTGTGTACCTCTACATCAATTAATCAATATGAATTTATTAATTGTTCATTGGGTGCTTGGGATTATGCAAAATCCTGGGAACAAAAAGAAAAATTAATAAACAAACATTTATTAAGCCTTTTTAATGTACCAGACACCATGCTAAGAGCTAAGATTACAAAAAAAAAAAAAGACAAAATGGTCCCTGTTCTCAAGGAGCTTATACTCTAATGGCAACACTTGTAAAAGCAGATATATGCAAGATAAATATAGAGTAGATGGGAGGTAACTTTAGAAGGAAAGGCTTTAACATTTGGGAGGACCAGGAAAGACCTCCTGTAGAAGGTACCTAGAGGACTAGAATGCGCCTGAGGAGAGAACATGGTGCCCTGTGCACAATAAATTTTGACAAGGACTTTGCATCAACACCATCCCAGCAAACTATTTTATGCCCTTGATGCTTGTTCATGATGGGGGTGGGGGTGGCCAAGCTAATAGTCAAACTGGTTCAGTTGAGTCAGAAAAGGGTGTGGCTGATTCAGAATGTGATTGCTTAGCCATATCAATGTTAGGGAGGAGCAGGGAATGCATCAAAATGCCAAAGCTTTGAGGACACATTCATTTTGACAAACAGTTAACCTCCTGACATTTCTTGGGTCTTTCTTATTGACCTAATAACTGACTTCCCTGGATTCTGTCTCAAACCCTTGTATTGTAGAAGAAGCCTTGGTGCGTAGACAAAGCCTGGCTTTGGGGTTTTTGCTTATCTGGATCTTAAAACTTAGAAGGACCATGAGCATCCATTGGTGCAAAAATTTAGTATAATTTTACTCTGGAATAAAAATGTTCATCCTGTCTCTTTTTCCTTTGCCTTTTAGATAAAAATGGCACAGCTTGGTCCCTCAAGGCATTTCTCAAATTTCAGAACTTCACATCCTGTCCCTCCTTCCCTTGGAAGGGAATTTACCTCCCTGGTCCTGGTGCTGACCCTCATCACGAGCATACATTGATTCTCCCCCATGACATGTGAGATCCATTTCTCATTGTTTGATCTATCTGTTTGAGAGGGTTCTAATGACATCCCAGAGAAGAAAAGCCTGAACTCTACAATTTTCATTTTCTCCCTATATTCAGAATAACTGTTGACTTAATGGTCTTTTAGGACTGTCATATGATATTGGTCACATTTATTTTTGGCTATCATGTGCTGCCAAAGGATCCTTGCCATTGGGCACCCAGCCCAGAGAGGTGACATTTATCTCTCTCTTTTTTTAGACTACTAGGGAAGAAGATTGTACCACTTCCTAGGCACCCCATTCAAGCTTGAGTTATCTAGAAACAACAGCAAGAACAACATAACAACAAAAGCATGGGGTTGGGAGCCAGGAGATTTGAATTCTAGGCCTTGAACTGCTACATGACCTTAACCAAGTTCTGGGGGCTGGGGACTGTCTCCTCTTGCTTCAGTTTTCTCTTCTACCTAGTGGGATGCTACCCTAAATATCTCACATTGTTGTTATGAAGACAAAATGGTGAGATAATTGTTTCTGAATTTCCCCCTGTCCAGGTGTTCCCTACTATTAGCTCATTTCTCTTGATGCAATTTAAGCCTATTTGCACGCTGAGATTAATCATTTGCCCAAATGCTTGAGGCTAAATGAAATCAAGCCTGGATGTAGCTGACATGGAACCATGGGAATATGAGTACAGGGCCTGGGATAGAGAAAGTTTGACTGAAAATAATGGGAGCTCATGGAGATTTGGCATTCCTGATGAAAAATGAGCTGTGCAAATTATTCCTACAAAACTATTATTCACTCCATAAAATAAGCTTTCTCATCCTTATGTTCTTTCTTCAGGAAGGCCATTCTCCTTCCCCATTCTGGGATGCATCATAGGTCCTATGGAATAGTGTTATTTTTAAGGCCTATTGTCCATAGGTTCTATCATCCATTTCCTAATTTTGGCTACCTTCCTTCAGAATCTTGGATTTAATTTCCTCTGATTCTTAAAATCCACAGTTCACTTCGAGGCTCAGTTCAAGGACCAGCTCAGCCAAAAGAACTTTTTTAATCCCTCTCCATCTCCCCCAATTATGAATACTCTCTCCCAAACCTTTGTGTAGTCTGTGTATATCTTGGATTTTCTCATCTGTGAACAGGTTGCATCTCTCCAGTAGAACATAAGACCCTTGAGGGCAAGGACTGTCTTAGTTTTATATCCATATCCACAGTGCCTGGCACATGGGGATAGGGGATAAGGAACTCACAGGGAAGGACATTTTTCTCTTCCAGTGCAGATCAACATTTTCTCTGTAGCTTTAGTTTTAGAGACTTGTTAAATTCCCTGAAGGGTTGAATGACTTGCCCAGGGTCACATGACTAGAGTCAGTGAACTCGGGTCTTGACTTTAAGGTTGCTTCTCCATAAACAAACTATGCTCTGTTGCTTCTTATACTTGTTACTTGGCATATAGTAGTTATTGATTCAGTGATTGATGGGCGCAGCTATACTTGGTCCCGTCTCCACTTTCTTTCTCTTTGCGACTCTTTGTGATTGTCCTTATAACGCTGCTTCCTGATGTGTAATCTTGGAATTGTTCAGAATCACGATCAATTCATTCCTCCTTTATTTATAGCCCTCCTTAGTTCTTATACTTGTGGGTCTCCTTCCTCCCCATTCCCTTTCCTATGCCCCAGTATTTTGTGTGTGTGTGTGTATGTGTGTGTGTGTGTGTGTGTGTATGTTCTTAAACTATCTCTATTTTAAAAGTTTTGTCCTAAGGACAAATGCAGAACTTCTATGGAAATTACATTTCCTGGCAGAGTGCTAACATGGTGACGATGCCAGGTGATTTACTCTTTTAATTAAAGCCTTTTTTAGAAAATCTAGTTTTAATGGGCTATATTGACAGGGCCCCAGAGTACAGAGGGGAGAGAAATTGCCCACTTTAAATATTTACCATTTTGACCTGCAAGATTATGAATGATTTTTTGATATAGAGTTTTCACTATTCACTGATTAGCTAGAGATAGAAATAAGAAATGTGTACTCGTGTGTGTGTGTGTGTGTGTGTGTGTGTGTGTGTGTGTGTGTGTGACTGCTAGTTTATGTATGACAGCCCTTAGTGGCCTTAAACCCTCCCACGTTTTCCAGCATCCTTCCATGAAGTGACCCTGGGTTCCCAAAGCCAGGTAATGTAAACCTTGGCAGGTCCTAGCAAGCTGGCAGGGTATCAGATGTGGGACTGGTTAGAGACTGGATGTCTGAGGTCCAATGTTAAAGACTAAGGTTGGAGAAGCTGATCACCCCTTGGCTGGAGGGGGATGGATCTCTCAGCCACAAAAAAATCTCTTAAGCTTTCAGTGATCTCCAAGCTTTTCCCTGAAACAAAGACTCATCTTTGTTAGTTACATGTTTCTCTGAGTGATGCCAGGTGGATGGCATCATGGGATGCCACAGTCTCCAAAGATTAAAGGTGGGGGACCAGCCAAAGGGTAAGGGATAGCTTCATGGTGAATGTAAGCAGACTGGAGCACCTTGCCAATGATGAAGCCGGAAGGAGAAACAGTGGAAATGACATCATGGAGAGATGTGTTATTGGAAGAAGAGGAGGGCTGGTCATGTGTTGAGGTCTACCTTTGATCTCCACTGGGCTATGTAACCCTGGGCAAGTGACTTAACCTTTCAGTCTCCCAAACTATGCACTGAGGCTGTAAGCTACTGAGCAGTCACTGATTTGCATTGAAAGAGGAAATTTTCTTGCTGCAAGTTTCCTGTAATAATATAATGACCATCCTGGACCAAAAAAGAAATACTGAATACTTTTTCTTCAGGATTACTAAAGATGCTGGCCATCTTTCTCCTTAGGATCTATTATTCCTTCACCTTTTCACTATTTTCTGATTTTAGATAGAATGAGTAAAGCAAATATATCTGAAGCCCGGGGGTGTGCTACAGATAGGGACAATATTTAGCACAGCTGGAACCAAGACTTGGCAATGTGGGCAGCCCTTTTGAGCACAACAGGCAGAAAGTAGTAATAAGGAACAGCTTTTAATGTTGCTTTTTTCAAATGCACATTTTTAGTGACCCCAAATTCTTCTCTTTGTAGGACGTATTTTGTGATAAACCAAGTCACATGTAAGAGGCTGCTTGGAATAGAGACAACTGGCCTTGATTCTGAGAAGACCTCAGTTCAAGACTCTCATCTGGCACATTGCCTGTATGATCTTAGACAATTCACTTTCTTAATGCTCTGGGCAATCATCAATCAACCAATCAAAAGGTAAGTGCATAGTTTATTCCTGACCCTTTCAGCAAATATTTATTAAGTTCTTACTACATACCAGGTACCATACTAAACACAGGGGATTCCGTGGAAGGCAAAAACACAGCCCTTGCTTTCATGGCACTCCGATTATGATCAGTGAGTCAACATGGGAATAACTAGGTACATATGAGATGTGTAAAGGGTAGGTGGAGGGTAATCTGAGAAAGCCATTGGCAGCTGGCCATGAGGTGGGGCATGAAGGGTCTCCTGTAGAAGGTGGGATTCCCTCAGCCAGAGAAATTGAGTTGGAAATGAGGGGTATAGCATTCCAGGTATGGGGGACAATCAGTGCAAAAACATGGAGGTGGGAAATGGAATGCCTTGTATAAAGAAGTATAAGAAGGTCAGTATCACTGGATGATAGAGTATATCAAGGGTAGTAAAATGTAAGGGAGCTGAAAACATAGCAAGGATCCACCTACAATGAATGGAACAACCCCTCTCCCAAGTTGCTTACCTTAAGACAATAAATTGCAGAGAAGAGGCCCACCTGTATTGGTAAAGGAGTTTGCTCACTTGCAAATGAAGTTGGGGGGGGCAGGCAAGTCCTATCCAAATCACTTGTGTTAAAGTGAAGCTTTACTCTCTGTCACACTCTGACAGACAGGGGAACATCATTTCCAACTCTTGTCTAGGCCACATAGTTGCCTCAGGCAGACTCATATATTTAGGCTAGGTGAGAGAGTTTAATTGCAAAATAAAAAGGGTCCTGAATTTACTTTTGTGGTGACCTGCCAATCTCCCAGTTTCTCATTCCCATACCCCCTAGTTGATGTCCTCATCACAACAGCCCTCCCTTCTCTCCCCAATCCCCAACTTCCACCAATACCGAGGGATGGGATACTGTTGAGTCAGTATGGAAGGAAGAGCCTGGGCCAAGGTGCTGGTGACCCCGGCCCGAGAATTTCTTTGTATAACATGGTCAGTGGGATATTCAAATCATGTTTATGTACATGGCCCCGAACCATGCCAAACACAAATAGGCTGTCAGGAAAATGAGCATCGGATGGCACATCATTCGAGCCCATTTATTTCCCATTACTGCCCCAGCAGCTCCTAAGCACCTCAACTCTTTCTGCTTCAGGGGCCTTGAGGTGATTCACAGAGGCCTCCCTGTGTTCGTCCTTTCCAGGCTGGTGAATGGAAATGACATGGTGCCTTTGTTCCTGCTCAGTGGCTTAGCATGTCAATTATTTCAAGATGGAAACTTCCCCTTTAGTGACTTGGGGCTGGGCCATGGCATCCAGTGTTTCTCCAAAGCATTTCCCCACATATACAGGATGGGGTTTCAATGAAGCCCCCTATCCTTCCCCAGAAAATCACTTTCTTTTCTCTAATCTACCTCTCCACCAGATATTTTTCTCCTCTAACAGTGATGATGTTGGAAATAAGCTTTAACTTGACCTTAACACAATGGCTATCAGGCTGTGTACTCGGTGTCTGCACCTATTACCAACACAATCAATGTTACTTTGGTGGGATGCCCTACAATCATAATTGATTCTACAAGGCAATGAGATTCTGGCTGGTGGAGGAACCCTTAGACAATGAGAGAGAAATACATTATTAGTGGGAGACTCAGTGGACATTACCCTCAAAAGTCTATTTGTGTCTCAAACTCTTGGTGCCCTGAAGTCTCTTCCTAGCAGGCCCCTCTTGAAATTACTCTGCTTTATTTACTTGGGCACATGCTGTACTCCCTCAGTATAATGTAACCTCCTCGAAATCTGGGGTTGTTTTGTCTTTGTCTTTGTATTCCAAGTGCCTAGCATAGTACCTTTCATATTACTATTGTTCAGTTGTGTTGGACTCTTTGTGACCCCATTGGGGTTTTCTTGGCAAAGATGCTCAAGTGGTTTGCCATTTCCTTCAGAGCTTAAATATTTGTTGAGTTGAATTGGGCATGCATAATTCATTATGCTTTCCTTCTATGGTCTGTGGTATCTGAGTGGAATCCAAGGCAAACCTTCAGAAGTCAAGACTGGGCCTTTGGCTTTCCTGTTCCTTTATGTGCTATGCAAAGACCTTCATGGTTAAGTTTTGAACTAGGTGGTGTTTTCTTTTGGAAGGCATCTACTCAGAGAGGCTCTCCATCAAATGCCTTGTTTTGACTTTTGGTAGGGAATCATGGCATTGTCCCGGCAAGTTGCTTTAAGCCCTCATTTGTAGGATGTTGACTTTTGTTATATGTTTTATCACTGCCACTAGATTGTAAGCTCTTTCCAATTGAGATTGAGGCTTCATCCCTTCTCCACCATCCCCAAAACTTAGTTCAAACCATTATGCAATGGTGCTTTTGGTACAGATACAGTCCTTAGCTTTTCCCTAAGTTGGCTTGTACAAAATCTGTTGTGACCTATAATCTGTGTTATTTTCCAGTATACACAAAGGTATAATATAATATGTTTCCTAAAGAGCTATGCCTTCAGATGTTAGTTTTGGCTTTGTTTTTCTATAATAAGGTCTTTGGCCTCACAAGGTGGCTGCGAAGTGTTCCCACTGATGGAGGAACATCAGAGAGCCCCACTTCGAGTTGAGTGGTGCTAATGAGGGGCTGGATGATTCCTGGGGCATCTGAAAGTAGCCCTTTTTTCCATGTGATCATGACAAGGAAAGAAGGCAAACCACTTGCCATTTTTGTATAAATAGGTCTTGCTTGAGTGGCCCAAGTAAGTAAGCTTGGCTTGACCTCCTCAACTTACTCAGAGGGAGGCATGAGATTAGACACCCCTCTTTCCCTCAGGCATGAAATCCATGCTCCAGCTCACCAGCCCCATCAGTCCTGATTGCCAGACTTCTTTTCTTTGTTTTTGAGGTTGACTGCTAAAGGGCAGAATAAAAAGAATCCTTCACTATTCAAATAGATAATTGCTTTCCCTCTTCTGTATTTTTCACTAAATAGCACAGCTCCCCCAAAGTGCTCATTAAAAAAGAGTTTCCATATGGAAAGTAAAAAAACAAAACAAAACCCAAAACAAAACACACACACCTGGAAAGCATCACTCATCTGGTTCTTCTCCATTGTTCCTTTTGCCCAAATATTTACTTTCCACACCGGTATTGCTTAGCTGTTCCAGGAGAACTGAGGCACATAGTCTTGTCATTTCATAGAATCTCAGTTGCAATGGTCTTTAGAATCCATTTAGCCATAGGATCATAGATTTAAAAGCTGAAAGGGACCATAGAGGACACATAGTCCAAACCTTTCATCTCACAGGTGAGGGAATGAGACCTAGAAATGTTAAGTGACTTGCCGAGGATCGCATGAGGATGGGTCAGCGGCATGACTTGAAGTCAGGTCCCTCTGTGACTCCAAGCCAGCTTCCTATCCATGTTTCCTATTGAAAGTCCAACATATACCTATACCAATACCATAGGCCAATACCATACCTATAAAGGTATTCATCTCTCCAAGTGAAGACTGGCCATTCGGAAAAGGCCTCCAGGGAAGGAGAAATAATAGCTGGCATTTATGTAGCACTTTACCCGTGTTACTTCATTTGGTCCTCACAATGACCCTGTGAAGTCACAATGACCCACATTTTACAGACAAGGAAACTGAAGCTGAGACTTTAAGTGACTTGCCCAGGTTCATTCTGCTAGTGAGTGTCTGAGGCAGGATTTGAACTCAGGTTTTCCTGACTTAGCTATCGTATGTCCTAGTTGTCCTAGCACTAATTCCCAAGGCATCCCAGTTCACTTTTGGAAAGTTTTATTTGTTGGGAAGTTTCTTCCTTCTGTTGAATGTACATCTGCCTCTTTGCAATTCTCATCCATTGCGTATACAGAGGGCTTCCCTTCTGATGGCTGAAGACAGCTATCTTGTTGCCCCAAAGACTTCTTCCCTCTAGGCCAAACAATCACAATTCCATCAATATGACATAATTTTAAGACCCTTTATCTTCCTGATTGTCCTCTGGAGAGTCTCCAGCTTGTCAATGTCCTTCCTAACATGTGTGTGTGTGTGTGTGTGTGTGTGTGTGTGTGTGTTCATAGACAGTCTGCCAAATATCACTCACCAAATTAATACTCAACTCTGACTCTTAAAGTACATTGTCTTCCTCTCTTGGTACGAATGAGTGTAGAGATCATTTTTCTTTGACTCAAAATTATTCTTAGGAATGATTAGTTTTCTTTTTTCCCAAAGGGAACACAATATATCCATGGAGACCAAGTCATGTCCCTGAATGTCCCAATCTGGTAAGACTTCATGGGATTCATGTATAGATCCTTGGGCCAGAATTTCTACAATTCTCCCCCACTCCCCAGGAAGGAATTGTCAGAGTATCCATAAGACTTTATTTATTTCATTTTAAATGTTCCTTATTTTAGTTGGTGTGTCCTGGAGTATCAGTTGCATGTTATGCATTCAAAATGGGAATAATTAAAAAGAATTTGAACACGCTTTGTCCCTTTCAGGCTGATTCCATAGACCAAGCCCAGGCTTTGAGTTAGTTTGACGTTGACTTCCAGGTTTACTGACTTGCATTCTCCATATGGAGCTGTTCTTTATTTCTGTATCTAACAGAGACAACATTATTGACATCATAGCATCCAAGGATTCTGATTTTCCTTGAGTGGGTCTTACTGTGTCAAACTGTCCTGTCTATAAACTTCAATAGCTCCATATTGCCTTTAGAATCAAATATAAAATCTTCTATTTGCCTTTTAAAGACTTTATATCCTGGCCCCAAGCTCCCTTCCCAGCCTCATTGTAAAGGACTTTCCTTCTCATAGTGAACAATCCAGCCAGATTGACCTTCCCTTTGTGCCTCACACATGGTAGTCCATTTTCCATCTCTGTGCCTTTTTCCTGGCTGTTTCCCATGTCTGGAGTGTCCTCCTGACTCATCTTTACCCCATGAAATTCCCCTCTTCCTTCAAGACCCAGCTCAGGTACCACCTTCTGGGAGGCCTTTTCAGAAATGCACAATTGCTCATGCCCTCCCTGCCTAATGACCTTGTATTTATTTTGCACTTATTCTGTTTATAATTTAAAGTCTACTTGTTATTTCTCCCAATAAAATGTGAGCTTCTTGCCAATAGTTTATTTCATTCTTTATATTCCTATCCCTAGTGCCTAGGACACTGCCTGGCATATAATAGGTACTTAATAAATCCTTGTTGATTGATGGATTTAATCATTCAGCTCTCCCTCCCTCCTGCAACCCCCCAATTGTGGCTCCTGATGTTTTCATGGATTCTTTTCACAAATGCCAGTTTATTGAACTCATACATGGAATATTAAGGAGCTCTACATGCCTGATTCTGAGCTAAAATTAGGGCTGCTAATCTTTCAGCTAGAAAATAGCACCATAATTGCCCAGGAAGAAAAGGGGCATATAGGTTGCAATTGGCACCAGTAGAGGGAGTGTAGAATGTTAAAGCTTGTCTTCATTAAGCCCACCCCTCCTCCTTTTGAAGATAAGGAACCTAAGCTTTAGAGAGGAGAAGGAAGTTGTACATGGCCACAAAGCTGACTAGAAGCAAAGCAAACTAGGACCTGAACTCAGATCTGTTCAGCTGACTCTCCCGTTGTTGAGATCATAGATCATCACAATCCCATTTACAAAGAAAGGATCAGGGATCAAATGTTCCTCACTGGGAGAGACTTGGGTTGGGAGAATGGAGCTTTGGCCTGTTGATGTGAACAAAATTTAGAGGGTGCCCTGTGAGAGAAATGGAGAAATGCCAGAGCTTAGCACTTTGTTGTTGCTTGTCCTTCTGAGGCAGTGCTGAGTGACCTTTGTAATATTTTTTGGGGTGATTTTGTGATTTTGAAACATTGTTGTAACTTCAGTCTTGTGTATGTATCATCAGTTTGTGACATCAGCTTAAGTTGTAAAAGCCATAAAGCATTAACTCTGTCCCTTCCTATCCCCCACAGCTGTAAAGCATTAACTCTGTGCCTTCCCTGTCCCCAGCCTAAAGTATTTCCTCTGAAACAATTAAATCTATAGCTATGATAACAAGAATCTTTTAAAGGCACTACCTCCTTTTGTTCTAGTAGCCTGCCAAAACAAGACTCATCCATTTGCAAACTGGATGAGGTACTTCTCAAAGGAATTTGACCTCAAATCTAGGGTTGACTTTATGACGTTTCAAGGCAAAAGTATTAGCCACTCCTTGGGTCCTCCCAGGTGCCTCCCTAACTCCACCTCTGTACACTTAGTTAGCCTAATAAACCTATGGCTGACAGTTTTGCATCTTTAAAAACTTTATCTCTAGACCCTGAACTTTGCAGGCTTTTTCTTTCAAAACCCCTGCTGAAGAGCGTCACACTTTGCAGGCTTTCTCTGACACCCCCCCCCCCCCCACTTGGCAGGCGCTGTAGAGCATCACACTAAATCTCCTAAACTTTGCAGGTCTTCTTTCTAGCAGGCCATCTGCCCCCTGCAGAGCGTAACACTTAAACCTAATTCATACACTTTGCACATCTCCTAGCTCCCCTTTTGCCTCAGTGTAACAATAAACTTTTATAACTCTGCCACAGGACAGCTGAGTCCAGTAATTCTTTTCAGATGAGGAGAAAGGATTTCACTAAAAATCCCCCCAACTTATACCTCTTCATTTTCTTCTCAAAGAGGAGCTTGACATCAGAAGGTGATGCCATAACCGGCAAGTGAATTGGATTTAAGTGAGGGAGAACTGTGCATGGTCACCAGCCTCACTTTCTCCTCTGGAGTCATCTGGGTCCAGTGGCAAGATATAGATCAGGACAAATGGAGATGGCTCCCAGCACCTAGTTAGTAATAATAGGATAAAGATAGGGACTGCAGTTATTTCATGATACTAGGTAATCTCAGGTGAAGAAATTGCCTCTGCCAATGCAGGTTGGCACCTTCTCTGTTATTTATAGTTCTAGAGAGTTGTCAAGATCACTGAGGGGTTAAGTGAATTGTTCAGGGTCTGATATTCACCAAAATAGGAAGCTACCAGCTAGGCTGGAGTGGTCTCCCCTCTATCCTATGCTCTTCTTTCTCCCTCTGAATGTCCCTGTCTTAATTCAAGGTACCCTTCATGCTATCATAAATGTGGTACATGGTACATGCCCGGGGATGAAAGTCCTGAGTTCTGGCTTTGTTCACTTAGAAGCCTTCATCTTGTGTTGTTCCTGATGACCAATTCAGAAGGGAAAGATAAAAAATTCACTTCTTTCTCCTCCTAGAGCCATTTTTAGTGCCCATGAACTTCTACATTTGGAAGCCAGCTACTTGCACAAAATGGTAGAAGGAGGGGACCTTGATGACTCTTTGTGCAGCCTCCACTGCTAGGAGATGTGGCCAGGCTGCAGACAGTGGAGCATTTGCTTTCTGAGACAGTGAGCCATCCTTTAACAGGGTGGAAGCATGTGTGCACGCGCACGCGCGCGCACACACACACACACACACACTGTCATCAGGGGCTGATCTACACCCTCTGCCTGCATAATTACTGTCCCGATTGCCCATAAATATTGAAAGTCAAGGGAGAAACATAAAACCAGGGCAAACAATTTATGAGACTAGATATGACTTTTGGCCTTAGGAGGAGCTAAGGACTCTGACCAGATTGGACTCTGGGAAATGCTTCTTTAGGAGCTGAAAACAGCCCAAGTCATCATTAAAAATTAAGTTGTATTGATGACTCTTAAAAAAAAATCTATAGTGATTTCCTGAGATATCTGTTCCCACCTCCCACCATAGAGTTATCCCTTTTAGTAGAGAAAAAAAGCTAACATGGAGATTAAATGACAAAGCATGTAACATTCCTCACCTGCAATCCACCATCTTTCTACCAAATAATCAATCCATCAGCAAGCATTTATTAAAGTTCTACCATGTGTCAGAAACTGTGTTAAGAGAGATACAATCTGTTGTCTGTAAGCAATATTGCTCACTGCCTTTAATCTGATTTTGACTGCCTGTATTGAACTATGTCACGTTCATTATAGTGTTGTATCTAATGTATATATTCTTCTCCTGTTTTTTCCTTCCTTCAGCATAGTTCATATTAGTCTTCCCAAGTTTTTCTCAGTTTGCCATATTCATAATTTATTGTGATATCGTGATAATAATGAGTAGCATTAATATAATGTTTTAGTGCTTACTTTACTTTATTCTCTTTATAGATATCTCATTTTATCTTCAAAACAACCTGGGAAAGTAGGTGTGTTATTATGTTCATTTTATAGGTGAGAAAACAGAGATAGAGTTTAAGTGACTTTGCTAGTTTCATACAGCTATTAAATTAGGCAAGATTTGCTTTGTAGTTCTGTATCTAGGGCTTAGTGCCTGCTCCGTAGTAAGCTCTTGATAAAATGTTTGTTGCCTCCCCCTCCATCTCCCTCTCTCTCTCTCTCTCTCACTCTCTCTCTCTCCCCCCCCCCACACACATACACACACACACACACACACACACACACACACACACCCCTGGAATTTACTACTATAGGCCCTAATTCAATCGCTGTGAGACAAGGAAGAGGGAGGAAAGAGCAGATAAGGGTTACAAGGAACAAGGTTACAAGGTCTATTTAGGTCCACCCTTAAAGAAAGAGGGTCGCATTTCATCCTCATTTCTCTTCATCCTCGTGCCTTGACAAATCAAAGAGAACTGGATATTTACTTTTTTTACATTAATTTAGGTTTTAATTCTAGTTTAAATTGCTCAACTTGCCAGGAAGATTTGGGTTCAAATTCTACATCAGGCAATTTCTAGTTGTGTGACTATGGGCAAGTCACCTAACCCAATGAGCATCATTTTCCTCATTTGTAAAATGGGCCAATTAATGCCTGTACTGGCCCCTTGGGTAGTTTGTTATGAGGTTTGAATGAACTAATGAAAGTGAAGCATTTTGCAAACTTTAAAGCCCATGTAAATGCCAGTTATTACCACGAGAATTCAAACCAAGGATTTACCAAACATTTTTAAAGCACCCACTGTACTCAGTACTCTGTCCTACAGCTCTGGGAGACATTGGAAGTTGGGATCAAACACAGGCTGTACCCTTAGAGAGTTTATAGCCTAATAGAGGGACTATGTTACTGCTGGAGGTACAAAGATGGAAAATGATATGGGCTCTGCCCTCAAGAAACTTAAAAATGAATGGGAGGATGTGAAACATAGCAAAAGAACATAAAAGTAAAATGTGCTAGGAGCAAAAACCAGCTGAAGACAAAGTTCCATAGGCCAATTTAAGGAGGGAGAAATCACTTTCAGCTGGGTTTTGGGAAGAGGAGAGGTCGCTGAGAGTGGGGATTGTCTCATCCCTTGTATTCATGTCCCTTGTGCCTAGTGTAGGGCCTGATACATAGCAGACACTTACAATAAATGTTTGCTGATTGAGTGATTGACAGTTAAGGGAATAATGTGAAGTAAGTCTGGAAAGGCAGATTCGAGCCAACTCATGGAACCCCTGAACTAACAACTGGGGGACTCTGCAGAGGTTTCTTGTAGAACAGTGGTTCTCAACTTTCCTAATGCCATGACCCTTTAATTCTCCTATGTGGGCGTATCTGCATGTGGGCAAGCCCACCTGGAGATGGATAGAGGAGCTGTGTCTGGGTTCCTAAGACCATTGGAAATATGTGTTTTCTGATGGTCTTAGGCAACCGCTGTGAAAGGGTTGTTTGACCCCCAAAGGGGTCACAACCCACAGGTTGAGAACTGCTGTTGCAGAAGGTAGCAAATGAGCAGTATCTCAAATACCAATTGAGGGGATTTATATTGATGCAGGGCTACAGAAAATGGATAGTCCGTTGTCTTAGTTGGGAGGCACAACTCCATAATCCTCATCATCTGTAAAATGAAGGCATCAGATTAGATCACCTGTAACACCCTTCTAGCTGGAGATCTGTGACTCTATGAACCTATGATCTCTTTGTGGCAAACCCGTATTGTTTGTCATTAACTCCTATAGATTCCCTCCCAGACAAGGACCCTCATTTCATAGGTTTCTCCTAATGCCCCACTCCTTCTAAAGTGCCTTGCTCAGGTTGTCCAGGGAGAAGTCCCTGACTGTGTTGCTCCATTTAGCCCTTGTCTTCGACAGAAAACCTTCCCTGATCGGGGTTTGGGGCTGCTACAATGATGGTACTAAATGATGCCACAAACATTTGATATCAGTATGGCAGGCTTCTATATCCTCCAGTAAGCATCTCTAGTCTTGCAAGTATCTTGTGTAAGTTGCTTTGAACCCCTAATAACTTGATCACAGATTTGCTTGGTCAGACAAGCTAAGACATTTTATCCTGTTGGCAGTTAGAGGCTGTTGAGGGTTCTAAGTACACATTAAAAAAGTTTTAAGAAAACACCAATAAGGTGCTGGGCCTAAGGCTAATGGTTTCAGTTTTTTACTGTGCAGAGACAATTGGACTTAGGAAGGGGATATTAGGAGAAATCTGAGACCAGGGGTTCCCTCATAGATCTCCCCTTTCATCCATGAATCAATAAATATTTATCAGATGCTTACTGAGTTGCTGGCTTACTTGTACTCTGACCTTGGACCAGTTTCTCTGCTCACCACTGGGTCCAGATCCTCTGGCTGCAGACATGAGCTGAACTGGTTGGGTTAGGGCACTATAAGAGAGCAGGGAGCCTGCCATTCTTATTATCCCGTATTCCAATTTTCACCCTGTGGTGACTAGGGAAATAGCTTATGGACCCAGGTCCTGCTGTGCTCAGTCTGGGGGTTTGAACATGGAAGGGGTCCACTTAGGTGGGTACAATTGGCACAGCTTGGCTTTTCACACAGAGTTCACTGCAAAGGCCCCTTTATACTCTTGGGTCTAGGAATACATGATGCAGTGTTTCTCACTGGAGCATGGAAGGGCGAATGTGATCTTTGTCATTGGTTGTCACCGTTGGATTTGAAACCAAATAGGTGAGATTCCAAAGGAATTTTCCCATTCAATAGATTTATTCCTATTTCCCTCTGACCTTTCTTTTATCTAGAGACCCTCTTCTAGGGGGTGGGATCTGATTAAAAACAATAACAACTCCAAGCTAATAAATATTTAATGCTTGACTTGAGCCCAAGGGAGAAAGCCCTTAATTACATAATTGACTGCTACTGAACCCGGTCCAGGTAACAGGCTGGAAGCCTACTCTGGAGGAGCTGGTAGAAAGCCCAGATGATTTTTCAGAGGGAGGCAGGGGAAGAGATTAAAGTATCTTAATTTTTTTTAAGGGAAAAAAGTTTATATTTGTCTGGTACTTGAGTGGTTCCCCTACTGAGAGACAGTTTCAACAGAAATATTTCTATGAAGCACAGCTTGCTTCTGGAAAGAGAGGATACAGGAATCCCTCCCTCCCTTTCCTCCCTCCTTCTTTCCCTTCTCTCTCTCCTTCTTTTCCTTCCCTCTCTTCCTCTCCCCCCTTCCCCTTTTTTTCCCCCTTTCCTTTCCCTTTTTCTTTCCCCTTTCCTTTACTCTTTCCTTTCCTTCTTTCCAATAAAGGTGAGGTCTGCTGAGATATTTGCTTTGGATTTACTACTTTCTTCATGAGGACAGAACTTTTTGTTTATCATTTTCCTGCTTTCTACCCCCACCCCATCCCAAGGCTTCCTTGGAATTGATTTAGTGGAAAAAAACCATTGGCTTTTTTTGTCAGAACTTCTGAATCTGAGTCCAAGCTTTGTCACCTGCTTACCTTGGGTAACTCACTCACTGAATTTATAGGGTCCTTGAAGGTTTGCGAAACACAGTACATATATTATCTCATTTGAGCCTTATAGAAACCCTGTGAGGTAGTTGCAATTATTATCATCTACATTTTACAGATGAGGAAATTGAGGCTGAGAAAGGTCACATGGTTTACTTAGGGCCATACAGCTGACAAATATCTAAGGCAGGATTTGAACACAGGTCTATCCCTCTAGCTCTGTGCCATCTAGATCTCTTTACTTAATTCATTAGGACCTGCATTTCTGTTTAATGGGAAGCAGATGGAAATGCTTATTATCTTTTGCACTAAAGTCTCACTGGCATTTCCTCTTTAGAAGTGGATGATTCCTACTCTGCCTTTCTATGATTCTGCTTTATGGATACATTCACCTGCTGGAATGAGTCACGTAGAATGATTACATTGGATTACACCAGTTTGAGAATCTTTGTGGAATTGATTCACAGATTGAGTTGATGTCTAAGGAATAGCTTTTAAGCAATTTCTCCTTCTTTCCTTCTTGCTGATATTTGAAATTCTTCCCTTCATCATGTGATTCCCTTTGGGTCAGCACGTAATAGGCAAATGTCCCTGGGAGACGGAGCACAGTGAATTATTATCAGCTTTGCCTCTGGTTTCATAGAAAGTGAATTTTGGTAAATAATCAATCAATCAACAAGCATTTATAAGGGCATACTATGTGCCAAGAAGATTGAGTATAAGAAGGCAATCTGTACAAACTGATGCTGAGTGAGAAGAGCAGAACCAGGAAAAATTTGTATAGAATCACAGACACATCATATGTGTGACGACCAACCTTGATGAACTGGACTCTTCTCAGCAACGCACAGTTATAAGACAACTCTACAAGTCTCAGGATGGAAGGAGATGTCTACATTCAGAGAAAGATCTAGAAAGAACAGAG
>CM053580.1:32940508-32977086 GCA_028627135.1 Pseudochirops cupreus | reverse complement strand
AAGTAAAATCTATAAGAATACAAGTCATTCCCCAATTGATAAATGGGCAAAGGATATGAACAGGCAATCTTCAGAGGCAGAAATTAAAGATATCTATAAGCATATGAAAAAATGCTCTAAATCACTATTGATTTGAGAAATGCAAATCAGAACAACTTTGAGGTACCACATCTCACCAGTCAGATTGGCTAAGATGACAAAACAGGAAAATTACAAATGCTGGAGAGGATGTAGAAAAATTGGAACAGTAATGCATTGTTGGTGGAGCTGTGAACTGATACAGCCATTCTGGAGAGCAATCTGGAACTGTGCCCAAAGGGCTATAAATAATTGCATACTCTTTGACCCAGTAGTACGACTTCTGGGGTTGTACCCCAAAGAGATCATAGAAGTGGGAGGAAGATCCATATGCACAAAAATATTGCAGCTCTCTTTGTGGTGGCAAACAACTGGAAATTAAAGAAATGCCCATCAATCGGGGAATGGCTAAACAAGTTGTGGTATATGAATGTAATGGAATACTATTGTGTTATAAGAAATGGGGAGGAGACGGTCTTCATATTCACCTGGAGATCCTTATACAAACTGATGCTAAGTGAGAAGAGCAGAACCAGGAGAAATTTGTACACAATCACAGATACATTGTATGTGTGGTGACCAACTTTTTTAAACTGGACTCTTCTCTGCAACGCGTAGTTATAAGACAACTCTACAAGTCTCAGGATGGAAGGAGACATCTACATTCAGAGAAAGATCTAGAAAGAACAGAGTTTAAATGGAGACTGAAGCAATCTACATGCTATTGTTCTTTTTCATGTTTGGTTCTCTTTATTTTTTTCCCATTGTTCACCCCATTGTTTACAACCCTTCTATACAACCAGACTAATGTCCAATTTGAAAATATTTGCAGATCCAATACTTGATTGCATGCTGCCATGGTGGGGGGGGGAGGGGAGAAAATTTGAAACTCAAGAGATTATGGAACTGAATCTTGTAAACTAAAAGTAAAAAAACAAATCAAATTAAAAAAAAAATTACCTTAGCTCCTCCCTAGTAATCCTCTTGTAAAAGGATTATCCTGGTGCTGGCAAAGTGGGTTGGCCTTCAGGTGTGGCTGATCACTAGCCTCTCTGACAATTAAGGAATGTTAATTGCTTTATGGGACCCAATTGCTATTAGTAATCTTGACCAGAAAATCAGAACCATTTCAGTCAGGTTCTCCCTGTTTGGTCTCCCCTTTGGAGAGACCAAATCACCCCTAATTTTAACAACAAGATAGAAAGACAGGAAAGTTGTCCTCTAGGGAGGTCCTAGCTCAATTTGGTTCTGTTTATGTGTAGATACAGATAAGGGTCCTGCTTAAATTACTTAGGTAGGTTGGAGTCATCACATTTACAGTACAAGATAGATTTCTATACCCAACTGAATGTGTATATATTCTTCTCTCTTTGAAATAATTCCAATGAGATTGAGGTTTGAGCATTGCCATCTACTCCCATTTCCTCCTCTACTATAAAAGCTCTTCCTGGCATTCCTCCTTTATGTGACAAAATTTGTCCCATTCTACCTTTCCCTTCCCCCTTCTCCAAGTACATCCTTCTTTCTCATCCATAAATCCTATTTTTGGAGATCATTCCAACATAATCAACTCACATCCATGCCTTCCGTATATGCAGACTTCTTCTAACTGCCCTAATAATGATAAAATTCTTAGAAGACGCATCATCTTCCCATATAGGATTGTAAACAGTTTAACTCTATCAAGTTACTTATGATTATTCTTTCATGTTTACTTTCTTGTGCTTCTCTTGAGTCTTTTTTTAATACTAAATTTTCTTTTCTTTTTTAATTGATTTTTTAATTTTATTTTAGTTTACATCATTCATTTCCATGAAATTTTGAGTTACAAATTTTCTCCCCATCTTTCCCCTACCCACTGCCCCAAAACAGCCATCCCAGTGTATCCCCCGACCCTCAATCTATTCTCTCCTGTCTTCCCTCCTCACCCCTCTGACTTTTCAGTAGGGCAGGATGGATCTCCCAACCACAGTGCCTGTAATACTAAATTTTCTATTCAGCTCTGGTCTTTTCATTAGGAATGTTTGGAATTTCTCTATTTCAATAAATGTCCATATTTTCCCCCCAAAATATTATATACTCTGTTTTGCTGGGTAGGTGATTCTTGCTTGTAATCTTAGTTCCTTTGCCTCTGAAATATCATATTCCAAAGTCTTCTGTTCCTTTAACATGGAAGCTGCTAAATTTTGTGTGATCCTGACTATGGGTCAGTATATAATATTTGAATTGTTTCTTTCTGGCTACTTGTAATATTTTTCTCCTTGACCTGGGAGTTCTGGAATTTGGCTATCATATTCCTGGGAGTTTTAATTTTGGGATCTCTTTCAGGAGGTGACTGGTGAATTCTTTCAATTTCTATTTTATCTCTGGATCTAAGAGACCAGGGCAGTTAAAAAAATTGTTAATTTTTTGAAAGATGATGTCTAGGATTTCTCTCTTTTTTTTTATTATGACTTTCAAGTAGTCCAATAATTCTTAAATGACCCTTCCTTGATCTATTTTCCAGATCAGTTTTTTTTCTGATCAAATATTTCACATTTTTCCTTTTCATTCTTTTGACTTCATTTTATTGTTTTTTTTTTAATCTCATGGAGTCATTAGCTTCTACTTGCCCAATTCTAATTTTTAAGGAATTATTTGTTCAGTGAACTTTTCTACATCTTTTTCCATTTGGTCAACTTTGCTTCTTAAAGCATTCTTTTCTTCCATGAATTTTTTGATCTTTTATTGGATTTGGGAGCTAAAGTGTGGGCAAAGTGGAAACCAGATGATGTTCCATACTTTAGCTCCCAATTTTATTCTATTAGCAGAACCAAATTCTTTAGTTCCTCTGATATTTCAGAGGGAGCATCAGTTTTCACAAGTGGTATTGTTTCATATGCTTATAGACATCTTTAATTTCTGCCTCTGAAAATTGCCTGTTCATATCCTTTGCCTGTTTATCAATTGGGGAATGACTTGTATTCTTATAGATTTTACTTAATTCCCTGTATATTTTAGAAATGAGGCCTTTATCAGAGACACTGATTATAAAAATTCTTTCCCAATTTCCCACTTCCGTCTTAATCTTGGTTACATTGGCTTTGTTTGTACAGAAACTTTTCAATTTAATGTAATCAAGATTATCCATTTTGCATTTTATACTGCTCTCCAACTCTTCTTTGGTCATAAAGTCCTCCCTGCTCCATAAATCTGACAGGTAAACTATTTCTTGCATCCCTAGATTATTTACAGTATCAGCCTTTATACCTAGATTGTGTACCCATTTAGACTTGACTTTGGTGTACAGTGTTAGATGATGGTCTATGCCCAGTTTCTGCCATACTATATTCCAGGTTTCCCACAGATTATTTTTTTTTAACACATTCAGTGATGTGAAACTCATTTGCTCCCAAAGTATTCCATTTCACTTTTAAATGCTAGAATTTTCAAGTTTTTTTTTTTAACATAAAGTCCAATTCTCTCTCTGTCTCTCTTCTCCTCTCTCCCTCTCTCTGTCTCCCCAGCCTCTCCTTCCCCATTGCTTCTCCTAGTTTTCTCCTAGTTTTCCCATCTGAAACCTAGCAGAATAGGATCATTCTTTCTTTTACAAGATAGCCATTCAAATATTTGAAGATAGCCATAAACTACAGCACAATCTCTTCCCCCCCCCCCCACTCCCTGAAAAAAAAATTCCTTTCCAGGCTAAACATTCCCGGTGATTTTAATTGTATATTGCCTGATCTTAAGGGCCCTCACCATTTCAGTTGTCCAGATTCAGATGTTTCTAGCTTGTCAATGTCTTTTCTAAAATGTAAAAGGAGTTCTTAGTTGTGGCAAAAAAAAGAGAGATGTGACACTACAGGCACCTGGAAGCAGATGACTCAAGCGGAAGTTACCAATTGAACCAAACTTTAAAGACTGAGGGAAGTTTCAGGAAAAGTCTGCTTTCCTACCTAATTTTATATTTCTGTCTGTGTAGTAACAGAGAATATGATATACTCTTTCTTCTTTTACCTAAATGTTTCCTGTATCTGGATTTCTGCCTCAACCATAAAAGATCAGGAATTAACTAGAGATAAATATGCATTTTAATTACATTAGAGAGCCAGTCCTCTGAGATTGTTAGGAAATTTCTTAACTGGGGGCTTTGAGCTATTGCCATTATACTACCAATTTTTTCCTGATATAAACTCCATAAAACAGCAGAAGAGGGAACTGTGTGAACTTGAGGCCCTTCATATTGCCTCTAGTGTGAAAAAGAAACTAATCATTATAACAGAGTGTGGCTTAAATATTCAGAGAGAGAGGAAGTAGGAAGATAGTGGTAGCTAAAGAAGAAAATCACATCCTAAACTGTCTTCCAGTGAAAAGATAAATATGACTTGGGAAGGTTCAGTTCTGCTCTATCCAGTAGAGGAGGAGGGAACAGAAAGAATTATAGACTGCCCAGTCAACTCTGCCCTCCATGGTTATGAAATATAGAAGAGAATCACATTGAATATGGCCTTGAAAGATGGCTGGATTCAGGAAGAACAAGAAAGGTTCAAGGACTTTCTTAGAAGTAGGAGAATATATTATTGTCATGAACAAAAAGCACCCCCTTGCCCCACTAGCTCCCTTTCATTAGAGGTCTTTAAACAAAAGAATTCTTTTTCTTTTGAAAAGTTGAATTAAATAAAGCTGAGGTCCTATATAGCACTGAGGTTCTGTGTTTTCTTTCTCTCTTCTAAACTCATCTGTCCATCTAGTTACCTTTGGCTTCTCCGCATAACAGTAGTGTTGTGGAAATACAAGTGGAAAGAGGCCAACAGAAAAGTAGTAATTATAAAGAGAAGAAGAAAAATATTTTCCTTCTAGAAAGGAGCATGAAAATGTTTCTGGAATCTTGCGTGTCCATGTGTGGCCTTGGATATTTGAAGTTTGAGCATCAGTGAGAAGATTTCATTAATTTTATATACATCTTTAAAAATGAATTTTTTACTGTGACCATATTTTCAGATAAACAGAATCTCATTGAGAGAGATCTCCATGGTAGAGATACAGAGGAAGGATGGCTTGGGAGGGCTCATGTTATATTTATTAGCAGCAATGGCATAACATTGAGCCCTGAGAAGTTCTGGCTGCGTCGGGAAATATCTCTTGCTCCCATAACAGCTTCTATTAGACTATGACATGCTCTCTGCAGGGTGGAGGTAGAGCCCTGCAGCTCCCATCATTTACAACTAGACTGAACAAGGCACCAGAGGATCCGTGATGAAGAAAAAACTATCACCTGGACTGAGGGGGGGGGGGGGTACATCTGAGACAACTAGCAATGATTCTAACTGCAACTGAATGGAATGTCAGAGGCATATTGCAGAGGAACCCTTGCTTGTAGTCTCTGCAAATCCAGCAACCTTTACAATTCTGGTCATTTTCCATCATCTCTTGATCTGCTGAGTAATTACATGGCAAGATCATATATAACTGATTAAAGCAAAAGTGAAGAGTACCTTGGGGCAGATTCACTCAGCCATCCTTGTAGTCCTCAATTAGACTTCATGGAGTTGGCTGTCATAGCTATTGTGGGGTAACAGGATTAAATTGGCAAATTAAATCCCTGGTCACCTGTTTGGTGTACTCAGGGGAAATAGTGCCAACTGACAGAGTAGTCTCATGGCAAACTAGTGACAGAACTGAGGTGTGGTGATCAAGGCTTTGACCCAGGTGGGGTAATATTGAGGGCTCCATCCTGGGAGTACCTCTTCTGTCTTCAGCAGCTTAGAAACTCATGTTGTCTCAGTACACATTTCTGGCCCATCCCACCTGTTATGCATTAGGTAACCTTGTTCCCCTTACCTCCTCCAATCACCCAGATGGAGTAATGGCTAGCTATGCCTATGAGACACTCTTCTTTCCCTTGAATTATGAGACCTGTTAAAGACCTTAGCTTAAAAAGGTCAAGCTCTTCCACTGCATCCAGGGTCATCTCCAGTCATCCTGACCTACATCTTGCCACTTGGACCCAAATAGTTCCAGAGAAGAAAACCATGCTGGTTACTTTGCACAGCCCTCCCTCACTTAAATCCAATTCACTTGCAAATCATGGTATCACCTCCCTAATGTCATGATCTTTTTTGAGAATGAAGTAAAAAACAACAAGGGCAACTTGATATACTAAGAAGGTTTGGGCCAATAGATAGCTTTTTTCAGGTTTGTTTAATGTAAATGCACATTTGTTGTTTAAGGTGATGGGGGAAGAAATATATTGCCAGTGTGACTGATGCAAAAATACTGGAGCTGTCGTTCTGTGCCATTTCCCCCTCCAACTGAACAGTGGTTGTAAGCAGTTGAAGCAATGGATTTTGAGTCAGAAGGCTTGTTTTTAAATCTGGGTTCTACCACTAGCAAGATAGATGACCTTTGACAACTCACCCTCTCAGAGCCTCATTTTCCTCATCAGTAATATGAGGAGGTTGGACTAGATGACCCCTGAGGTCCCTTCTAGTTCTACATTCCATGGAAAGGGTGCAGAAATGTGGAATGTTTCCATTATGTTCATTTTGTTTTCTCTATCGCTACTTCCCAACTCAAAAGCCTCTGGCAGTTCCCTTTTGCTTCTAGGATAAGATCTACTCACCTCAATGTGCTGGCATGGATGGTTCCCACACCTGATATGAACAGCTACCCTATTTCCACTTTTTAGAATCTTGATTGCCCTTGAAGGCTCAGGTCAGGTGATAGTTTTTTAGTCAGCACTTTTCTTGATCAAATCAATCAATGAATATTTACAAACAAAATCATACTAAAAAAAGAAAAAAATGTTCTAGGCATTGTGCCAGGTGATAAGGATAGAAAGACAAAAATGAACTAGTCCCTGACCTCAAGAGGCTTCTATTCTAATGGGTGACAGTGGTGGAGCTGCTTCAGGATAGGAGACAACAGGTACACCTGTGATTGAGCAAAATATTCTAACATGTGTACATGATCTATCCAGCTAGGAGTGCTCTCACCTTGCTGGGACAACTTACTATTTTCTTTGTATATGATTTCTATTTACAATGTAATCTTCTTGAGGGAAGAAACTTAAATTTTCTATCCTTGTGTTACTTGTATATAATAGGAATTGATCAATATTTTTAAAATTAATTTCTCTCTCTAAATTCATTGTAACCCCCATGAGAGTACAGGTTATGATCATTCTCTTGTCCCTGGTAGTGTGCTATAAAATGGGAATATGAGAAAAAGAGGCAAAATCCATGCCTTCAGGTGTGGCTAGGTGGCACAGTGAATAGAGCACCCACCCTGGAGTCAGGAGGACCTGAGTTCGGATCTTAACACAAAACTAGCTGTGTGACCTTGTGCAAGTCACTTAAGCCCAATTGCCCTACCTTCCCCCCTCCAAAAAAAAAGCAAAAAAAAAATCCATGCCTTCCCTCTGGAAGTGATAAGATACATAAACAGGCATAGAAAAGGATCACAGAATTCTTAATTCACCTTCAAGTTTCAATAACTTCAAAAGGATAAATGCAACACATTTACAAAAAGAAAAATTTTAAAGGCTATTAAAATGTGAAAATATTGCAGTTTCTTATTAAAATTCAACAAAACTGCCATCTTGTACTGTATTAAACTCAAGCTGATTTTTGAACTTTATAAAAAAGCTTTTCCAGCTGCTGCTCAGTGACTAGAAGGATTGCATTTGTAATCACAGACTTAAGATCACCCAAAGAATGGGTTTTTATGCATATAGGATAGTTTTTGTGTGAATCCACAAGAAAAAGTTCAGTGGAGATAAATCAGGTAGCCAAGCAAGAAGGCCTCCTTTACTGCTCCACTGGTCTGAGAAAGTGTCATCTAGAAAAATTACAAAGATATTCGCAGCACTCTGGACAAGCTGAAGCAGATTCTACAAAGTTAGAAAAAAAAAAAAAACTAACACAAGTCCTAAAGATACACTGGTTGAAGGACCAGTTTCACTATTTATATAGTTGGGGGCTCATCGTAAGTTCTGGCCAACAGAGGAGACATTCGTTTTTTCCAGGCAAATCAGATAAGGCAGCCCAGCAGATAAGCTACTGCAGGAGTTGTGATCTGTGACAGTGAGGAGGCAAATTCAAATGAGGTTCTAGACAGGGAAGAGGGGCTCTGTGTGGTAAATGTGAACACTTTTCTGGTCCAAATTATGTTCATCCATCACATATTTACCAATGAGATCACAGATCCTGGGAGTATTGATTTATTGGCTTGGAGTCAGCCATTTTTAGACACATTGGAAATGATGACGATTATAACAGCAGTAACAGTAATCATATTTTAATAGATGTCACTGTGCCAAATAGTCAGAATTTTTAAAAATACATGATATGAAAAGCTTTTGAAACACAGAGACCTCACAGTAGAAATCTAGACCATGGGGGAACCAAGATGAGGTGTATATCTGATTGCATCTGCTGCTGGATTTGTCTCAAAGATGCTTCCAATGAGGAGCAGCTAGGTGGTGCAGTGAATAGAGCCCCAGCCCTGAAGTCCAGAGGACCTGAGTTCAAATGTGACCTCAGATGCTTGATACTAAGCTAGCTGTGTGATCTTGGGCAAATCACTTAACCCCAATTGCTTTGCCTTACCTCTTCCCAAAAAAAGTTTAAAAAAAGATGCTTCCAATGAGCTGACATTCTAATACTTTTATTCAATTACAAAAATCAGTTATTTTAATTTGTCAATGCAATAGTCTGTGGAACATTAAATATAAAAGAATAATAGCTGGGTAGTGACTTGTCCCAAGAACCCTTTCCATGCAAACTCCATCAAATGAGATGAATAATAATAATAATAATAATTCATTATAATAATTCATATTTCTGTCTTGTGTTAGTGTTCTCAAATTTTTTCTTCACAAAACTGCTATGGGCTAGAGAGGAGGAATATAAGATTTGAGGATCAGAGATTTAGAACAGGAAGTCACCTCAGAAGCCACTTAGTCTGACAACATCATTTTACAGCTGAGGAAACTGAGTCAGAGAAAATAAGGGCCTTAGGATCACAGATCTAAAGCTGGAAGAGGTTTTGGAAGCCCTCTAGTCCCTGCCAAGTTCCCCAAATCAATAAATATCAAAGCTATAGTTCCTCTCCTTATCCCTGTAGAGTTAACTAGGGCTCACTATGCTATATCTGAAGCAGGTTCTGAACCCTGGTCTCATGACCGATTTCAACATAACATGGATATTGGACAAAATTCTAGATCTTGGCATGTTTTGAATGTCTTCTTCAAAGATATTCAAAGCAGAGGGTCAGTTACTAGGGCTCTTAAAATAATCCAAAATCCTTGGTGGCAAACTTGTAGGACATTTAAGTGATAGTTTCAGAGATTAATATATCAGTCTTTCAATGATCATTTTTCCTCCAAAGGCCAAGTTGGATTGGGAGGAAATGAACTCCTTGGAGTCCCTAAAAAGCATGGTAGAGATTCTATTTATTACACTGATACTTAATAAAACCTCTAATGTTGCCTGCAAAATCAGGTTGTGGACATTACTTACTAGATTGGGTTAATTATTCAAGTCTGCCAATAGAAGCTCATAACAGAAGAGCACTCTGAGGAAGGCCAAACATTGGTCTTTTTGCTGGACTAATTGTGGCTATAGTGTCATTATGAAACACCAAGACACACTCTGAGGGATGGCAAAGTACTGTCCTAGTAAATTAAAAGCTTATCCAAAGCAACAAACTGAACACAAGAGAAGCGAGACCATGGAGACCCATAAGGGACTAAAAATCTTATTGATCTATCCACCCGTCAGTATCTGACTATGACAGTGGCTATATTATTGACTGGTGAATCAGCCCCAGTCTGATGCTAACCCTGCTAACTGCCTGTAGGAAAGTCACCAATCATATCTGGAGCTTGGCATTTCTGCTAGTTTCTGTTTCCCAGAAAGTGGCTTTTCTTGGTTTCTGCATTTCCCAGCACAGCTAGCACAGGTGATTTCTGTAGAGAGTGTTTCTTTCTCTCGATGTCCTGGATAAGGGCAGTGGGAAAGGATTTCATACATCAATAGAGCAAACAAGAGAGTCCTCAGGCCAGTGGGAAACTGCTTCAGTGACAAAACTCCAGCTGTGTAAGGACTTTTCACATCTAGATCCTGAGTGGGGAGTCAACCAGCCTTTGAGATAGTAATCCAGGCTGCTGCCACCCTCTCCCCCTATTATATACTGATGGAGTCACCAGGTCCTCAGTAATTGGGAATTTGAGGTTTGGGAAGTCACATAGTGACGATGAGCTCACAA
The DNA here is from genome assembly GCA_028627135.1 of Pseudochirops cupreus. Lineage (NCBI taxonomy): Eukaryota > Metazoa > Chordata > Mammalia > Diprotodontia > Pseudocheiridae > Pseudochirops > Pseudochirops cupreus. Next base: position 32,966,760 of record CM053580.1, on the reverse strand, counting down.
TTTACAGAGCTGCTGGTTAGTACTTTCCCTTCAGTATTCCTGTAAAAGAAACTTCTATCATTCTGTAACCTTGGCATCTAGAGTGGCTAATTCCTGTTTTCTGTAATTTGAGCCTGGGTACTGACTGGCTTGCCCACCAAATTAACACACGGTCTATCCATTCATCTTCCTGCCTGCCTGTCACTAGCTAGGACTACTATTTAGACCATACTTTAAATTCTTCGTAGGACTTTACAGACCTAATTTCACCTGAGCCTGCATAAACAATGTAATGCAGTGCTATAAGTATTGTTATTTCCACTTTGCAGATTAAGAAACAGATTTATGGAGGTTCAATGACTTGGTTAGGGTCTCCCATATAGTAAGAGTCTGTGGGAAATTTGAACCCAGATTGTCCTGACTGCAGGCTAATGTTCCATCTATTAAATCACACTGTTCTCTTCCTTCCCCCCCTTTCCCCTCCTTGTCTTCCTCCTCTTTTCCCTCTCTTCTTCATGTTTTTCTTCTCCTCTCTCCCCTCCTTTCACTGTTTCTCCTTTCACCCTTTCCTCCCTCTTTTCCCTTTCACTTTCTCAATCTCTTAATCACACTCCCTTCTACTATGCCTCTCCCTCCTTATCTCACCCCACTTTTCTTTTCTTTCCCCCTTTCCCTTTCTCTGCTTATTTTTATTCCCTCTTTTACCATCTCCCAAGCCCATTCCCTCTCACAATGCCTCTCTCTCCCTCTTTCTCCAAATCTCATTTTCCCTCACTCCCTGTCTCTCCTTTTCTCCCTCTCATCTTCTCTCTCTTCCTCCCTCTTGTCTCTGGCTCTCTCTGTTTCTCATATATCACCTTTGTATAAAGAATCATTCTGCTAATTCATTTCCAGTGCCTGATTTCCTGGTAACTATAGGATGGACACAGAAGCTATTTATAATGGTTAAAGGTGTTCTTATTTCACATCATTCACCTAAATCTGTTTTACTGCAACAAGCAAAGTGAGATGACTGGCCAAGATCAGGATGCCTGATGAGCTTTCTCTAGAAATTTTTAACCTTTAAGAAAAAAATAGCATTGCTAATAAAAAAAAAAGGAGCCAGGAAAAAGAAAAACCTGCAGGGAATGCAGAGCTCCTAGAAGCTTTGTCTGAGGTAGACTCTACAATGGCCAAAGGGTTGGAGAAGGATTAGGTGAGAAACCTTTCTGGTTAGTGGGAGAAAGAGTGTTGACCCCAGAGTAAGGGAACCTGGATTTGAATCCAGGCTCTGCAATTTACTACCTTAGACAAGTCACTTAACCTCCATGGGCCTCAATTTCCCCATCTGTAAAATGATAGGTGGGGGCTATATGGACTCCAACTTTCCTCCTTGGTCTAAATCAATGATTTTATAATCCTAGGATGTGAAAGTGAACTGGGAAGGATTGACTCTCAAGGTCATAATTCTGAATATTAAGTGAACTCTGGATTCTCAAGGAAGTGACTAATGAAGTTTAGCTTAGAGTTCACTGAGAGAAAAAAATAAAACAGATGTAACTCTATGGCAGAGATCCCACTTCCAGGCCAAGAAAGGAATGATTTACCATGATTTCTGGAGATGCTTCCCTTCTAAATAATAAAATAGCGTTTTATCCCAATGTCAGCCCTTTATGATGCATGAAACAAATGGAGTTAGGGAGGAGGGAGGTTGCACTAAGATGGTCTCTAAGGTCCCCATCTAGCTCTAACATTCTATGAGATAATAAAAGGATATGGGCTGATGGGAATTCGAGTGACTATTCTACCCTAGGTGAGGCCTCTTAGGATTCTGGGGAGCCCCTACTAGAAGCTGGAAACCCTGACAACTGGGGATCTTTAAGGGAATCTTTCATTGCCTAGGGGGTAAGACCATTAGCATGTCTGGGCAGCCCTTGAAGCTATGAAGGAAGACACTATCTGCATCCAGAGAAAGAACCAATACATAGATAGATAAATAGAAGTATTTACAGAATGGCATATATATATATGTGTGTGTGTGTGTGTGTGTGTGTGTGTGTGTGTGTGTGTGTGTGTGTATGTATATACATATGTGTGTGTGTGTATATATATATATGTATATATATATATATATATATATATATATATACATATATATGTATGTATGAGAGAGAGAGAGAGAGAGAAATATTTGTGTCCAATGGTAGCCATCTCTAGGGCTGGGGGAGGAGGAAGGGAAGAAAAAAGAAAGTTATAGAACTTTATTATATATTTAAAAGGATTAGCAAATTGTATGTAATAGATTTGCACTTCACGTGCAATCATCTTTTTTTCTTCTACTATGTTATAGAAATTATTGTTTTATTTCTTAAGTTCAGAATAAGCAAACAGATAAATAAATAAAAAAATTTTTTAGAAAAGAAACTAAACACCACCAAGAACCCACAATTTGTTTCGCCATTCTCCAATTGATAGGTATGTCTTTTGTTTCCCTATTTCTTCCTTCAAGCCTCAGTTAAAATACAATCTTTTGCAATAACCCTTTCCCAGGCCTCCTTAATCTTCGTACTTTTCCCCTGAGACTCTCTTTAATTTATATTGTACATTGTTTGTACATAGTTTTATGTTTTCTCTGCCATTACATGGTAAGTTCCATGAAAGCAGAGATTTATTCATTTGTTCATTAATTTATTTATTCAAATTCCTTCCTTCCGCCTTTCCTTCCTCCTTTCTCTCTCTCCCTCCCTTCCTCTCTCCCTCCCTTGCTTCCTTCCTTCCTTCGCTCCCTCCCTCCTTCCTTCCTTCCTTCTTTCGCCCAGTGCTTAGTTCAGTGCCTGACCTTGTAAGTATTTAATCACTGCTTGTTCAATGATTGGTTGTTACCCCTTCTTTGCTACCACAAGTAGTGCCAATTTAAATATTTTGGTTCATGTGAAGGTTTTATCTCTTTCCAATGACCTTCTTACTGTGTATCTATGACCAGTGGTGGAATCTTTGGGTTAAAAAGTATGGATATTTTAGTCACTTTTATTTAATAATTCCCCATTGCTTCCTAGGATGGTTGTAGCAATTCACACCTCAGGCAGCAATTCATTAGTATATTGTACTTATACTTCTGGCAGCTTTGTGGTGAAATGGATGGAGTAACTGGCCTGGAATCAGAAATACTCCTCCTCCTGAGTTCAAATCTAGCCTCAGACCCATCCGAGCTGTATGACGCTGGGCAGGTCATTTAACCTTGTTTGCCTCAGTTTCTCTTCTGTAAAATGATCTGGAGAAGGAAATGACAAACTACTCCAGTATCTTTGCCAAGAAAACCTCTAATGGGGTCACAAAGAGGCAGATATAACTGAAACAACTCAACAACAACAATTTATCTTCCTATAGATTGCTTTTCCATCAATGACAGCCATTGAACCAAATATCAGAATAAGCCAAACTTAAGACCATAACTTTTAGTTGCTGTGTCACAAAGTAGTTAACTAAGATTTAAAAAAATAGCAAAGCATATCCAATCATATTGTTATCACTATTGTTACTGAGAGCAAAAATTCTGTAACATCAACAAATATTATGAAATTACTTACAAATAGACTTTCATTTTGTCTTTATCCCATCCTTTGAAAATGGCTACTTTGTGTTTGTCTGATGTTATAATTATTCAAGCAGCAATGTGTGCATGTAACTAAATTGAAAAATATACAACAGTTATTGGTGTGTGCTCGATTTTTTTTTTACTGATAGGAATGATTGAGTAGAAAAGTTTGAAGACCTCTTCCCTAGGGGAAAAGATGTAGGATCCTCGGGGATGGGGGGTGTTGTATATTTTTGAAAAATCTCTTGCACCCAGCACAGTGCCTTGCAAGGGTTGGTACTTAATATACCTGCCTGTGCTAATTGAAATGAATTGAGTGGAAACTGACATCAGACTCACCTGTCGAAATTTGCAGAAACATCACTAACCTGGCTCCAACGTCATAGCTATCCTGTACATGTTGAATATGTGTATGGGGGTGATGATGATAGCTAGCATTTATGTAGGACCTACTATGTGCTAGGCATTATGCTCAGTGTTTTACAACTATTGCCTCATTTGATTTTCACAACAACTGAGAGGTAGGTGCTCTTATTATCACACACCCCCATTTTACATTTGAGAAAACTTAAGTAAACAGAGGTTAAGTGACTTGCCCATAGTCACACAGATAATAAGCATGTGAGGCTGGATTTGAATTCAGGTCTTCCTGACTCCAGGCCTCGTGCCCTATCACCTGGACCACCTAGTTTGCTGCTGCTGCTGGGTAGGATGTTCCTAAAATATCCAAGACCATAAATCTGCCCCGACCCTGTTAGTGCTTTGATTATCATACTTTTGAAGGAGTCTCAAGACAAACCCTTCAAAGGCTGCTGTCCTAGCCCTCACCCTTTACTCTTAGAACACCAGTGGTTGAAGGCAGGGGCTATTTTTCTTTGATTTGTGTTTGTATCTCCAGTGCTGAGACTGTAATAGGTATTAAATGCTACTTGAAATTCATTGAAAGTAGGGATCTGTGCCTAGTGCCTAGCATACCATAGGCACTTAATCAATACTTGATGATTCATTGATTGATTGAATTATAGTTGGTATTACTGTCTGGTGTGGACTGGTTAGGTGCAGCTAGGAGGTGAGATGAATAAAGCATCAGGCCTGTACTCAGGAAAATTTGAGTTCAAATCCAGCCTCAGACACTTGCTAGCTATGTGACTCTGGGCAAGTCACTTAACCCCTATTTGCCTCAGTTCCTTATCTGTAAAGTGGAGACACACTGGAGAAGGGAATGGCAAACCACTCCAGTATGTTTGCCAAGAAAAGATAGAGTCTCACTTGACTCAACAACAACAACAACAATATGAGTTGGCTACAAGTGGCAGCTGAGGTCAAATCCTGTGATTCTGTCACTACTCTCATTGCAGGTGAGTCATCTGGGGAAATTTTTGTCCACATCTGCAAATAGCTACCGACGCACATTTTCCTGTCCACCTCCAATCACTGCAGGGCCCCAGTCTTCTGGTAGCTACACTATGAATGGAAAACCAATTAAATAGACCAGTGGTCTGCCAGATGAACATTACCAGAAGCTTTTGTACTATCTTAGAAATGGATTCTGTCCTGAGTTATTCATTGTGTGGCTGAAGTTGTCTAGAACATTCACAGCCTTCTATGTAGGAGGGGCCCAGATTTTGTCGGCCTTGTAAAGCAGACAGATAAGGAAGTTTCACAAAGGAAACATGACTTATTTATGCTCCCAAGATGTTTTTGTTGCTCTAGTTTATTGGCCGGTCATGTTTCACCAGGATCTAAAGCTCAGGTCTATGCCACCTGTGAATGTGTACAGGCTGCAGGCTGTGGGGCTGTCAGGGCTCATCTTATCATTCTGTCTGTCTCACTGTTTCCATTCATAGCCTATATCCCACCCCAAACACTTTATTTTTACAGTTATGCTTCATTGATCCAGACTCATGAGGGTTAACAGTTCTGCAAGAAACCAATATTTTAGATAATTGAAGCATGATTTCACAGATAATAACTTACAAAGGAAGAATGGTGGAGCATAAGACCGGTGCTGGATCCTGTTTCTGCCCCTAATAACCTGTCTGATCTTTATCATTTCATCTCTTGAGGCTTCTGTTTCTTAATCTGGAAAATGAGAGTGTCTTCTGCCCCAAAATTCTGTGAAAGTAATCAGTCCTCTAAGGTCTCTCCCTTAAAATAGAATCATTTGAGGAAACCCTTTCTAAAATGCATTATATACTTACCTGCCTATTAAAAAGATGATAAGATCTATAATTTCATTGAGCCTTGAAAGAAGGTAAGGATTCTAGGAAGTATGGGGAGAAGGGACTGTATTCCAGGGATAGTGGACAGGCCTGGACAAAAGCATATTTTCTTAGAGGTGGGAAATACAACACTGGATTCTAGGAATAGAAAGTAGGCCAAAGTATCTGGATCAATGACTATACAGAAGGGAGAAGGGTGACATGCTTTTGTAAAGGCAGGTTGGAGGCAGGTTGTTAAAGGGCTTTAAAGACCAAGTCGAGGAATTTCTATTTTATCCTAGAAGCAAGAAGAAATTGCTGAAACTTGTTGAGTAGCAGACTGATGTGCTTAGATGAGCCCTGGAAGATGATTCTGGAAGCAGCAATAAGGCTTAATTGGAGAGGAAAGATACTGGAAACTGGCGGGAGGCTGCTGAAATAATTGAGGTTTAAAGGGAACGAAGGTCTTTTTAGGGTGGGAGCTGGAGAGAAGGGCACAGATGTGAGAGATACTTTGGTGGTTGACTCCACAAGAATTGGCAAGTGACTGGCTATGGGAGAGGTGAGGGAGAGGGAAGATTCAAGGATTACTTGGAGAAGGGATACAGACTGGACTTTTGATTTCCTTGGTAATTTCAAAGGGATCCACATTGTGGAAAATACTCCTCCACTGATAAAGATCCGCAATTTACCTGTAATCCAGAAATTTGCTTGGGAAATGGCAAAGGGGATAAAAAATGAAAATAGTTAGCATTGAAGGGGAGGTGTGGAAGACAGGCACACTAATGTTTTGTTGGCAAAGTTGTGATCAGTATAACAATTTTGAAAAGCAATGTGGAATTATGTAAATAACGTGACTAAAATGTCTATACCCTTTGATTTAAAGATTCTACTGCTAGGCATAAACCCCAGAGAGGTCACTGATAAAAAACAAACAAAAGCAAAGCAAAAACAGACTTAAAGATATTCCACCTAATATTCATGGCGCACTTTTTGTTGTAACAAAAAACTGAATACAAAGTAGATGCCCGTTAGCTGAGGAATGGTTAAACAAATTCTTGGTACATGAATGTAATGGAATATTACGGGGCTGTTTGAAACCATGGGCATGAAGAATATGGAAAAACCTGAATAGACTTATGCAAACTGATGCAGAGGGAAGGAAGTAGAGCCAGGAAAATAATAGAGACAATGATTACAAAAATGTCAGTGGAAAAAAACCACTCCAAAAGAACTGAAACTGAATATTCTAACAGTACAAAAACAAGACTTGGTCCCAAAGAAGAGAAAAGAGAAGACAAGTTCTCTCCCTCTTTGTTGCACCCTTCCTACTCCTTAGCAGAATTAGGGAGTGGGGGATCACGGATATGAACACTGCATACAGCATCAGATTATTTCGATGTGTTGATTGGTTTTGCTGATTTTTTTCTTTTCTTCTCTGGGAGAGGAAAGAAGGAAGGATCTAGGGGGAATTATGTGTCAGAGGCATGACTTTCGCAGACTGTTGTTCTTTTTTAAAATATGTTTTTATTGATATCTCCTATTTTTTATATTACCACAATATCCCCCATATCCCTCCCTCATCTCTCCCAGAGAGCAATCCCATATAACAAATAATATTTTTTAAGAAAAAAGAGAATGTCATTGCTATATCAAATAGTCTGAAAATATATACACTATGAAACACTCATGGACCTCCCACTTCTGCAAAGGGTTGAATTTTCTCATAGCTTTTATTTCTATCCATTCCTGTTCTTTTCAATTTTGGAACATTAACTTTTGATTGTCCTTTTTTATTATCTTTCCATTTATATTGTTTATAGTTAATATTTTTATGTTTACTTCACTGCCTTGGTTTATATAGATCCTTCTTTGTCTCTCTGTATTCATTATATTTATCATTTTTATAGCAGAGCAATATTCCATCACATTCATGTACCATAATTTGTTTAGTCATTCCCCAGCTGATAGACACATAACTTGTTTCCTATTCTTTGCTTTTGCAAAACATGGCAATACAAATATTTTTTAATATATAGGGACTTTCTTATCGATGGTCTCTTTGGGATATAATTCCAGTTATACAATTGCTTGGTCAAAGGGTATGGACAGGTTAGGCACTTTATTTGCATAATTTCAAAGTACTCTTAAAAATGGTTGTACTGATTCACAGCTCCACCAACAATGCACTAGTGTGTCCACCTTCCTACAATCCCTCCCACATTGGCTATTACCATCTTTTGTCATCTTTGTCAATTTGCAGGCATGAAGTGAGACTTCAGGATGTTCTGATTTGCATTTCTCTTATTATTATGATTTGGAACATTCTTTCAAATGATTGTTAATAACCTGCAATTCTTTTAAAGAATTGCATATTCTTTATATCCACTATATATTATATCCTGTATATATAGAATTATATATGTATAATAAATTTATATATATATATTTTATCCTGCATATCTTCATATCCTTTAACCTTTTATTTGTGACTGGTTTTGGGTTTTATACATATATATATCTCTCTCTCTATGTAGGTATGCATATAAACATGTATGTTTAACATCACAACATGTATATGTATAGTGTGTGTTTGTGCGTAATTGTTTATACATCTTGGCTACCAAACTATCGTTAGAGAAATTTGATACAAAGATTTTTTCCTATTGTATTTGTGGAGAAGCTTTTTGGTTTCATGTAGTCAGTTATCTGTTTTAACCCTCACTTCTATCTCTTGATTGGTTAAGAATACATCTCCTATCCATAGCTTTGAAAATTTTATGATCTGCTTCTCTTCTAATTTTCTTTTTGTAGTATGATTTAATATCAAGGTACTGTATCTATTTAGAATTTATTGTGGAATTGTTGTGCTTTTTTTTTTTGAAGGGCAATTGGGGTTAAGTGACTTGCCCAAGGTCACATGGCTAGTTTTTGTGCTAAGTGTCTGAGGCCAGACTTGAACTCAGGTCTTCCTGACTCCAGGGGCAGTGCTCTATTCACTGTGCCACCTATCCACCCCTTGTTGTGCTTTTTGAAATCTCTTTTCCACTGTTAATTTTTCTCTCCTTTCTCATCATCATATTATTATCTTATAACGACAACAACCCCAAACTGGAAATTAGCTTGGCAGAGTGGTAGGTGCCAGCTTTTGAACTCTGGCCCTGTGATTTACTAGCTGTATGACCCTGGATGAATCACTCTGTCTTTGTGAGCCTCAGTTTCTCCACTTGTTAAATAGGGATGCTAATTATATTTGCACTGAATAGTTTTGATGTTTGAGGAAACTTTTGAGAAAGAAAGCATAGTATGGTGAATCAAGTTCTAGATTTGAAGGTAGGAAGATCTGAGTTTGAATATCACCCCAGACAACCTTTGTTATAACCTGTATAACCTTGGGCAAGTTACTCCTCTTTTCTGGGTCTCACTTTTCTCATCTTGTAAAATGAGGAGATTGGACTTACTGACCTCTAAATGTTAAACAGACATTTAGTAATGTTACTTGTGACTCTCAGCATACCAGCCTGGAGTAGTTGTCTTAGCTGCCCATTCTTATTAATTGTTTCTTGGCTGCTGTGGACACCATGGACCCCAAAGATAGCAATGCAGAATTCAAACGTTAGGAAGTATTTATTAATCAGTCAGTCAATAAGCCTTTATCAATGCTTTCTAAGTGTCAGGCACTGTTCTAGGAGCTAGGGATACAAAGACAAAAAACAAAATAGCTCTTGCCTTCAGGAGGCTTACCATCTACTTGGGAACATGACAGTGAAACAAAGGGCCACTGTCCACCTCAATGGAACAGGTCAGTTCCCACCTGGCTATTTCCTTGTAGAGCCTTCAAGGCCTATAAGGGCCAAGTTAGTTTACATGGCTACGCATTATTATGTGTGCTCCGTACCTGAAATCACAAGAGACAGAAAGTTTGTTCCAGATGTGCCAGTCCCCATCATCTAAATGCCAACAGACGGAGTGCTTTGCGCAGAGATGACTCCCTTGGAGCCACTCGGCAGATAACTGATGGGCTTTGTGGATAAATTCTGATGCACAGGCTCTCTGCGATAACTCTCACAAAGCCTTCTGTTCACTGGGTAAAGGATATCCGTGCACAGCAGTTTCAGCTGCAAATTGCCTCACTGAAGGATAACCATTTTTAGGGAGCCATAAAGTTTTTTTTGGGGGGGGGTTAGGGCGGGGAGTGATACTGTCTTTGACAAACTTGAAGCCTAGAGATGGATTCTGCTCCCTTCAATATTAGCAAACTTGTTCCCGTTTCTGAGACTGACTTGGTGGGGTCGGAGGGGTGGGGGGTGGGGCGGGCGTGTGGATAAGATAGGGGTAAATTTAGGGAGGAGTGAGACTCCATGCCAGATGGTTCCTATGTATTTTGATTCTGTTTTGGGCGGATGTGCTGTTCTGTGGACATCAGTGGAAAGAGTACTCGCTCTAGTCAGAGAAATGGGTTCAAATGCTGCCTCTGATGCTTACTACCTGTGTGACTTGGACAAATCACTTAATCTCTATGGGCCTAGTTCTCCTCCTCTGTGAAATGAGGGGTTACATTATAGGGTTCAGATCCCTTATAATTCTAGATCTCTGCTGCTAAAACAATATGAGTGTTGTCTTTTATATATGATAGGTTAGGGTATGTATTTCCTGGTTGATGTTGTCCAGGTAGAGGGTATGTGTGTGTGTGTGTGTGTGTGTGTGTGTGTGTGTGTGTGTGTGTGTGTGTGTGTGATGGGGAAACTATTGCTTGTGGGCAAACTAACACACTAAATTTGTTTCAGGCATGATCTCAGTGTATGATCAAGCCCAAATCTCTTAGTAACAGCAATAGGAATTAACAATTACAAAACATACCATTTTAGTTGAAGATCACAACTCTGGGAAGCAGCTTTTCTCAGTATTAGTCTTCTCCTTTTATAGATGAAGAAACGGAAGCTAAGAAGAGTTAAGTGACTGATCCAAGGGCACCAGGTAGCACCAGTCATCCTAAGAGGTGGACTTAAACCAAAGAAATTCTGACTTTCCATTTTTCAGCTCCATGACATGCTGAGGTCCTCGCCATTGAATTCTCAAGAGTATTCATGTAACACCAACTTCAACAGTTACTCTCTATAAGACTGTATATTGTTGCTGTGTCTTTAAGAGAGAGGAATAAAATCTTAGAGAGTGTTAACTGTCATGACAAGAGAGAGACTGTGTGAGCTACATTAAGGTGTAAGACAATTTCTTCCTTGGAGACTGTGTAAATCAACTGTCAAGGAGGAAAAAAAGTCAGAAGAGATATTTTGATAGAACAACTTTACCTCCTATTTTTTGAAGGCATTATTAAGAAAATTCCTTAGAGACTTGAATTTCTATTCCATATGTTTTTCCTCTGCTTTCGAAGACCACAGAATTGACTCTTGGCTATGAACTTTACTCAATGCAATATGTTCTACATAATTATTTATGGCCTTGTTTTATTATGAGCTACTGTAATAAATTATAAATACAGTGACATGGATGTTGTTCCAGCTTATGAGACTGGAGTTTGAGATGCAGAGAGAAAGCAAGTAGCAAGATCATATGGGGAAAGATTTCTTTGGTTTATTCATAAGCAGTGATGGGGGCTCTTAGCTAACTAATTAATGAGAAAAACAACACATTGCTATTAATTTTTGAAGAAATATCAGAACATAGCCCTTTATTGTCCTAGAACCTGGAATGAGAATTAATAAGGAAATAGACCAGTAGCAGTTAAAGAGGGGTGAATGCTGGTGTGTTTGTTGAATAACTTATTCTATAATGTGGTCAGGGTAGCTAGGTGGTGAAGTGATTAGAGAGCTGGACCTGGAGTCAGGAAGATTCATCTTCCCGACTTCAAATCTAGCCTCAGACACTTATAGCCATGGGACCTTGGGCAAGTCACTTAACCCTGTTTGCCTTAGTTTCCACATCTGTAAAAGCTGGAGAAGGAAACGGCAAACCACTCCAGTATTTTTGCCAAGAAAAACTCAAATGGATCATAAAGATTCTGACATGACTGAAATGACTGAATGACAACAAAAAACAAAAATTGTAGCACATAGTCCCAAAGAACGCGCTCTATATGTGGCAGTCACATCTGTGTTACATTTATTTTCACAGCTAAAGTTTATTGCATAATAGGATGATAGAGAGAGTTCAGAAAAATTGGAAATTTTACTAATATCAAAGACTGAATCATTTTACATCTCTGTAGTGGTTTATATTTGTCTAATAAAGTTTTCTCTCATTTTCTTAAAACAAAAAAAACAAACAATAAAATCCTACAGAGCTTTGGGCTAAATCTGAAATAGGAATTGGACCAACACACCCCTTGGGCCTCAGTGTTCAGCCCCCACAAAATGAGGAGCTAGACCAGGGGTGGAGAACCAGCTCCCTTGAGGCCACATGTGGCCCTCTGGGTCCTCAAGTGAAGCCCTTTGAATTCAAATGGATTCAGTTAAAGGTCCTTGAAGGCCAAGTCAAGTAAAAAAACTTGAGGACCTAGAGGTTCAAAAGTGGCCTCAAGGGTTGTCCAACCCTAGGACAGACTATAAAGTCTCAAAAATTCCTCCCAGCTCTCATTCTGTGATCCTATGATCCAACTACCCTTATTGATAGTGCCTTCTCTCTGTTGATTACCTTCAATTTATCCTGTATATTTCTGGTTTCAGCATTGTTGGCATGTTATCTCCCTCATTGGACTCTGGATTCCTTAAAAGCAGAATTGTTTTTTTTTTTTAAATAAGTCTTTCTTTGTATACCCAGCACTTAGCCCAATGCCCAGAGAATAGATGCTTGTTGCCTTATGACATAAATTCAGCTGTGTAAATGACTATTCTTAATAATTTCCTTCAAAACAAGCTATTTTTTATTAGATAAATTATTTATTTCCTATTGGCATCCAACCTCCCAGAAAAACAGGAAAATATACCATAAAAATCATATCAGAATTGCCCCTTGCCTATTCCACTTTCCCAGCTACTTGTGATTACATGCTTCAGAGAGAGTCCCATATCTCTGTGGCTAGATCGGCTCAGCCCAAGAATATATTACTTTTCAATTTTTGCTCTTCTTTCAAGTTTCTTTCCTTCCTCATTTCTTCAGGCTTCTGAATCTGAATCAACACCCAGCTCGTCTTTTCCTCAGTTTTGCTACCAAACCTTCCACATTTCTTCTTCCTGAACATTTCCTCAGACTGTCAGGAGGCAGCCCCTCTGCCTTGTGTGAGCCCATTAGGAAATCTTCTGTTTACAACCCGGAGACAGGTAGATGTCTAGAGTTAGCACTCGGCAATCCAGCAAGCACTTTTTCCCTGCCATTATCAGTCAACCCATCACCTTCTCTGACTTTGAATTTGAAAAGAGAAAGAAGAAATGCTTGGATTCAGGAAAGAGACTATTCAGACTAGATATCTAATCTGTGTTGTGAAGTAGGAAATTGAAATACAATTCTAGAAAAATCAAAGTCAGTGAATCAAAAGCATTTTTTGTTTTTCTTTTAAATTTCTTTTAATGACTTTCTGAACTAATTTTTTTTTAATTTCTGTAATTCTTTTGGTTAGTCTGGAAATGATTCAAGATGTATCATACCATAATAGCTAGAATATTGGACTTGGAATTTGGAAGACCCGAGTTCGAATTTGTACATGTATTAGCTTGTGTTTGTGGACAGATCACCTAATCCTTCTAAAGCTCAGACTCTAAGTTAGAGATGTGTTGGTATCTGCATAAGTGGTCCAAATGTATAGGTTGCTCAGGGATGAGTTAATCTTATAGTTTTACCTAAATGTTAGCTCCCACTTCCCTTAAGGAGGTGTCGATCTGCATTAGTATGTTTGTGGAGTTGTTCAACTGCTAGGCATGGTTTTCTCTTTCCCTATTCACATTGGCTCCTTTCCCCCACTATACACACTACTTTTGTTGTTATTGTTCAGTCACGTCCAACTCTTTGTGACATTGTGGACAATATTGTCCGTGGGATTTTCTTGGCAAAGATTCTGGAGTGGTTTGCCATTTCCTTCTCCAGTGTAGTAAGGCAGAGTTAAGTGACTTGTCCAGGGTCACACAACTAGTAAAGTGTCTGAAACCAGATATGAACTTAGGTGTTCTGGACTCCATGCCTAGCACTCTATCCACTGAGTCATGTGGCTGTCCCTACCTTTATCGAACACCAATTTGGATGTCATGGTTAAGAAGCTACTGTTTTCATTTCCCTTATGGGATCTGACCGTGCTTTGCTTTCAAGTACTTGTACCTTTTATGTTTCTTGATGTGTACAAATAAACAAAAGATTACAGTAGGGTCCCTTAGAAATCTGTCTCCCAGGTTAGCATATGAATGGGGAAACAGGAAATGCTCCTGGAAAATAGCTTCTTGAGCATGTGAAAGATAGGTTTCTAGATATTGTCAAGTGGAAATAGACAACTATTAAAGGAAAAAAAGTGTTTCTTGATTAGAATTTTTGGCCACATATGACAGATTACATGCTAATGTTTTAGGGTTCAACTATAATGGTTTTACTATTGTCAATATCCTATTCTGATATTTCGCATGGACATGGTGTAACATGTCAGAGGGAATGTGAGTCTTAGAATCAGAAAGACCTACCTGAGTTTGAATCTTTTCTCAGACTTTTACTGTGTGACCCCAGTAAAATACCTAGCCTTAGTTTCTTCATCTGTAAAATGGAGATAATAATACTACTTGTAGCACTCACTTCATCTAGCTGTTGGAAAAATAAAATGACGTAATGTACGGAACACACTCTGCCAACTTTGGTTGCTACATATCAGTGATGATGATGATGATGATGATGTGATGACGATGGTAACAATGGACCTGACCTTGGCTTTTTGCAGTGGCTATCAGTGAAGCACAAATAGATTCTATGAAATTGGAGAGGTGACAGTGTTGTCTGAGAAACCATCCAGGAGCATTTGGAGAGGCTCAGCTTCTGATTGTGTGACTGGTGGGGATTTGCAGTTGACCAGGGATCTCGCTCCCATCTCTAAGATTCCAAGACCTAATTTAGGAGTCATTTCCATTTTTGTTTCCATTTTCTTGCTTGGTTGAAGGGTTTAAGCAGGTCCCTCTAGCCTGGCTGTCAAGACCAGGACAAGTCCTCAGACAAATGCCTGCTAATTGCCTGTCAATTGTTCTGCTCTCCTAGCCAGTCTTATCTTTCTCACCTTCTATTGTTGCTTGCAAATTCCCAGTAGTGAAGAGAGAGGAGCTTCATTGTCAGCATATTCTGGAGCAGCAATAGGGGTACAAAGGACAGAGTGTGTAGACCCTTTTCTCCTCTGTCTAGGCTCTGCACCCAACTTCAGCCTTACTTAATATGTTTAGCCATCTCCATGCACTTGGTTAAATGCCCAGTTGGCTCCCTTTGGTAATAAAGAGCCAGTCTACCTTCTCATGTCTTTAAATAAAGCCCACAGAAGCTTGTTTGGGCAACAAGCTTGAGAAGTTTAGAATTTCTCTTTCCTCACTTGGGACTTTCTCTCTTCTTTCTAATTTGTAAAGCTAGGAAGTGAGGGCAGAAAAGCCAAATGGTGTAATAGCACCTCCATAAAATCTTCGAGAATAAAATTACTTCATCTGGAAGGAAATGCTTCTTTCACCAACAGCTAATGCGTTAATAATGATTTTCAAAGCAGGAAAGATTAAACTAGGCAATACTGGAATCTTAGCTGCCTGAAAATTCTATTCGATACAATTTATGTGTATTTAAAAATGATGCTGAGAAGAAATATAGAGTGGTAGATAAAAAAATCTGATTTGGGATCAGGAAGTACTGGGTTAAAATCCTGCCTCTAATACATGCTGCTTACCCTTGGGTAAGTCACCTAATCTCTCAGTGCCCCAGGATCATCTGAGTAGTACAGCAGGCAGTCATCTGTATTGATAGAAGGAGTTTTCTCACTGGGAATTCCCTATGAAAATGAAGTCACAAATCAGATCTGGTCCCCCTAAAGAACAATGGTCATAGATCTACAGCTAGACGGGGTCTCAGGCCTTTTTGTCCAAACCCTTGTTTTAGAGATGAGGAAACTGAGGCCCAGGAAGGTTAACTCACTCACCAGAGGTCACAAGCAAGCTGGGGGAGGGGGAGTCATTCAGACCCAGGTCCTCTGACTCCACATTCCATGCTCCTCTCATTGTGCCATGCTGTCTCTTTATGTAAAATGGCTTTCATAAAAAGACAATCCATTAGTGAAAAATGCTTGAAAAATATTTGTATGTAAGCCAATGTCTACATGGGGCCACATGGATTAGGGAATTTAGACATTTATCTGGATAATTAATCCCACCAAAAATACTTCAGCTTAAACCATCTTGCTAAATGAGGTATTTTCATCCCCGTAGTATAACCATCCAGATGTTTACCTTGATTCTACAGATGTTGACCTGGCCAGAGTTAGAAATCTGTATCCCAGGTTAGCATAGGGATAGAAAACAGGGAAAGCTGCTAGAAAAGGTCTCCTTGAGAATGTGAAAGACACTAAAAAAAGCAGACAAAACAATCTCTTTAAGGGATAACCTGACCAGGGGATCAAAATTACAGGGAGACATTTTGCAACCTAAGAAATAGATCCCAGATTTGTGGAATTACCTCAAAATCAAGTCAGGGAAGAGGCAAATCTGAACTTTGGAGACAAAATAAAGCCCAAAGCCAAGTGCTAGCACTGCCATTTGGCAGCCTCCCACGCCTTCGTTTCCTCCCTTTGGATGGCCATGCCACTCTGGATCAATTGTCTGAAGCAGCCCTGCTGCTCTCATTCTATCTCCTTGTAGTCCCTGGGTACCTATCAATAGTCCCAGAGAGTTACTAGCTAAGAGGCAGACAGCAGAGTAAACAGACAGTACCTGGGAAATGTCAGTTAATGTCCAGCTTCTCCCGCTTCCCTCTCATCACTTTCTGCTCTGTTGCTCTCTCTTTCTCAACAGGTCTGAGAGATACATTGGGCTAGCAGAGAGTTGCAAGGGTTGTCAAGAGGCAGATTTGGGTAGGATGAGAGAGGCAGAGAACCTACAAGTAATCAAGGGTAGAGGGGTAAAGGAAAGGTAAGAGATATAGAGGCTGGTTTCCTGGGAGGGGGATGGCATTGAACTTTGTGCATCAAGGTACAGTGGTTTATCCAGCTCTGGAAGGGAGGGGATCAGACTCCCATTCAGAGCATTCAACTCCCAAGTTCAATAACCACTTGCCTGTAGCCACTGACCAAAGGAAAAAATTAAAAGGCTATTGTCTTCATAACTTCTTGCAATATGCCTTCTCGAATTTTTGCAGATTCACCAATGGCAGCCCGCTTGATGCCCTTAAAGGAGGGTGGCCCCCTTTCCTTACTTATACTCTGAATTATCTCATCCAACCGTCAGCATGCTGTGTGGACCATTTAAACATGACTTTAGCAGAAAGGAGAAATTGTTCTGGCCATAAGAAAAAGGTTTAAGTCTGAAGAACTCGATTTGGTTTATATGATAACAATAACTATACCCTCCCATACCAGAGCACCTTGGAAATATTCTCCATAACCCTCATAAAACTGATATTTTCATCTTCCTAAACGAAGGAAACAAGAATTTATTAAATGCTTACTATGTGCCAAGCATGGGCTAAGGGCTTCCCAAAGATTATCTCATTTGATCCTCACAACAACCCTGGCAGGTGGGTGGTTTAATTTCCCTCTCCCTGCTTTTTTATAGTTGAAGAAACAGTTAGTGACTAGTGCAGATTATGTGACTTGTGCAGGGTGACACAGTTAGTGTCTGAGGTTGAATTTGAACTTAGGTCTTCCTGATTTTAGGTCCAGTGCTCTATTTACCGTGCCACCTTAGACATTAGAAATGATTGACTCTAACCCTCACATTTTGCAGATGAGGAAAATAAGACCTCTTCCTGTGTGACTTACCTACTGATAAATAATAGAGGGAGGAAGCCCTCCTGACTTCCAGTCTAGCCTTCTATCCACTGTGCCAGAGGTGTTAAACACCGGTCAGATTAAAGTGTAATTGGGGAATATCTAACAAAATAAATAAAATACAATAGACCATAGACAATGTTAATATATGGTTTCCCAAGTTGAGACATGTCCTGCAGGTATCCTTAGGTATGGTTTAGTGGTCCTCATTTCTATTTCAGGTTGACACTTTCACACAAAACCATGCAGCCTCTTATAGGCAGAGGATTTAGGTTTCCCTTCTACTCTCTGTGTGACCTTGGACAAGTCACTGCCTCTCCAATATACCCTGTATATATCTTATCTGTACATAGTGGTTTGCATATTGTCTCTCCCATTAGAAATTGAGCTTCCTGAGGGCAAGGACTTCTTTTGCCTTTCTTTGGCTCCCCAGTGTTTAGAGAAGTGTTGGGCACATAGTAAGCTAATAATGAATGCTGGTTGACTGACAGACTCTCTGAGCCTCATTTCTCCCCACCTATAAAATGAGGTCTCTTGTGGCTCTAAATATATGATCTTGGGGCACCTAGGTGGTGCAGTGAATAGAGCACCCGCCTCGGAGTCAGAAGGACCTGAATTCAAATTCAGTCTCAGACACTTAACACATTAGCTGTGTGACCTTGGGCAAGTCACTTAACCCCAATGGCCCTGCCTTCCCCCTTCCTCCTTCCAATAAACAAACAAACAAACGAATGAATGAATGATCTTATAACCTCTTATTTCGCTAGAGAGGTGGGGAAACTATCAGCTGAGAATGTTGGTTTTAATGAAGTATCTTTGTTACAAGGGAGGACTCATTTATTGGTTACATGATTTCATTTCTCTGGACTTTAGTTTTCTTATCTGTAAAATAACTAAGTAAACCCAATACCCCTATTTACAAATCTTATGTGGCCCATGATGCTACATTGTAACACTTTTTTTAAAATGAATGATACATAGATAGAGCATTTATTAAGTGTTTCCTAGAGGCTGGGAGGAAGCAACTAGGTTGGCTTAGTAACTTAGTTGGCTGGAGTCAGGAAGACCTGACTTCAAATCTGGTCTTAGGTGAATGGCCCTGGACAAGTCATTTGACTTCTTTTTGCCTTAATACACTGGAGAATGAAATGGGAAACCATTCCAGTATCTTAGCCAAGGAAGTTCCATAAACGGTATTGACCTACTATGGACCATAGGGTCACAAAGTGTTGGACATGACTGAACAACAGTGGGTGCAAGGAACTGTGTTAAGGACTGGGATGCTGATATACAAAACAGATCTTGCTTTCAAGAGGCTTACATTCTAATGGGGAAGACAGCACATAGAAAGGAACTAGGAAGGAGCTAGGGCTGCCTCAGGAGCATAGTGTGGAAATAGCTGGAAGGTGACCTGGAAGTTTAGCTCTAGGAAGATAAGGCCAACCTCCCCTATCAGAGCCCTGGGGGTGGGGGTGGTGGGGGTGGGGAACAGGAACTGTCCACCTGTTGCGTCATGCGGTAGAGAGAGTGCTAGACTAGGCAGGTCACCCAGTGCTGCTGTGCCTCAGTTATCTCAACTGTACAATGAAAGGCTGGGACTGGATGTGATGATGTGCATTTCAAATCCTGTAATCTTGATGCTGGGATTCAGTCTCCTCATCTGCAAAATCTCCTGGCTCGAAGTCCTATGGCTCTAAGTGATTTGCCAAAGAAATGGGTATAGGGGTTCCAATTCTCTTCTGAATTCTTGGTTATAAAGTTGGTTATAAAAAAAAACTGCATAGGCAGTTAAGTGGAAGAGGATAGAGCACTGGACCTGGAGTAAGGAAGACTTGGGTTCAAATATGATCTTAGATACTTATTAGCTGTGTGACCCTGGACAAGTCACTTAGCCTTGGTTTTCCTCAGTTTCCTTGATTATAAAATGGGGATTATAATAGGACTTGTTTTCCAGGGTTGTCTTGAGGATTAAATGAGATGATACTTGTTAAGTGTTTAGCACCATGTTTAACACAGAGTAGGCGCTTAATAAATATTGTTTCCTTCTCTTGCTTCTTCATTTATTAAATGCTTATGATGTGACAGGAACTGTGCTAACCACTAGTGATAGGAACCAACCAAGAAGAAAGACAGTGAGTGCCTTGCTCTTGAGGAACCTACACATTAATGAGGGTGGGGAGAGGGGGGTAGGGATAGCCCATAGGGTGACTGAAAAGCTTAATGGAGGTAGAGGGGAGGAATTGAAGGTACCTGGTATGCTGGGGCAGAGCTCTCAAGGTCCCAAAGCCAGGAATGGGGGTGTGATGGAAATGAAAGCCAGGTTGAGACCCTCCACAGCATGGAGGCTCCAAGAGGAATTTAGCATTGGGGGAAAAAGCAAGGAAGGGGGAGAGAGAGAGAAAGAGACAGAGACAGAGAGAGAGAGAGAGAGAGAGAGAGAGAGAGAGAGAGAGAGAGAGAGAGATGGGGGGGAGAGACAGAGACAGAGAGACAGAGACAGAGACACAGAGACACAGAGACAGACAAACAGAAAGAGACAGACACACAGAGACAGAAATATATAGAGACAAAGAGAGACACACACACACAAAGAGAAAGAGAGACAGAATGAGAGAGACAGAAAGACAGAGTAAGAGAGAGACACACACACAGAGACAGAGAGAAAATCCAGGTGGAGACAGAGGTGGTAGGATGTTCCAGGGTGAGAATGCACCAAGTGCTAAAGAAAGTTCAGAGGCATGTTTGGAACTCAGCAAGCTAGAAACAGGATAAGCACAGGAGGTTATGAGTGAGGGAAAGACAGTAGCCTTTAAAATTCTCACACACCTTTTTATATGCTTTTTTTCTCTCTTTTCCAAGTGAGATGACAGCTTCACTGAATTCGGATAAGGAGAGACTAGAAGAGAAAGGCTAAGGAGAAGGAGATCCCCATGGTGGCAGTGAATGAGCATTTGGGAATTAGAGGTGGGCACAGTGAAGTAGAAGCTCTGCTGGCAAGCAGTCTATATAGAGTGAGGGAGTTGTGGCTACCATCAGGCAGCTCTGTCCGGAGCCTCTCTATGTACCTCCTTTTGTGATTTCTCAAGTGTCTGTGCTTTCCTTTCTCCCCATTTGTAGGCAGCGACGGACTTTACTCTTATACTCATGAGATTTGGAGTTGGGATGGAATGTATTGAATGAGTGACCAGGGGTGCATTATTTATTTGTTTCCTTATTTATAAAGGGTCCCTTCCAACTCTAATCCCAATCACCCCATAAACCTCACTCAGTGTTCAGATGACAGGACCTGGGCTTAGTGAGGTGAAATGCCTAACTCAAGGCTATACAGGGAAAAGTTGATTTGAATCCAGATCTCAGGACTCTCAATCCAATGGCACATTAAAAAAAACACACAGGTAGTGGGGCTGACCACGAATTATGTTTTAAAGGGACACCAAACAGGGCCTCTTGTCCCTGGATATTAAGACCACTCTCCATTCCATTCCACTTTAACATCTTTACAATCTTTACATTGCATCTCTCCATCATTCTAGTTTGCTTCCTTTGAATGTCTCCTAAGCTTTTCCATCTTTCTGAGAGGCAGAGTGCTGTAGGAGGAAGGATGCTGTGTTTGGAGTCAGGAGACCTGAGCATTTGTCCTGGTCTTGTCATCACTAGCCATGTAACCTTGGTTGAACACTTTTCCTTAGAGTCTAATTTTCTTCATCTGCAAAACTGAGATAATAACTGTAATGCGTCTTTCCTGGGTCTGTTGTGAAGATCGAATTAGAATGTATGAAAAGTACTTTGCTAACTTAGATCAATATCAGACAAATCTTGACTGTATCCCTTATTAAAATGCCAATAGCCTGGTGAGGGGAGAGGGATGGTGGTAGTGACCTATCTTCTTATCAGCTAACACTTTCATGGAGATTATGTAATATCTTTCCCTTTTTCTTTTCTAATTCCGAGATTTTTTTGACCATTAACATTTTCATTGATGTAAACTTCCTGAGGGCAGGAACAATTAAGGTTTCACTTTTGTATCCTTGGACTTGACACAGTGCCTTGCATACAAATATTGATTGCATTGAGATGAAATATAGCTGGTAAACTCTTTGACAGTGATTCTTAGGGGCAGAAAAATAATCCCTTTTCTCCCCCAAAAGAAATTCTTTAAGTATTTCCTAAATCCCCACATGAGATGCAAATTTCTCTGTAAAATGACAGATGGAAGATAAAAATGGGTGTCTTGCCAATGAACATGACCTTGATGCTTCAGTTCAGTCAGTTCCTTGGAGCTATGAGATGCTTACCTGAAGATTATTCAGATTCCCTTATAGCATATGCCCTGATTGAAATGTATAGCACCCTAAGTTTCACCTACAAATAAAGCCCTTTGAAAAAGCTGGGTACTCCTAGTTCTACTCATGGGGCAATGAGAAGACAGAATACTCATTTCTATGTTCAGTCATTCTTCCAATTCCTTCTAGATTGCTCAGGTGATCATGTACTACTTAGATCCCCTTCTCTGCCTCTCCAGAGGTGGCATTTATATCATTCAAGAGTATTGATAGAAATCAGGGGAGACCTGGGTTTGAGTTCGAATTCAGATCATACTGTGTGACCACAGACAAATAATTTAAACTCTGTGAGTCTCAGTTTCCTCCCATGTAAAGTGGGGATGATAATAGTGCCAGCCTCACAGGGTTATTGCGGGACTCAAAGGCATAATGTTTGAAGAGCATCTTGTAGCCTTAAAGTGCTAAATAAATGTCTCCTATTATTATTTTCCCTCAAGATGGACTTCTGGGAAGCCTGCCTTGAGCAGTTAGCCAAAATTAAAGGGAGCTTTGGAGGTGAGTATAAAGGCCCCAATGATTGGCACAGAGCAGGAGGAAAGACTGAACATCTATTCCTGTCTCCAGTCAAACATTTCTCCTCTTCTTTCCTTGAAATAGATTCCTTTCCTTTCCCGGAGGGCTTGGGATAGCTTCTTTATGTCTACTTTCATAGTGTATATACAATGGGCGAAGCTAGGCTCCAGATTTCTGTGGGGGACATTTTCAAACCTCCAAAGATGTTTCGCCAAATTTGGCAAAGATGTGAAAAGACTCTAGCTTACCACTTTATTTTTAAAGCAAGATTCCATCAGATGGATCATAGGATCACATATTTAGAGCCAAAAGGGATGTTTATCTCATCCAACTTCTTCATTTTACAGATGAGAAAATTGGGTTGGTTACCAAGGCACCTACCAGGCACAATGGACCCAGAGTCAGGAAGACCTGAGTTCAAATTCGACCTCAAACATTTACTAGCTGAGTGACCCTGGGAAGGCCATTTAACTGCTGTCAGCCTCAGTTTCCTCATCTGTTAAAATGGGAATAATAATAACATGTACCTTCTAGGGTTGTTATGAGGATAACATGAGATAACAGAGATAAAATGCTCTGCAATCCATAAAGTACTTTTACAAATGCTATTATTATTTTAAGTGACTTGCCCAAGGTCATATAGGCAGTAGGATATGGCAAAGTCAGGATTTGAACTCAGGTCCTCTGATTCCAAATCCAACAGGGAACTTTTTGTGGGTCTTCCAACCATAATGACTCACACTTCTTTAACCCTTTAGAGTTTGCCAAGAAATTTATATATATTAACTCATTTGATTCTTCCAATAACCTTGTAAGGTAGGTATAATCAACATCCCCATTTTGCATTAGGGGAAACTGAGGATCAAAGAGGCTGAGTAATTTCCTTAGGGTTATACAGTTAGTAAGTATCTGAGGTGGATGGCTAGGTGGCACCGTGGATAGAGCACTGGACCTGGAGTCAGGAAGACCTGAAGTCAAATTTTACCTCAGACACTAGCTATGTGACCCTGGGCAAGTCACTTAACTCTGTTTGCCTCAGTTTCCTCATCTGTAAAATGAGCTGGAGAAGGCAATGGCAAACCACTCCAGTATCTCTGCCAAGAAAACCCCAGATGGGGTCACAAAGAGTCGGAAACGACTTAAATGAGTGAACAACAACAACAAAAACAAAAGTATTTGAGGCAGAGTTTGAACCCGGGTCTTACTGAATCCTAGTCAACTGCTCTTTCTATTATCCCACACTGTTTCTCCCTCCCTGCATAGGAATCTGCTTGGTGAATATCTTTGGCCAAAATAATCACTACCTAGGGGTCAGCCTCTGGCAGTGAAGTTGTCTAGGCTGAAAATAGACCAAATCCATAGTCGGACCCAGACTCCAGGCTTCTATGACTCGCTAGAAGCTGAGAAGGTGGTGTTCCCTCTGGCATTGACTTGGAGAGCACAGCGTCACCTTTGCCAAGATGAGGCATCAGTATAGGAACTCAATAGAGTTCAGATGCAGCATAGACAGGAAAATAAATGAGAAGAACTTTCTTCTCTTCTCATCTATTAAAAATGGGAACTTACACTGGGAGAGCTGCTTTTCGGAAGGACAACAGTCACTCTGATTCACCTCCTTGGAGCTATTCTCTGCCTCTTGTCCTCTAATCAATCAATTGCCAAGTCTTGTTGATTCCACTGGATTCTGTCATCTATTTCAGTCACATGGCTTTTACTCTAGCCCAACCTCTTATCACCTCTACCTGGACTAGTTGGACTCCCTGTCTTCAATCTGTCTTCTCCATCCTCAACATTACTGCTGGATTGGTTTTCCTAAAATCCGGATCTGACCAAGCCATTGTGCACCCCCTACTCAAGGAGCTTTAATAGCTTCCTGCTGTCTCTAGGATAAAATGAAAATATATCCTGTCATTAAATGCTTCCTACAACATGTCTCCCACCTGCCTTTCTGGTCGTCTTTCATGGTAAGCTCCTTCGTGTTCTCTCCATTCCGGTCAAACAGGGTGATCAGCTGTCTCCTGTGCATGGCATTTTATTGTCTGCCTCCCACCTTCATGAAGCCTTTGCATAGGTGGTTGCCCATTGCTGGAACATTCTTCTCTTTCTTGGAATCCCTAACCTCTTTCAAAGCTGAGATCAGGCACAGCCTCTGGCATAAGGCCTTTCCTGATGCTTCCTAAGTTGTTAGTATCTAAGAGATCACTGAACCAGAGTTTGAATCTTGATTCTGCTTGTGTGACTTTGGGGAAATCATCTCACCTTTATGAGCCTCAGTTTCCTCAATGATAAAATGAGGTATTTGAGCTACAATGATCTCTAAGTTCCTTTGTAACTCTCAATATTTGAACCTTGGATCCCTCTTGAAATTACTTTGCATACAATTTGTATTAACTTGCTTCAGTACATGTGAATCATCCTGTAAAACATAAGCTCCTTGAGGGCAGGAACTATTATGTTTTTGTCCTTGTTATCTCCAGGACCTTGTATATAGTAGGCACTTAATAAACACTGTTGAATTGGATTTAGTGTTTGAGGGCGGGTTCAGGTGGGATTTTACATCATCCTCATGAATGAATGAATTTATGAAGTCATTAATTAACTCAATGAATTGATGAAGCATTAGTCAAGCACCTGTGTGCCAGGTTTTAGGGATATGACAAAAGTGAAATAGCTCCTTCCCTCAAGGAACTTACATTCTACTAAGAGGATTCCTTCTGTAAAACAAGGTTAACATATGGGATATAAAAACAATACAAAAGAATTTAAAGAAGGATCAGAGTTACAAAGGGCCATGAAAATCATTCAGATTCTAGCTGAATCAATTCATTTGGCAGTGGGAAGGGCAATGACTTTGGAGGCAGAAGGTCTGGGTTGAAATCCTGCCTGATGTTGGGCTAGTCCCTTTATTTCTCTGGGCTTCAGTTTCATCATTTGTAAAGATTGCTGGGCTTAATGCTCACTCAAACCCTTCTACATTTAGTTCTCTTATTTTATGTACTTCTGTAAGTGTATATGAGGTTTAAAAAAAGGATAATGGTAGAAGGAGGTAGTATTATGAGAGAGTTTCTATTAATACATAATCACTTTAGAGGACAGTTGGGGGCACTGAGTGCCAAATCTCAAAGAAAGAACACTGACCTTGGTTAGTTGAATTTCTGCCTATCTTTACTGAAGAATAAACAGCAGCCACTCTTGACTTTGAAATCCATTTAGCCCCCAAACTCTGTGATAACTGGTGGAAGAGGAAATAGGGTACCCCCCCCCCCCAACCCTTTAGGCCACTGTCATTAATGACTGTGATATTTCTTCACTAACCCAGGAGAAAGTTGGCGCCTTAAACATGTAACTCCCCAGGTCACTGCATTTGAATGTAAATTATAATAATTTCACAGTCATCTAGCTTTTTAGATTCCTCTATTTTTAGGGGCAAAGCAAAAGCAGGGATAATTATGATATTCTGTTGAGATAAAACAGTTACAAACAAATAAATCTGGCAGCCACCAAAGACCCTGTGGTCAAACTTGACTCAGATCCTTTAAAGAGAAATTTCATAGAGGATCAGTGATAATATGCCCTCGATAAAAAGATAGATTCGGGAAGAATAGAATGGGGGAAAGAAAAGGGAGTTTATAAATTCACTGAAATAAGTTAGATTATAAAAGATAATAGAAGAGAGGAAGTGGGACAGATTTAGTATCTCAGTGAAA
>CM053580.1:32872933-32940008 GCA_028627135.1 Pseudochirops cupreus | reverse complement strand
TCTCAAATTTAGAATCATAGCATCACCAATTTAGAGTTGGAAGGGACTTTACTATCATCTGGTCCAACTCCTCATTTTACAGATGTGAACTGAGATCCAAAGAAGGCAGACAATTGCTCAAAGTTAAGCAGGTAGTAATTGGCAGGGTTGGAATTGAATGTAGAAATTTTTTGACTCCAAACCCTCCCTCTTATGGTCTGAGAGTGAGTTGCCTGGGCACTGGGCAGTTGAATGACTTGCCCAGGTTTGCCACACAATTAGTATATTAGGGGCAGGACTCGAATTCAGTTCTTCCTGGGTTAGTCATGGTTTCTCTCAACTGGAGATCTAGGGTGTTAGCATATATGTGTGGATGTGGGACAGGGACTGAACCTATTATTTGCTTGATATAGGGAACTACCACGTGAGAAAACTTCTACCAATTCAAGTCATTACTTGCCCTGTAGTTTACTGTCTTGGTGAAATGTTCATTGGCTTGCCCAGAGTCACAAGGCCACTATGCGTCAAAGGCAGGATTAGAACCCAAGTCTTTTAGGCTCAGAGGCTAGCTCTCTCTCCAATATACCACAGTGCCTTTCCTTTTGTATGGATACATACATATATGTATATGTATATGTATATATTTCAGGAGAGTAGGCTTAGTTTGCTAGAGCATGCTGCCTATGAGGCCAAGGTCACAGATACACTTTAAGGCTAAAGCAGTATGTTCTGTAGCCACAGACTAAGGTCTGTGACATAGGTCATCTGACTTATCTCAAAACTATATGCTATCCATCAGAGGAGGACCAGCTGAGACAGTGCATATGGCTCAGCAAAATCTATCACCACTTGTGGTTCAAAAATCAAAATAAATCTTACAAGCATCCCTACACACAAACACACAACCTGCACACAGAGATGTTAAGACAGGAAAAATGAGTAAAGATAATATTTCACCTTCAATTCAGCACAAGCTTTTAAGATTTACTTTTTTTTGCATTTTTTTGAGCAAAAAAGGCATTATTTAGGAATTAGACATGCAAAAGAGGATAATTTGCTATTTTGTAAATATCAGATTCAGTGAAGTGTCTTTATCATTTTTCAGAAGCCAACTTTTAATGTCCCCATGCCCAGACTAACAAAACCAAAAGCACTGTTTTTGAATGCTGAAGATTGAAAAGTACCACGGAAATAATTCATTGTGTATTTGCTGTTTCTCTGTGGTGAGGGTCAAAGGCAATGACAAATTCTCACACTCACAGCCCAAAACATGTCATGTTGGGGATACCACTGGTCCCTGTTATCACTTGACATTTCCTTGTCAACTTAGGCAAAATGGAAAACACAATTGCGTCAAGGTGTGTAACTTTCCTTTGCAAATCACTTGATTTTCCCTTGTACTCTGAGAACCCATTCATCCATCCCTCTTTCAAGGAGAGAAGACTACTGCTTCGGTTCTGTTCGCCGGAAATGTCTAACAAAATCCTCCTTGCCATCTGCAGTCGGGCAGTTGTTTGAAAGCAAAAGAGAGAGAAGCCAGGACGGAGAAAACCCCTGGTTTTTTCCCCCAGTCAGAAACTCTTATTTTAGTCTGTCCAAACAATGAGAGTAAACAGTGCGGACTAGCAAGTCCGTATGCAAAATGGACGGAGACATTCCTTCTCCTTTGGATCAGGTAAAATTCAAATAGTTCTTTCTCGGGGACTACAGCACTGACTGCCTGGGTTTCCCCTTTTAACTGATGGCAAGGGATATTCTAAGCTCGATGAATGACCGTGCGAAAGCCTATTTCTCAGCTAACAGGTCTCCAGTCTAAAGGGCATCTGGTTCTCTTCCCCCTCCTCACCTCTTTCAGTTCAGGAATCTCACCATTCCTCCCCCCACCCCCAACTCCTCACAGCCTAGCCAACTGCCAGACTGGCAGGGGAGAGCAGGGGCGCGCTTTTTCCTGCATGACCTCTATGTCTTCTAGTCCAGGGGCAAAGTAACGAGGGGTGTCCCGGGAGCACCCCAAGAGGCGGCAGCCGGCTGATCCTCTAAGCATTAGTTTTCTAAAGCATCGCTCTCCCCCACCGCCAATCCTCTTTCTGTCCCCCGGCTGCCCCCCTTCTCTCTTTCTCACTGGACCCCC
This sequence comes from Pseudochirops cupreus, assembly GCA_028627135.1. Lineage (NCBI taxonomy): Eukaryota > Metazoa > Chordata > Mammalia > Diprotodontia > Pseudocheiridae > Pseudochirops > Pseudochirops cupreus. The sequence goes on along the minus strand of CM053580.1, from coordinate 32,937,898 downwards.
AAAGAGGCCCCCGGGTACCCCGCTGCGTTTCAGTCAGGGCAGCACCTAGCTGTAATTCACCAGCTGGGCTGAAATTGACCAGTTCGGCGGCAATTGATCAGCTCGACTCAGACAATGCCCGCCTCACAAGCCGCCGCCCGGCACCCGCCGCTGCCGCCTTTGTTTGCCAAGCAAATCCTACCTCGGGCGAGCTGTCACATCTTCCTCCGGAGGAAGCCACGCGGAATGGTTAATAAGCAGCGACCCTGGGGAACCCTCCAGGCCGCCCTCCGCGGCTGCTCCGCGCTAGCATAGCGGCCAAGCAGTCTGGACCTTGCATGGCACAACCCCTGGGACGTCGGGGGCTGCAAAACCCCGGGGCTCAAAATGCCTGAAAGAGTTTGGAAGGACGACAGGAGAGACGGGCGCCCTTAAACAGCCATGCCTGGAATGAGTTCTGGGGAGCTGCGTGGAGGCGGCTTCAGCCTGGGTTTAAAGCATGCAGGAGAGAGGACTGATTAGCCTATGATGGGCATGCTGTTTCTGTTTTTATTTAATACCGTAATAGGCTGTCTGGTAGCCTGGCTCTGATAGGTTTAGCGGCTCTTACCCACTGCTTTCAAATTCTCACATTTAAAAAAAAAAGGGAAAGGGGGTGGTGGTGATGGGGGGTGGGGAGAGGCTGGGCTCAAATGTTTTTTTTTAAGGCAGAGAGACCACTACCTAGCGGATCAGATTTGCAAATCTTCCTTAACTTACGTTTCAAACAGACTTGCCTGCCTTGGAAAATAAATGCGTTTGGAAACAAACGCCATTCTTAGAAGACACAAGCAATCCCTAGTGAACAGTAATACCTCCCTCCCTCCGCAGCTTCACAAACAGTCCAGGACTAGAGCGTCAGGGAAGTGGATATATCCAGGTGCGAAAAGTTTCCACCATTTCCTCAACAGAAAGGCCAAGAGAATCCCGAGGTTTCAGTGCTCACCACATGTAACACGCTGGGTGCTGACCCGCCCATTCGACCGTAAACAGACAGAGAAGAACACGCAAATACAGTGATTTGGCAACCCCAGCATCCAGGCAGAGCTGGACCAATCGGATCTCAGGCATTGGTTGTTCCAATGAAAAAGAAGCCACTTTTGGTAGCGGGGCTGCCTGTGGGTGCTACATGTTGATTTTATGAATGGCTAGGAAGGCGTGGGATTGTGGGACATGGGAGAGACTTTTCTTACCCGGGGTTTGAGTTGGTCTTCCAAATATCTGGAACAGCCAAACGACCAAGGAGTTAGAGAGTCCTTTTCCAAAGTAGGGAGTACCAGAAACAACAACCAGGCAAACCAAAAAACTTTGTACTATCTCGCAATAAGGCAGATTTGGTTTTAATTCTCTGCATTTGAATTCAGTTTGAGGATTGGTTTTTATTAAGCAGTCTTTTGTCCTTGTCTTCTCTTCTCTTCTTTCTTTCTCTCCCCCCCACCTTATTTCCCCCAAGGACATTACTTATATAGCAGTTACCATGGAAACAGAATGGTCAGCTCTAGGGGGCGGAGCTTAAGAAGAGCTGTGAATGCAATATGGAGTCAAGGTGTATATAGAAAAAGATATATTTCCCTGTCCTATGGAATTCATGGGACAAATCATGGGTGAGAAAGGAACAAGAAACACCATTTTACGGAATTATCCTGTTCTTTTTGTGTTTTAGAAGCGCTATTCAGATTCCAGTCTCTAAGACAAAGACTTAAATAACTGGGAATTCTACTTACAGAATGAGGATTTCCCTTTGCTCTAGTGACAGACTGGAATATGCACTTGGTTGTGAATGACCGGATCTAAGTTGGTTCTTTGTAGCTGCATTATTATTAATTTTTCCACTGGTTTTTTTTTTTTAATGGGCCTGGATTTTTGGACAAATATCCCTTTATTAGGAAATCTGTTCCATGACCCCAGATCTGCTTTATGCAAGATTACCTGGGGCAAAGAGAAGGTGAAAAAAATGTAGCTGCCTTAGTTGGAAGTTGAAAGAAACAAAAACAAAACTAATTTTATTCAGGCTAGGCTGTTAGGGTGAAGTTTTTCTCCTTCTACTCCTTCTAATTTTCTGTTCTCTATCTGGAAAGGACTTAATTTTCTTATGCCTTATACTCAAAATTGTTTTCAAATCTTCTGGCCCTTCCAAGAACATAAATATCATTAATTAATTTATTTTTGATTTTCAACATTCACTTCCACAAGATTTTAAATTCCAAATTTTCTCCCCATCTCTCCCCTCCCCCACCCCAAGACAGTGCATTTTGATTATTTCTTTTCCTAATCTGCCCTTTCTTGTATCACTGCCCCCCTTTCACTCCCTTTCTCTTATCCCATTCGATTCTATTTTCCTGGAGGCAAGCTAGATTTCTATACCCCATTGTCTGTACATCTTCTTTCCCAGTTGCATATAAAAACAATTTTTAACATATGTTTTTAAAACTTTGAATTCCACATTTTCTCCCTTCCTCTCTCCCCAACCACCCTCATTGAGAAGACAAGCAATTCAATACAGGTGATACATATGTAGTCCTACAAAACACTTCCATTATGTCACGTTGTAAAAGACTAACTATATTTCCCTCCATCCTATCCCACCCCCCATTTATTCTATTCTCTCCTTTGACCCTGTCCCTCTGCAAAAGTGTTTCCTTCTGATTACCCCCTCCCATTTGCCCTCCCTTCTATAATCACCCTCCTCTCTTATCCCCCTCCCTCCTACTTTCCTGTAGGTGAGATAGATTTTCATACCCAATTGAGTGTGTATGAAGAACATAAATATCATAAAGTAATGTATGTTAAGTGCTTCACAAGCTTTATTGTACTATGTAAGTGTAATTAAGAAAGTAAGTGTAATTAAAATTTCACAGCTGTAGAACAACAACAACAAAAGACAATCTATCTTGATCTTAGCAAGGCATTTGACATTTGTCTTCATAGACCTTTGGAGAAATATTGGTTAGATGGCAATGGATTTAGGAGAACCACATTTAGAGTAAATTGATTAATGAACTGATGTCAAATTATATAAACATCTGTAGTGATATTCTACAAACCCAGGTCCTCCTAACTTCCTTCTTGCCAACAAACAACACTGGCATCTTTCTAGTCACCCAGGTTAGAAACCTGAGGGTCATCTTTAACTTTTCCTGCTTCTTCTTCACATCATTCTATCTCATGAGAAGCTGATTCTTGCAGAGTTTATGTCAACATCTCTAGCATCTGTCAGATTCTTTACGCTGCATTCAGACTTTTTGACTATTGCAGTCACCTCCAAATTGCTTTCAACCATCCGCTTTCCAGTCCATCTTCCACAGAGCTGCCAGATTGATATTTCTGAAACTGATCTAACAGGTCACCTTCTTATTCAAAAATATTCAGATTTTCTATTGCCCCATGAACTTATGATTTTATTGGTATAGGGAGATCCCCAGATGAGAGAACTCCCTTCACCAATGCAGATTGGCACTTTCTCTGAAGCATAGTGTTAAAGAGTTGCCTAGGCCCTGAGAACTTGTGTTATGCCCAGCCATAACTTGTGTTATGTATTAGAGTAAGATTTGAAACCATATCTTCCTGGTTCTCAGGTTGACTTTCTTTATTCACTAGCTTCTTGGAGCAGATACATACTGCTTACCCTGGCATTTAAATCCTTCAACAATATGGTTCTTACTCATCTTTCTAGCTGAATTTCATATTATTCTCCTTCACACAATCTCTATTCTAGTCCAACTGGCTTTCTAGCTGTTGTTTCCTGTATATATATCATCCCCTCTCCTGCCTCTGTTTGTAAAGATGGTTTCTTATGCTTAGAATGCGTTCCCTCCTCACTGATGCCTCTTGGAATCCATAGCTCCATGAAAGGAATCTCTCAGTTGCTACGTACTATACAAGTCCTTTCCTGATCTCCCCAGATATTAGTGTGCCCCTGGCCCCCAAATTAATTTGCAGCTACTTTAAAATATTCGTTTATTCAATTATCAAGTATTTTTCTCCTCCTTCCAATCTCCCCCACCCAAAAGGGAAAAAAGGTTAATTACCTTGTGTATAGTTTATATTACTTCTCTGCTTACATATTTTATTTCTTCAGATCAATTTAAGTTCTTTGAGGGCAGGGACTGTTTAATTTTTCTTTTTGCATCCTTAGTATCAAGCACTCAGCAGATGCTTAATAAATGCCTAATGAATTGAATTATTCACTTATCTGTATAGGTACTGTACTAGTCAAAGATAGGCTCTCTAAGGGAAGGCATTTAAAAATGTGTTTGTATCTGCTGCAGGTTGACACCTGGTAAGTGTGCATACCATTTCATTTTGTCTACACCACCTAGTACAGTCTCTGGCACATATTTTTTGTTGTTGATGAAGCATTTCAGTCATGTTTGACTCTTTGCAATCCCAGTTTGGTTTTCTTGGCAAAGAAATGAGTGGTTTGCCATTTCCTTTTACATATGAAGAACTGAGACCAGCATGGTTAAGTGAGTTACCTATGGTTACACAGCTGGCATATGTCTGAGGCTAGATTTGAACTCATGAAGATGAATCTTCCTGATTCCAAACCCATTACTCTATCCATTGTGACACCTACCTGTCCCCTGGCAATATTAGGTGCTTCATAAAGGCTTTTTGATTGATGGATTGACTAATTAGCAGAATTGACACTAGAATGAACATTTCTTGATACATAGTTCTTTGCTTGGTATACTGTAGTAAGAAAATAGGAAAATAGCATCAAATCTAAGGAAATTCCAGTCATACTATATTTTGTGCTATTCAGACCACACTGCTGCATAATTTTATTTACCTCTAAGTACCATGTTTTAAGAAGGATATTGTCAAACAGAATTATGATCATAGGAGGGAGACCAGAATGGGAAGGGTTGGATAACATGCCATGGGAAGAAAAGTTTGAAGAAATGGGAATGTTTAGCCTGAATAAGAGATGAGTTAGTGATAGAAGGACATGATAACTATCTTCAAATATTTGAGTGACTGGCATGGGAGAGGGGTGTTTTCTTCCCTTATTCTACATAAGTTCAGAAGTTAGAAATGCATTCACGGGGTGGAAATATGAGTTAGACTAGAGGGCCATTGAGGGATTTATTTCCCAATTCTGAAATTCTGTGATTCTGTGAAGTTACTGAGAAGCAATTTGGGACTCAATATAGAAAAGAACTAATGTCAAACTGTGGGATGGATTACTTTTGTGCAAATTGAATTTTCCATTACTGGATGTGTGTAAGCAGAAGTTGGTTGACTGCTTGTTCAGTATGTTGCAGTAGAAATTCTACTTTGGTCAAATATTAGATTAGTTTGGCATTTTCTAGGGTCTACATTCCATAGGCAGTCAAGGCAATTAGTTTAGATGTAATTTTAAAAAATCACCTACAGTAGTCCAGGAACTTTGATAAATGCTGGAGTTAAAAAGGCAGAAATTAGGTAGTCCTTGCCCCTATTGAATTTATATTTTACTAGGGGGATAAAACATGTAAGAGGATTTTAGCAGGAAGGAATACTGACAACTGAGGGGATATTGTAAGGGTTTATGAAGGAAGTGACATATGACCTTAGCCTTGATGTATGTTAAAAATATTGGGAAATGGAGATGAGTTGGGAGTATGACCAGGCATGGAAAACAGCTTGTGCAAAGGTACTGAGGCAGGAGATGGGACATTTAATTGGGGAAACCACTAGTAGTTCAGTGTGGCTGGATGGTAGTACGAATGAAGAAGAATAATATGAAATAAGGCTGAAAACACAAATTGAAGCCAGATTGTGGATGGCTTTAAATGCTGAACTAACAAGCTTGTATTTGACATGAAATGTTATAGGAAGCTACAGAATGTTTTTGATCAAGGGAGTGACTTAGGGAATGTTCTTCCCAAGTCTCCATATCCATCCCTCATTTTTCTCCTGAGCTCTTTCCCTATTTTGCTTACCCCAAGCAAGTCACTTAGCCTCTCTTAACCTCAGTTTCCTCATCTGTAAAATGGTTATAATCTTAGAACTTGCCTCATAGTGTTACTGTGGAGATTAAATAAGCTAATAGGTAAAAGTGCTTTACAAACCTTAAATTGCTACATGAATGGCAGCAATTATAGCAATCCCATAATACTTATGCTCTTGCATACTGTCCCTAGAGTAGACAAAATAAGAAAGTAAGAAAATACAGGGATTTGGGACCAAAATTTCTCAGGTTAAAGAAATGCTTTATTAAAAACTACTTACTGCAAGCACTGCTAGGAACTATTAATAATCTTCTAGACAGTTTTTATTGTCATGATACAAAAGACTGAATAAACTATAAATGTTTCATTGATCCTTTATTGATTAATAAATTGCCTGAGAAAGAGGCTTCTTGGTAAGTTAGCAGAGGGATGGGTGGATCAAAGATTATGGGACACAACAGAATGACTGATACCACTCTGCTAGAAGCCCCACTCCCCGCAGCTCCCACAGGCAATCACTGCTATATGTAATATATTTGGTGAAGTAACTGAAAGATGGAAAGGGTGGGGAATTGGGTAGGAACAGCAAGCTGGAGACATCCTATTCCATGTAAGCACCTAAGGGCAGGTATTGTTTCATTCTTTTATTGGTCTTTTATTCTAAAAACTTGAAACTTAGTCTTATAGATGTGGATGCTTAATAAATGTTGCTTGAATTGAATTTACTGAGATGAGAGTTAGAGGGTAGAGAACTAGAAGGGGAAAAATGCTGGGTCCCAGGGAAGCAGTGACTTGTAGCTGCAGGAGAAGAAAATAAAGGCCAAGGCCTAATTTCCTAGTCATAAGAAGAGACAGAGAGGAAAAGATATATTGAGAAGATAGAGGGGGAAGGGAGACAAGGAATAGAGAAGAGAGGGATGTATGAAGGAAAAAAGAGGAAGGAAGATGGTAGAGGAAAGAAAAGAGGAGGAAAGAAATAGAATGAGAGTATTGCAATTATGAAAGAATTATAGACAGAGGTGGAAGAAGAGAGCAGAGACAAAGGAGAAAGGAATAAAGGTGGAAGAGTAGAAGAAAAGAAGAGAGGAGAGAGATGAACACCCATGGATTTGGAGATGGAAGGGACCTTAGAGGTAATCTAGCTCAAAACTCTCATTTTTCAGATTAGGAAAATGAGACTCAGAAAGGTTAGGTGACTGTTTAAGGTTTCACAGGTAGAAAGGGGGAAGCACCAGGATTCAAATTCAAGCATGGAGAGTCAGCCTGGTGTGGTGGAAATAGGGCTAAATTTAGAAATAGATGATAGTTTCAAATACCAATTTTACAAGTTATTGACATGATTTAGGTCTAGTTATATGACTTCTTTATATCTGCTTCCTCATGTGACCTTGGTCAATTTGACCTCTTTCTCCATTTTTCAGTTTCCTTATCTATAAAATGAAGAGGATGGTATAGCTTATCTCTGTGCTCTAAGATTCTCAAGCTCCCAATAAAGCCTTCTTTCTACTGTTCTTCATTATAAGGAAAGAATTTAGATCTGCTCTTGGAATGCCACATCTGCTATCACAGATACATCTTTATGGTTCCAATTTGATTTCTGCCTGTGATGGTAAAGTTTCTGGCAGAGGAGTCAGTGGCTGGAGTGCAGGCACCATCTTCATTAAGAGAAGTTTGCCTTTGCTGTATTTGTTCAGGCACTCATCTGGAAAGATTAATTAGGGAAAGATCAGACCACTATTTAGAAAACTTCATGAGCCCAAGTAAAGACTGGATTTACTTATGTTCAGCACTGTTTCCTTGGACAGTTCCTCAGAGCAAAAAGTTGGAGGTAGCTGAAGGCATGAGCTGAAGTGACGTTTAGGAGCTCTACTGTCAAGCACATTTAGCAAGAATTTCCAGTCTGGTGTCAAGTCTTGTCAATTCTACCTCCACAACATCTATTACACCTGTCCTTCTCTTTCTGCTTATATGGTCAACCCCTATTACCAGCCCTTGTTACCTCTTTACTTGACTACTGTATTAGATTCTTAATAGGGTTCAGTGCTTCCAGTCTCTCTCCTCTCCAGTCCGTACTGCACACAACTGCCAGTTTGGTGTTGTTAGAACACAGGTCTTACCATGTCCCTTCCTTACCCAAGAAGCCCCACTGCCTCCATATTTCCTCAAGTACAAAAAGTACATTTATGTATTTGATATATAAAACCCTTTATAATTTGTTTACAGCCAGGCATATTATACATTTTCCCTCTTCACAGACTTTGTTCTGTAGCCAAGCTATCCTTTCCATTCTTTAAACATGATGTTCTGTCTCTTACTTCTGTGTCTCTAAAGATGATAACCCCCATGCCTGGAATGCACTCCCTCCTCACTTCTACCTCTAAGATTCCTTAGCTTCCTTCAAAGCTCAGCTCAGGTACCAGCTCCTACAGGAAGCCTCTCATGAGCTCCCCTCCCCCACCATTGTAATTGTCCTTCCCTCCTCTCTCTCTAGAAATTACATGGTATTTACTTTGTATATTTTTGTATTGACTTCTTTGGGTAATTATTGCCTTTACTGATATACTATAAGACCTTTAATGGCAGGGACTATTATTTTTTACTGTTTTTACATATCCAATACCCAACATAATACTTGGCACTCAGCAGTCACTTACTAAATGAATAAAGAGTACTCATCTTTTTCTGTACTCTCAGAATATTTTCAGCAACATTTGATATTTGCATGCATATAGGAAAAATAGTTTTGGAAAAATTTGTGTGTTAACAAATATTAGGAGAAAGAATGAGATTTAAGATAGAATGTTGGGCTCAAATAAGCAGCAGAGATTTTGTATTTGACATGCAGCTGTTGTAAGTTAAACAGCTTAATGAATGGAAGCATGAATACATAATTTCATTCTGAGTCATCACTATTAAAATGAGAATTTGGTAGTCACCCATTCAGCGCAGTGTAACTATCTATTATAAATACAAGAGCTAATCACCCATCTAAGTGCAGGCTTAGTGTTATGAGAAACATAGACAGTGGCCACTCTTCTCGTTTGTGACTTCTTTGTAAATTTTCTGTTTTGGTACTTAAATGGGTATGTGATCTCAATGAAGTGGTTACACCCTCCACTGGTACAGATTAAAACCCATTCATACCTTCTTATCCTGTGCAATTCCCATTGACATCTTTCCACCAATGTTCCACGAAATCTTTCCTCTCATAACCCATTGTGATGTGGAGGTGATCCTAGATCTCTAAAGGCAAGGCCAACAGAGCACTATCTTTGGCAGCTCCTGCCATTCTGATAAGATTTTGAGTAGCTACCTCTGGCAGATTGTATCTGTCATCCAATGTCCAGCCTAGCTAAGTACAGAAAGCTTATAACCATAGGCTTGCTGGTAGGTTATGGATTCTTTGACCACCACAGTCCATGAAACAAAGAATGACCCTCATTCCTGTGTGGGCCCTTCCATGTCTACAGAGGTGGTAGAAGACTTGCAGAAATAGGGGTGAGAGTTTGGAAGAATTGGAGAGATTGCCTGTAAGCCATCATCTGACTTGTTAATCTAGATGTGAGATTTTTGTTCAATGATTAATGAATTTGACATATTACTGGAGAAAACAAGTGATACTGATATTGACATTATTACTGTAAGTGAAATGAGGTTATAGGAAGAAGGTGTAGCTAAATAAAAGTGTACATCACAGGTCCCTTTTTTGAAGACAAATAAAGGAGTTTTAAAGTTCGATTCACCATGCATCCAAAGGTTTTCTTGAATTTCAGGGTTCATAACAAGCAGAAGCAAGATCATTGTGAAGATAATTGTACCAAATAACATAGTACCCAAACACATACAAGAAAAGCTAAGTGAAATAAAAGAAGAAATAGACAGCAAAATTGTAATAGTGGGGAACCTGAATGTGCCAATTTCATTCCTAGATATATCTAACAAAAATAAACAAGAAAGAAGCTAAATACCTGAAGAGAATTTTAGAAAGAAAAATTGATAGAGCTCTGATGATTAGTGAATGGGACTAGAAAGGGCTGCACATATTTCTTTGTTGTGAATATCATGGTTACCAAATTGATCTTGTCTTAAGGCAAAATTTTACAAACGTTTTTAAAAAGCAGAAATTTCAAACATATTCTTTAATGACCACAGTGCAATAAATTACATTACATAAAAAGTTCCCTGAAAAGTATAAGCAGTCAAATGGAAACTAAATAACTTTAATCTGAAAGAATTGCTGGGTTAAAGACCAAATCATGGAAAAAGATACCTAATGACAACAATGAGACAATATACCCAGATTTTTGAGATGTACCCGAAGCAGTCCTTATGTGCAAATTTATATCACTGAACATTTTCATTAACAAAAAGGCGAAAGAACACATAAGCAAATTGGGCATGGAACCAAAGATGTATAAAGCAAAACACCTTTTTGAAAAATAATTATTAAGCATCAAAACGGAAATCCTAAAAATCAAGGGAGAGATTAACAAAATTGAAAGCAAAATAATCACAGAGTTTAAAAAAAACCCTAGGAACTATTTAAGAAAACAGATAATAAATTGCTATTTTGATTACAAAGAAGAAAGGAGAAAAACAAATTACCAGCTTCAAAAAGGAAAAAAAAAAACTAAGAAAAAGGATATTTTTAGACATCATTTCTTTAAACTACATGACAGTAAGATGACAATTTAAATGAAATAAATCAATATTGGGAGTAGTCAGGTGGTGTAGTGGATAGAACACTGGCCCTGGAGTCAGGAGGACCTGAATTCGAATCCTGATTTCAAATCCTGGACAAGTCACTTAACTCCAGTTGCCTCCCCCACAAAAGAAATAATTGAATATTTATAAAAAACACATAAAGTACTCATATTAACTGAACAAGAAATAATTTAAGCAACTCAAACTCAGATGAAGAAGTGAGCAAACCATATATGAACTCCCAAAGAGGAAAAAACACCATAACCAGACAGATTCACAGATGAAACTTATGAAACATTCAAAGTACAATTAATACCAATATTAAATAAGCTATTAAAATAGCAAGAGATTTTACCAAATTCACTCAATGACACAAATATGGTTTTAATACACAAACCAAGGAAGACCAAAATTAAAAAAAAGAAAACCATAGACCAACATCATCAATAAAAATTGGAGCAAAAACCCCTTAAAATCATATTTAACATTTACAGAGTGCTTTAAAGTTTGCAAAGCACTTTAACCTAATTTTATCTTCACAAACTTGGTAGATTGATGCTAATATTATCCCTGTTTCACAGATGAGGAAACTGAGTCATGCAGATGTTAAGTGATTTTTCCAAGTTTACACAATTAGTAAGTATCTGAGATCAGTTTTGAGCTCTGACTTTTGTGACTTCAGATCCGTTATTTTACATGCACCACATAGCTGTTTCCAATATTTAGCAAAAAGTCTAAAAAGCATACTACAAAGATTATATACTATGACCAAATTGGATTTACAGCAGAAATTCAGGGTTGGCTTAATATTAAGATAATTACAGCTAACATGTCAAAATCTGTTGGAGAAGATGAACTACAGAAAATTTATAATGAATTCAAATAGCCCACAATAAAATAAACATATACTGTAATACTCAGTGTCTTTAAATATAGGTGGGCATAGGAGATGAAAATCAAACTTAAGTTTTGGAAAGAATGGTTTAAGAACTAGAACTAGAAAGAATTAAAGAACTAGAGAGACTAAATGCTTGTATAATTGGATATAGGATTTATGTTTGTATCTAATGGAATGTGTTTTCATAGAAGGAACTCTCTTTAAGAAGAGAGTTGGAAGGCACCAGACATGGCCAGCACTGAATAAAATCATGAAACAAATGAAGTTGAATATATTCATAAACATAAAACAACTGGTTTCTCCAAATTAGGAGAAAGAATAAAAATGAGGAGGGGATACAGCAAGCAATTAAAAACTCAAGCCTGACCTACTTAAATAAGATAAAATTATTTAAATTGTTCTGAAAAAAATGGTAACTGGCTAAAGGGGAGAGACATTTACATAAACCATCACTAAGCTCTACATAATTAACTGATCTAAAGAGATTCCCCCAATGTGCAATCAAAGTGTTCAGAAAGCTCTTCCACTAACAAACTCATTTTCTTTACCAAATAGGGAAATATGTCTGCTAAGGTCAATACTGATTTAGAAACATAAGCTTATTTGTAAAATCTTATGGAAGAGGATAATGGAAGATTATGAGCCAGACCATTGGACAAAACACTGAAAAGCACAGAAGAGGAAAATGAGTTTGCAGAAAACTTGGCATGAGTTCCAACTAACATAGATCATCACAAGGACACTTAATGATGAAACTAGTAGGACAGCAACAGATTAAAAAAATGGAAAAGATCTGTAAGAATTTCTATAATAAAAAAGGTTTCTTCACTCTTCATTCATTCACAGCTCCATTGGAGCTGCCACATTGGATTTTAACCTCACATTGTATTGTATGAGTAAAGGGAAGTGGTGCTAAAGAAAAAAAAAAGAGTAACCAGAGCAGAGCAAATATATACAAAGCAGTCTTTGTTAGAAATGACAGAGTTTTGAAGGCATTAAGTAACTGATTCTTAAGATATCTAAAAGAGAGGCAAAGATACTAAGGGTGGGAAAAAAGCATAAATTTTATTGCTGTTTTTAAAAAGCAAGTGACAGGAAATCAACAGCTAATGACCCATACATTTACTTTCTTATCTGTACAAATTTGTTATGAGAAATATATACACACATATATGCAGCACATATGTGATATATATGTGTATGTATGTATATATACACATATATGACATCCTTGATGAAAGCACAGGAGAACAGACAGGCCTTTGCACATAGATAATGTTAATATAGTGCTTTAAGATTTGTAAAACACTTTATATATGTCATTTCATTTTATCCTGAGAGATAGACCATTAACCACTTGAGAGGTAGACATTATTATTATTCCAATTTTACAGATGAGAAAAGAGGCTGAGAGAGGTTAAGTGACTTGTCTAGAGTCACATAGCTGGTAGGTGAGGTAGGATTTGAAATCAGATCTTCCTAACTACAAGTGCCACCTTCTATCCACTTCACCAGCTACCTGCTCCAGCAAACAATAACCTGTAGAAGACCATGCCTTTATCTTGACACAGCTGCTGAATGATGCAGAGAATTCAATATCTTACTGCGTTTATGGTTTGTTGACAATTAAAAACACATTTGATGTGGTTTAACAAAATTGATCCTTAAAAGGCCTCTCCATCCATTCAGAATTCCTTGATAGATACAATAATGGAACTTACTTTGTTGGATAGCTCTTTCCTTTTTAATATTAAGTAAGACATAAAAAAGGAAGACTTATATATGACATATATTTGACATTTTTATGGAGAGTATCCAGTTTATAATCCAAAGGGTAGAAGTCCTACCATAAATAGAGAGATTCTTCATAGCACAGAAAAGCAGTTCTCAACCTGTGGGTCATGACCCCTTTGGGGGTCACCTAAGACCATTGAAAAACACATATTTCTGATGATCTTATGAACCAAGACACTGCTCCTCTAAATGTCTCCAGGCAAGTCAGCCCACATGCAGATATGCCCACATAAGAGTATTAAAGTGTTGTAGCATTAGGAAGGTTGAGAACCACTGGCATAGAAGCCGTTTGATTATACATGTCTCTATTTTGTCTCAGGCTACTCTGCTGGGTCATAATTCATGTCTTGTTTACTAAGCATGGGCGTCCTAATGTCTCTATCCTGGTTCCTCTTCTCTTTTCTTTGTCTATGCTTTCTCTGAGAGTTCTTGTTAGCTTACAGGGATTTAAATATGACTATGCATATGACCCCCAAATCTGCATATCCAGCCCTCATCTCTCCAACTCCAGTCCTCCATTGTCAACTGACCTTTGAACCTCTCCACCTGAATGTTCTCAATCTCAGTATATCTAGAAAAGAGCTTATTCTAATTTTTCTAAAATTTATCCTTCCTGCAGCATTCCCTGATTCTGTGAGGGACAATATCTTACTTTCAATTTTTTTCCAGCATTATTTTAGTTCATTGTCTTTATCAGACAAGTGAGATGAGGCTTTTTACTCTCTGTCTCTGTCTGTCTGTCTGTCTCTGTCTGTCTGTCTCTGTCTGTCTCTGTCTCTGTCTCTGTCTCTGTCTCTCTCTCTGTCTCTCTCTCTGTCTCTCTCTCTGTCTCTCTCTCTCTCTCTCACACACACACACACACATCCTTTCACCCTTTCTTCTCTTCTACAGGACTTGGCATCAGAGAACTCTTTACTTTTGCTAAGGACAGTGGTTGAGAGAAGGCAAAAGAGCAGCCAACACCTCTCTGTTCTCCTTTTCTTTTCTCCTCCTCTCTTTTTCGAGAGTTGAGAAGTCCACGTGGTCTTCTCTTGGGCCCAACACAGCCTGGTATATGTAAGTAAACTTCCTTAAAAATCACCTCTCCTATTTTTAGAATTATTGCTAAGGATTCCAATGCCATTATATAATGAAATTATTTTTGTGCATTTATATGTCCTGAGCAAGGAATTTCTTTTGATAGTCTATTTGCTTGATGGTTCCCATTAAATATCTTTCTCTGTGTATAGCAAAATAGCATATAATTTTGGTGGAGCTCAGCCAGTTGTATGCTGAGGCCACCACCACAAAATATCATGCTGTAAAAAAGAAATATGATCAATGCATTGACCAACTGTGATCCACAGGATCTCTGGTTTAGGAGGCTATCCCCTTTTTAAGAGTGGGGATGGACTTAGGTTCAGAATGAGAGAAACATTCTTGACCATGGCCATTGTAAGAAATTGTTTTGGTTGGCTATGCATATTTCTTCCAAAGGTTTTTCTTTGCTTTTCTATTTTTTTTCAGTGGGGTCATGAATGGGAAGGAGGGAGGGAGGGATAATAAATACTTATTGATGAAAAAAAATAAAATTTAATTAAAGCAAGGAGTCATCCAGCCCCTTAAAAGATTTGGTGGTATTGCAGTCTCATTACTGATGTCTGATGGCAGGATGTAGGTTGTGAGATAGATGGTCAAGAAAACAAGGCAGTTTTAGCTCATTAGGAAATTGGGTCCAGAGAATGGGGCAGAGCCAAGATGGTGGAAAGGAATCAGGATCTTTTCTAAGTTCCTCCATGAATTCTGCCACTAAACTTTAAAAAGTGAATCTGAACAGATTTTAAAGTGGCAGAACCCATTGGGAGATGGAGTGTGGCAGATTCCCAGTCCAGGAAAGTGCCCACATAGGTCTGGGCAGGGGGAATGTGGAGCATGCGGGGGCTGCACCGGTGTGAACCTGCATGCAGACTGCAGTGGAGTGAGAAGGAGCCCCAGCCAGTGGACTCACCCACCTCAAGGGCAATTTGCAGCCATCTCACCACAGGATGGAGGATCAGTGGGAGTTGGGTAAGAGAAAGTGCAGGGCTTGTAGCTGCAACAGCAGCTTCTCTTGGGGCTATCAGCCCATAGCCTAGACTTTAAAAATCACCTACTTGAACTTCCAGGAGCCAAAATGGTAGAATAAACCCTAACTGCTCTGATTCCCCCTCCCTGACCCAGAAAACTTAGAAATAAATGTCCCACCCAGAGTAAAATCCTGAAATAGTGAAACATCCTCAGGCTTGGGTGTCACTGAGGAAGGGTATAACTGAGGCAGTGTGGAGTCTGAAGTGAAGGATGGGAAGTATCCCAACAAGCCCCACCTTATCTGACCAGCAAGAGCTCCCAAAGCCCTGCAGAGTAGAGCCAGAAAGTACTAACAACACAAGCCCAGGTGTGCCTTAGCACTACAGGGGAATATGCAGATACCATCACTGCCGGCTACCAGCTACTGAGCCTACCTGAGCTTGAGCCCAGAGACACAGAGGTAGAAACCTGAAGGAGCCAGACCACCCTTCCCCCACAGGTTACTCTGTAAGCCTCAGGGTAACTCAGGGGAAACACTGAGAGTCCCAGCCTTGGCCTCAGTCTAGACACCCAGGGGGTGCAGCACACAAAGTTAGCAACCAAATCCCTACTTCCCAGCCTGAGAAACACGGTACATTTGTACCCCAGAAGCAGATATCCACTCTAAAAATTCAGGACATAGGCAATCACAATGGGCAAGAAAGGATCTGTGAAATCAAGATCGATACAATCCTGTTATAGTGAGCAAGAACAATCAAATTCAGAGGACAACATAGACTCTATACTCACACCTAAGATGACAGAAAGAAATATGAATTTGTCTCAAGCCTAAAAAGCCTTTCTTGGAGGAGCTCAAGAAAGATTTTAAAAGCCAAATTAGAGAGGTAAAAGATAAATTTAAATCTACAGTGACCAAATTGGAAAAAAAAATCCTCACTGAAGAAAACAAATCCTTAAAAAGTAAAATTGGTGAACTGGGTTGGGAGATTTGAAATCTAACTGGAGAAAATACCTCCCTAAAAATCAAAAGTGAACATATTGAAAAGGAGCTTCAAAAACTGAGGAAAATAATTCACTAAAAATTAGAATCAGTCAAATAGAAGCTAAGAACTCTATCATGCATCAAGACTCAGTCAAACAAAACATAAAGATTGAAAAATTGGAAGAAAGTATAAAATATCTCACTGGAAAAACAACTGACCTGAAGAACAGATCCAGGAGAGATAACCCAAGAATTATTGGTCTACTGGAAAGCCATGATGAAAAAAAGCAGCCTGGACAACTCCTACAAGAGATTGTCAAAGAAAACTGTCCTGAGGTCTTATGATCAGAGGGTAAAATCGTTATGGAAATGATTCGCCAGACTCCTCTTGAAGGAGATCCTAAATTGAAAACTCCAAGCCAAATTTAAGAATTACAAGGTCAAGAGAATACTGCAAGCAGCCAAAAAGAAACAATTCAAATATTTTGGAACTTCAGTCATGATTACGTAGAACCTAGCAGCTTCTACATTAAAAGATTGGAGGGATTGGAATTTGACATTTCATAAGGCAAACCAAGGATCAACTACCCAGCAAAACTGAGCATAATCTTTCAGGCAAGGAGATGGTCATTTGATGAAATAAGGGACTTCCAGACTTTCCTGATGAAAAAGCCAGAGCTCAACGGAAAATTTGATCTCCATTTACAAGACTCAAGAAAGTCATAAAAAGGTAAACAAGGAAAACACACTCACACACACAGATACACACACACAACTTGGGATTCAATAAGAGCAAACTGTTTACATACTTATATGAGAGGCAGATACCTGTCAATATTGACATTTATATAATTATTGCAACATTTAAAAGGTATATACATAGATAGAGGGCGTGGGTATAAATGAGCTAATCTGATGATAAAAAACCTTATTAAGGGGTACAAAGGGATTGTAATGGGAGAAAAGGAAAGGATAAGGCAGAAAATGCCACACAAAGAGGCATAAAAACATACTTTAGTAGCGGGGAAGGAGGGAGGTAGATGAACATCATATGAACTTTATTCTCATTGGTTCTGGTCCAAAGAGGGATCATCCTAATCAGTTAAGTATAGGATTCTAATGTGAAAAGACACAAAAACTCATTATAATAGAGGGAAAGGAGGGAGGGAGAGGAGCATTGTATGAAATTTACTCTCATCAGTTTAGGTTCAAGGAGGGAATAACATATTCCATTAAGTATAAAAATCCATTGTGTCCTGCAGGCAGTAAGAGGGGTAGGTGGGGGGGAAGGGGACATAGAAAGGAGGGAAATAGCAGTAAAGGGAAAAGGTAGGTAAAAGTGGGGGAACAGGGAGGGAATACTGAGGGAGGAGGTGGTCAAAAGGAAAACTCTTAAGGAGGGGAAGGGAGAAGGAAGAAACAAAAACATAAACAGGGGAGGGAATAATGGAGGGAAAGACACAGATAGTAATCATAACTGTGAATGTGAATGGGATGAACTCTCCCATAAAATGGAGGTGGATAGTAGAATGGATTAAAAACCGCAATCCTACAATATGCTGTCTACAAGAAACACATTTGAAACAAGGGGATACACATAGGGTAAAGGTAAAAGGCTGGAGTAGAATATATTATGCTTTAGCTAAAGTAAAAAAAAAGCAGGGGACCAATCCTTATCTCAGATAAAGCAAAAGCAAAAATAGATCTAATTAAAAGAGATAAGGAAGGAAACTATATTCTGCTAAAAGGAGAATCCTAGAGAATCAAGTAAAAAAACTACTTGAGATAATAAAAAATTTGATAAAGTGCAGGATATAAAATAAATCCACAGAAATCCTCAGCATTCCTATATATTTCTAATGAAATCCAACAGCAAGAGATAGAAAGAGACATTACTGTATACATTATAAAATATTTGGGAATCTACCTGTCAAAACAAACCCAGGACCTATAGGACACAACTACAAAACACTTTTCACACAAATAAAGTCAGATCTAACTAATTGGAAAAACATCAATTGATCAATAAAATTGACAATTTTACCTAAATTAAATTACATATTTAGTGACATACCAATCAATCTACCAAAAAATTACTTCATAGAGGTAGAAAAAATAGTAACAAAAATCATTTGGAAGAACAAAAGGTCCAGAATATCAAGGGAATTAATGAAGAGAAATGCTAGGGAAGGTGGCCTAGGCATACCAGATTTTAATCTGCATTATAAAGCAGCAGTCATCAAAACTATTTGGTACTGGTTGAGGAATAGAGTAGTGGATCAATCGAATAGATTGGGTACATGAGAATCAGCAGTCAATGACTATAGTAATCTACTGTTTGATAACCCAAAGACTTCAGTGTTTGGGATAAGAACTCACTATTTGACAAAAACTTCTGGGAAAACTGGAATATAGTATGGCAGATATTGGGCATAGACCATTACCTAACACTGTATGCCAAAATCAAGTCTAAATGGGTGCATGATCTAGGTATAAAAGCTGATACTGAAAGCAATCTGGGAAAGCAAAGAATAGTTTACCTGTCAGATTTATGGAGAAGGGAAGACTTTATTACCAAACAAGAGTTAGAGAGCAATATGAAATGCAAAATGGATAATCTTGATTACATTAAGTTGAAAAGTTTCTGTATAAACAAAGCCAATGCAACCAAGATTACAAGGGAAGTGGGAAATTGGTAAAGAATCTTTACGACCAATATCTCTGATAAAGGCCTCATTTCTAAAAATATACAGAGAATTGAATCAAATCTATAAGAATACAAGTCATTCCCCAATTGATAAATGGGCAAAGGATATGAACAGGCAGTTTTCAGAGGTAGAAGTTAAAGGTATCTATAAGCATATGAAAAATGCTCTAAATCTCCAGTTATTAGAGAAATGAAAATCAAAACAACTCTGAGGTATTGTATCTCACCAATCAGATTGTCTAAGATGACAAAACAGGAAAATGAAAAATGCTGGAGAGGATGTGGAAAAATTAGAACACTAATGCATTGTTGGTAGAGTTGTGAACTGGTTCAACCAATTTGGAGAGCAATCTGGAACTAGGCCCAAAGGCTATAAATAATTGCATACCCTTTGACCCAGTAATACCACTTCTGGGGTTGTATCCCAAAGAGATCACAAAAGTGGGAGGAAGACCCATATGCACAAAAATATTTACTGCAGCTCTCTTTGTGGTGGCAAAGAATTGGAAATTAAGGGGATGCCCATCAATTGGGGAATGGCTAAACAAGTTGTCGTATATGAATGTAATGGAATACTGCTGTGCTATAAGAAATTAAGGGCAGATGGACTTCATATTTACCTGGAGAGACTTTATACAAACTGATGCTGAGTGAGAAAAGCAGACCAGGAGAAATTTGTACACAATTACAGGCAAAACTTATGTGTGATGACCAACTTTGATGGACTGGACTCTTCTCAGCAATGCAAGGTTATAAGATAACTCCAAAAGACTCAGGATGGAAAGAGATGTCTACATTCAGAGAAAGAACTAGAAAGAACAGAGTTTGAATGTAGACTGAAGCAAACTACTTGCTCTCTTTCTTTTTCTTGTTTGGTTTTGTTTCCTCTTTTCCATTGTTCATTCCATTGGTTACAATCCTTCTTTACAACCTGACTAATGTCTAATGTGAAAGTATTTGAAGATTCTATACTTGCATGCCTCCAAGGGAAGGGAAGGAGAGGAGAGCAAAGAGGAGAAAATTTGAAACTCAAGGGATTGTGGAACTGAATCTTGTAAACTAAAAGTAAACAAACAAATTAATAAAGACAAAAAAAAGAGGTTGGGTCCAGAATTTCAAAGAAGGAAGATGGTAGTCTGGTTTGCATTTGAGAAATTCTGTAGCATCTGCAACCACCCAGAGCTTTTCCCTGAAACAAAACCCTATCTTTTAAGCAACACTATTTTGATGATGAGTTTAAGGGTAAGAATGTGGGGCAAGTATAGTACTGGCAAGGAGATGTAGGTCCTGAAACGGAAGGATATTGACCCTCCAGCAATAGTGGTAGCTAAGAGATGGGCAGCCTGGCTGCTATGTTTTAAGCCTCATTGGAAAAAAAAAATAAAATTTAATTACAGAAACAAAGAGTCCCATCTTTAAAAGATTTGGGGTATTGTAGTCTTATTACTAGTTTCTCATGGCAGGTAATAGATTGAGATGTATAGTAAAGAAAGTAAGGCTGCTTCTGCTTTTTGGGAGGTTGAACCCAGAATTAAATGGAAGGGAGTGACCAAGAAGAAGGAATTCAGTAAGCTGGGAGTTGTGTGGATCCTCCAAATTCCCCACAGCTTGTAACACTACAAAAATGTTATTTAGTTTTAATATTTTTAAATTTTATTTTCCCCAAACCTTAAAACATTCATTTCGGCATTAAGCTTTCTCTTAATTATTATTTTCCACAAGTGTCGATTCACTCTAAAATCATTTCCAATTTATGAAATTGAAAGGATGTCCATCAATTGGATGGTGAATAAGTGAATGGTGAATAAGTTGTGGTATATGAATGTAATGGAATGCAATTGTGCTACAAGAAATGATGAGCAGGCAGACTTTAGAAAAATCTGGAAAGACTTACATGAACTGATGCTGAGTGAAATAAGCAGAACCAGGAGAACATTGTACGCAGTAACAGTCACATTGTGTGATAACTAACTTTGATAGACTTAGCTCTTCTCAGCAATTCAAGGACCTAAGACAACTCCAAAAGACTCATGTTTGAAAATACTATCCAGAGAAAGAACTTTGGGGTCTGAATGCAGACGGAAGCATACTATTTGCTCTCTTTTTTATTGTTGTTTTGTTTTGTTTCTTATTTTTTGAGGTTCCTCCCATTGGTTCTAATTCTTCTTTACAGCATGACTAATGTGAAATGATGTTTACTATGAATGTATATGTAGAGCCTACATTAGATTGCATGACATCTTGAGGAAAGAGGAGGAGAAAAACTTAAAACTTAGGACCTTATGGAAGTGAATGTTAAATATTAAATATAAATAAACAAATTTTTAAAAGTTTTGCTTAAAAATTATTTCCAATTCAAAGTTGAAAGTCAGGTTTGAATCTTAACTAACTCTTACTGCCTATGAGATCTTGTACAAATCACTTCCTTTCTCTGAGCCTCAGCTTCCTCATCCGTAAAATGTAAATAACTTTCATCTAACCTTCCTTACACATTTTTTTTGATCAGAAACGTATTTTGTAGACTACCACGGAAATATAAACTTCCAATTAACGACAAAGGATATATAAAGGAATTCACTCTCTGCATCTAGAGAAAGAATTGATAATAGAAGTATGCATAAAATGATTTTACATATGTATACATATATGCATATTTATGTCCAATGGTAACCATTTCTGGGGTGGGGGTGAGGAGGGAAGATAAAAAGGAAAAATAAAAAAGATAAATTTACACAGTAACTTTATCATATATTTAATAGGAATAGCAAGTTGTATGTAATAGATTTGCAGTTTCATGTGCAAGCATCTTTTTTTAAAATTATACTCTGTTATGGAAATGTGTTTTTTAATTTCATAAGTTAAAAATAAAATGAATTTTAAAAATGTAAAAAAAGAAATATAAGGTACTTTATATTACTTGATAAGCAATGTAGTGAATAATAGGGAATAGAAAGAGAAGAGAGATATTACCTGTTCTGTTTGGTCCTAGAAGCAAGAACTAAGAGCAGCGGAGAGAAGTTTCAAAGAGGAAAATTATGCTTTATGTGTGGAAACATTTTAAAATAATTATAGCTATGCTGAAGTGGAATAGGATGCACTGGAAAGTGATAGGTTCCTCATTATCAGATGTCTTCAAGAAAAGGTTACTTGATCACAAATTGAAGCTGAAACCACAGAAGGAAATTAGGAAAATGAGGTAGAACATCTGGTCCAGAAAATAGAGATCTGGTTTCTGGAACTGAATGAAAGACTCATTCCATCTTTCTACAGTTTTCTCTTTCACTTTGAATATTTCTAAATGCTTTCACAGAATCATAGAATCTCTGAATTGGGGAAGGGAGCTCAGGGGTTCTCCAGTATGACCAACTCCTAAATAAAACAGAGCCCCCTTTTAATATCCCTGACAAATGGCCAAGTAACCTTTGCTTTAAGACATCCAATTATGCTGGACCAGCCACTTCCCAATGCCTCCCACTTGTGTATAACTATAATTATCTGAAAGTATTTCCTTATGTGAAACATAAATTTGCCTCTGCCACTTCTGCTTCTCCACTGTTCCTAGTTCTTTCTTCCTAATTTCTCTTTTACATATCAGCTCTTTAGATTTTGAAGACAACAGTTTTGTCCCCCCACCCCCACCCCCACCACAATCTTCTCTAACTAAACATGCTTCAGTTCTCTCAACTGATCCTCCTTTGGCATGAAACTGAGCCTCTTCTCTGACTTGGTTACTTCTCTCTGGAGTTCTTTATCTCATCAACGTCCTTTCTAATCTGTGGTACTCAGAATTGAACACATTTTTTCCTAAGAAAAGAATGGCTCAAATCCCTTTCATCAGTGGGGAATTTTAGTTTTCAATGTACTGTCATATGCATTATCTCATCAGTTCTTTATGTCATCCCCCAACATTACTGGGTAGAGGGGAGGGCACATTTTTTCCAGAATCATTAAAAGAGTTGATTTGATAGTGGCTTCAGAACTGGGGCAGGGTATACTCACTGCTACATTGGCAGCTGGTGAGATGCTTGGAGAGTGAAGTTAAACATGACTGGAGCTGGTCCTAGATGTATGGGACTGAAGCAACCTCCCATCAGGACCCCAGCAAGAGATTTCAGGCATGAAAGGCATAAGTGCTCTAAGGCTTAGTCTGAGAAGCATGGTGGCTGGTGAGATGCTGGGGGCAGAACTGATATGTATTCTTGAGCAAGATCAGAAGGTAAGTACCTTTGGTAGGTTATGCTAAGTAGCCTGGCATATGCTATGGTGCTTCCCAAGACTTTCAATATAAAAATAAATTAATTCCAGGCCATCATACAGAATTTCTAGAGAAAGTTTCCATCAAATAGTTCCTGGGTCTACTGCTTATAGAAACATATGTGATGCCCTGAGTAGTAACAGTAATTTTTCATAGAAAGAATGCTTCATGAGCAGATAACTCATGTTGATGGATTTGAGAATTATCTTAAATTCCTTAGGTAGTTTCTCTGATGCTCTTCTCCTCTTCCCCCATACCTAAATCAAGGGTTGCTCCAATCTGAGATCCCACCCCAGCTGATTTGGTGAACTTAAAGAGTTGAATTGAAGAAACTTTCCAGCTTGAAAACTTTGCTCACTCATTCATTCATCCATTCATTCATTAAGCATTTTTGCATCTCTGGCATATCAGGAATTATGCTTGCACAGACAAGACAAAAATACATACAAAGGGCAGACAAAGACAAAAATACAATAGCCCTTACCTTCAAGAAACTTACACTCTACATATACACAAATAATTGGAGACAAAGTCAGTAAGAAGTAATTTCTGAAAGGACATGTTCTAGTAACTAGGAGGCCTCATATAAGGAGGTGTGACATGCGAACTGGGGCTTGAAGGATGATAGTATTTTAACATGTAGGGGAGGGAATGAATTTCAGGGGTTGTGGATAGCCTGTGCAAGGTCAGAGATGCAAGAGAAGGAATTCATATGCATGCTAGCATATCAGTTTGACGAGAAGAGGAACAATATGGAATACTAGACTAGAAAGGTCAGTAGCATCCAGCTTGAGACTGGCTTTAAATTTCAGTCTGATGATTTTATATTCTGTATTCAAGGCAATAGGGAACTATTGAAGATTTTTGAGTAGGGAAATGACACAATCAAATCTTTATTTTAGGGATATTGAGGCAGCATCTGTGGGAGGGCTGAAAATTGGGGAAAAAGGTTGAAAGAAGGGAAACTAATTAGAAAGCTGTTACAGTAGTCAAGGTAAATGGTAATCAATTAATTAATCAATATACAAGCTTTTATTAAGCACTTATCATGTAGCAGGAATTGTGCTATGCATTAGATGAGGGTTTGAACATGAATAGAGCCCATGGGAATGGGGAGAAGGAAATGGATGCTAGAGAGGGTGTGCATGTAGGGTTGATGAGTTTTGGTGCCTGATTGCATATGGTTGGAGAGGAAGCATTCAAGGGTGATTCCCACACTGACTCCATTTTGAATAACATATATTGTCAAAGGCATGTTTTTTTTTTTAATGAACCAAGGGACCAGATTCTTATCCTACCTTTTACACTTACTGCCCAAGTCACCTTGGGCAGGTTTTTGGCCTATCTGGGCTTCAGTTTCCTCATCTGTAAAACAAAGGGGTTGGACTAAGAGGAATCTGGTGTCCCTTCCAGCTACAGATACAGTTCTGAGCCTATGATTCTTCTTGCAGAATTTTCACTGCTCCCTGGAATTTGCAAGAACAACTGTAGCCTGTGCAGGGATTGTTACATCTTAGCAGACCTGTAGCTATTTGGGAGCATGCATCTGTCTGGTTCAGGCTAATGGGGAACACTGAGGCTAGTAGGGAGACTTGGAGTTGGTGGGCTAGTAGAGGCTGGCACAGTGGCATGGCAACAGGAACTAGCTACTGTGTCATTTTAGGCAGATTCAGAGGAGGCAGCTGGTGCTTCAAGCCAGGCAGCAAGTGGGCAGGGAGAGATTGGACACATGGCTATTTGGGGCAACTCCAGGGCCTTAGTCAGAAGAGATGAGAACATAAGAGAGACTGGATCCAGAGAGATTGGACAGTGATTGTGCCTGAAGGTAATCCAAGAGCAGAGGTCGGGAAAGAGAACTGGGATAAGCCCAGTGTGAGGCGAGCTGAGCATGGAAATGAGAACCAGGGCTGGGCAGAGGGATGCAGGTGCTAGCAGGCAGTTTCTACTAGTCCCCCTGGTAATTCCCTGTCAGAAATGCATTCATGTCACAACGAGCATCCTGAGAGCATTTTCTGCATTCCGTTGACCCTTTTGGTATGAGTGATATGCCTGGGTGTAATGGACAGTTTTTTATAATGAAAACCCTTTCCTCCCTGCCTCTTCAATTTCTGCTGCATGTAACTGCCAGAGTCACTGCATATAATCTTGTCTTAGGCTATTTTAATTGTGAAAAATAGTTTGGTTAAGAAGTGCTGTTGGAGGGTGGTGATCCTGCAATGTGTCATCTCAAAAATCCCCAATGTTGTAGCATTGAGTCAGAGGGCACATCCATTAGGCGTGACTCCCCACCCCAGCTTCATTTTCTCAGGTCACTCCCACTTCTCCTGTGGACATAATCACTTTTTCCTCACTCATAGTTATTTGTGGACTTGCCTCCTTACCCCCATCCCTGCTGGAATGTAAGCTCCATCAGGGCAGGCACTGTGCAATATTTCAACCCCCAACACTTAGACCTCACCTAAATATTTGTTAAATTCAATTGAACTTGTGAAATTGAAATCTATGAACAATGACGGATGACAAAGCTGATTTTGATAACTTCTCAAGTTCATGCAGTTTGAGAACTGCCTCAAGCAGCATTTCTGAAACTGTGGGTTGAAACCCCATATTGGGGTTGTGAAAATTTTTGCGGCAGTAAAAGATTTCTGAGCACTCAATGACTAAAAATTAATTAAAAAGCAAACATGCAATGAATCCATTTCTGGTGGTACTTGCCCATATTGCAGGTCCTGAAGCCTTGGTTCTGAACACGAAGCATGCACACATTGCATTGTTCATGCCCTCAAGTCATACAACACAATTATCACTGCCAAAGCAGGAAAAGTGGTCTTGAGTGGACAGTTTAAGAAGCCCTGGCTAGGGCACAGGAATTTTAAGTGACTAGCCAAGAGTAACATAGCAAACATGTGTCAGAGGCAGGGTGTGAGCTCTGGTCTTGGTGGAACAAAGGCAGATCATGTGTGTATGGTGCTGCAGTCTCAGAGTTTGACAGAAAGCATTTTCTTATTAAGGGCTCTCTAACTTCTGAAAGCAGGGGCTCACCCATTTTTATATTTCACTGAATTTTTGTCTACTCAGTTTCCTCATCTCCATTTTTATTTTTTTAATATATTTTTTTTTTTTTGCTTTTTGGAGGGGGAAGGTAGGGCTATTGGGGTTAAGTGACTTGCCCAAGGTCACATGGCTAGTAAGTGTTAAGTATCTGAGGCCAGATTTGAACTCAGGTCCTCCCGACTCCAGGGCAGGTGCTCTATTCACTGTGCCACCTAGCCACTCCCCCCCCATCTCTAAAATGAGGATAATATTAACACCTACCTCACAGGGTTGTTGTGATTACAAAGAAGGGAAAGCAGTAAGCATTTCTTTAGTGACTGCTATGGACCAGACTCTCTACTTAGCACTTCACAGGTATCTGATTTTATCTTCACACCAATCCTGGGAAATAAGTGCCGTTATTATAATCTCAATTTTACAATTAAGGAAACTGAGGCGAACAGAGAATAAGAGGCTTGCCCAAGAGTCACACAGAGATAAAGTGTCTGAGACAGGATTAGAATTTAGATCTTCCTGACTCCAGGTCCACCGTCCTAGAAGCTTCTTCTAATATAATGTTTGTAAAATACTTGGTAAACCTTGAAGTGCTGTCTATATAAACACCTGTTTTTATCGCTGTTGTTGCTCCTGTTGCTGTTTGTATCGTTGGCACCCACCACAGTGCCTATCACCTAGTAGGTGCTTAATAAAATGTTTGTTGCTTGACTAATTTCAAAATCAGAAGGAAATTCTCCATAATTAACTATTCCAGGAAGCAGGCAGCATGACACCAAACTTCTCTGTGGGTCTTACAGAACCATTCTCAACATAGGGTCTCCTCAAAGTCCTCATTTGTGTGGGAAACACTTGCAAGTCCTCACTATCATACTTGCGAGAGAGTCTATGTTACTTCTGATTGTTCAGTTTTAACCATCTAACATCATCATGGCCGTTAACAAGCATTTTGTAAAACTGTCTCAGAAGAGATGGGTTAACCTAGGTTGATGGTAACTGGCAGGCCTCAAAATCATCAGTGAGTTAGAAGGATGTCTACCCCAAGCATGTAAAGACCTCCCCTGGTGGAATGGGGTGGATGAGAACAATTCGTTTCAATAGCCTTGAAGGCAGCTGAGGCAGGTGCTTGGTCAGACACTGAAGACAGCAAAGTCATCTATTGCATCTTGGGCCATCACCAATTGTCTTCCACTGGAAGAAAGAGTGAAGCTGATGACTTTTTGTGATTCTGCTTCACTTAAATCCAACTCAAGCACAGTCAAATATCACCCTCATGATATCATTGGACCTCTTCAAAGACGAAAGACAAACAACAACAATTTTGTCAGGCATCAGTGAGTAGGCAATCTACGTGACTGAACTTCATTATTTCATAACTACTCCAGAAATCCCTGCAAGATACAAATACATGAAGTTAGAAGGTCCAGACAAAGTAATGCCAAGGGATAACCATCACTGTTCAGTTGTACAATATTCTCTAGGATTGTGAGAGATTGTATTAGTAACTAATTATTGTATTAGGATCAAGGTTTTTTCCCTTTTCTATTTGCTCATCCAGAAATCAGTCAGTGTGGGAAATCTTTCTAAAACACCCAGTCAGGATGGCTGAGATCTAATCAAAGACAGTAAAAGAAATTCTAAATTTGGGCTAATGGGTACATTCCTGCTTGTTGTGTTTGCTCAGATAGATCTTGGAAAATATGAATTCTTCCTTTTGTGAGAGAAGTGATATGGAAATTGATGTCTATTTGACCAAGATTTGGGTGACCCATGTCAAATACCTTAAGACCCTCATTGTAATATAGCCCACCCTCTCGCAATCATAGTTGACTGCCACCCTCAGAAATAGCTGATCCTCCAAGGCATATAAACTGTGACCCCACCACCATTAGGGGTCTTCGGTCTAAGAGAGGTGACCAAATGACCATCCTTTTATTAATAAACATGCTAGCCTAAAATGATTAAATCACACAGAAACTATGTGTCTTGAACCTTTTTAAATGACACAGCATATTTGTGTAGCACCTTCCACCATGACCATCTTCAGCTTACTACTCTTTCAATGAGTGAGTACCCTTTAGTAAGATTGCATCTGTGCTATATTAATGCATGGAGTCGCCAAGTGAATCCATTAGGGCACATTTGGCATTCAGAGAAGACTGACTCCTTCCTTCCCTTTGTGACTCTAATGAATTGTCCTTCAGTTTTGGATAAAAGGCCAATAGCAGATGTTTAGGAAGGGGGCCTTGGTTATAACAGTTCTCTTATTGTCAAGTAATGGCATTGTTGAGTGAATTTAGGCACAGGTGCTATCATTCTTTGCTGAGCCAGCCCTTTGGGTAGACAGCTAACTGATGCTGCCTTGCCAGCCTTCTGCCTCTTGTCAGACGGTTGGATGTAAATCAACTTAAAAATAAAATACAAAGCGGATCCACTGACAGGAAGCTTTCCGTCCATTTACATCTTCTGGTTTCCGAGGTCCAGGCTGCCATAGACATCAGCAATACAAACATCCTCTGGGTACAGTGTACACATGTGCAATCAACGAGAAAATGGTGGTTGGTTGCTCTCATTATTATTATTATTATTTTATGACTTATGGTGTGGTAATAATGCACTACATGCTGCACCCAGCACAGAATTAGATATGGTACCTGATGTTTCAATTTAAGTTAATTAAAAGACATCTGTCTTTCTAAAAAAAACACACACCAGCACACAGGAGGTGCCATGGCTGAATGCAAGGGACAAGGATTTATGTGCATATGAGTGTTTATATTCATTCGTGTCTTTTAATTGCTTGTTCAAGGCCTTGAGCTCTTCTGTGTTGGTGAGAGGATTTATCTGATAAAGAAAATGCTATTTAGATGTAAACCTCAGCCCAGCACATGTTTCCTCTTCTCTTCTCCCCTCTCATATTCAAGGCATAAATGTACTGGGTCTCATCTCAGGGGCTACCCCGGAATCATTCTTTCTTTGTTTCATATTGGACCCACCCAGAATTGCTTCTGAGAAATCTCAAATTGTAGACGTAGTTCCTCACAGAAAAAGGGTTAAAAGGTTCACAGATCTCAGACAAGGGTTCAAGGTAATAAATGCCTATCATAAGCACAAGACATGTTATATTCTGTCTTAAAGAAAAAGAAGAAAGCACATAAAGGACCAAGAGTAGCCTGCAGATAAGCAATATAATTCTTTTCTATTCTAACCATTCCCACTTTTCCCTGAGGTTTTAAGATCACCCATGTTCATAGCATGATTCTGTGGTTTGGACTGTCCTCAGAAAGCAAGTGAATTTTGAGTTCCCTAAGGAAACAATCCCTCCGCATTCTGGTGGATTCCACTTCTACCTCCAGGAGGCATTTAGGAGGACCAGAGATACTATATTTAAGTCATCTGTCAGCCCAGAAGAAGATTAAGTTGGAATTTCTAGTTAGACAACCTTCTTTTCCAAGGAAGTTACAGTAAGTAATTCACAGTAACATGGAGGGCAAAATCTGGGTATTTTCCTTTCCCAGATCATGGTTCAGATTGCCCTGCTGCTTTTCCAGCTTTACAGCCTACAAACATTATCATCTGCTCTCTCAAAGATGAGGGTACTGTCCTCTCTCTCTCTCTCTGTCTCTCTCTCTCTCTCTCTGTCTCTCTCTCTGTCTCTCTCTCTCTCTCTCTGTCTCTCTCTCTCTCTGTCTCTCTCTCTCTCTTTCCTTCTGCCCTTCTCTATTCAGGGACTCTTGAACTTGGTGTCTCCTGAGACTGGTACCACCCAGGAAACCCACCTTTTATTGGAAGGTGGGTTTATACCACCTTGCAAATACTACTTCCCAGAACCAATAGGCTGAGGTTCAGGACATCTCACCATCCAGTCAAGGATTTCCCTCTTCACGGGTACCTCTTTAGGACTAAGAGGCTTTGCCCCTGTCCCTGTAAAGCTGGCACTAGAAACTTGGGATCCATGGCTCTCCCCTTTGGCAGTGTAGGTGAGAGAATATACACAGCTTCCATATGCCTGTGTCCCAAGGCTGTTATTAACAGTTCCCCCGTATCTTAAAGAGTTGATTTGAGAGTGAGTTTCATGCTGCTTGCCCTGCAGTGTGTTTTTTGAAGCTGGCCACAGGCACTGGCATGTGCACTTATGGTTCTCTTCTTTAGCTATCATGAACTGGCATCCTGTGGTAACCAGATGAGTCATAAAATTTAGAGCTCAAAGGATTTTAGGGATATTTTATTATAAATTTACATCTGGAAGGATCTCAGAGATCATGTAGTCTTCATTTTACAGATAAGGAAACTGAGGCTCACAGAGAGTACTCTGACTTGCTCAAAGTCACACAGGTAGTAAATAGCATTTGAACTAATGTTCTTCGATTCAGACAGATATAGTGAAAAGAGCCCTGGGTTGGGAGTCAGAGGATTGAGGTTCAAATCCAGCCCTATCACTTATTACTTATGTAGTGTTGAGTAAATCAGCCTCTTTTTGTCTCAATTTCTTCATTTGTAAATAAAAATGGAGGCTGGATCAAATGGCCCATAAGCTCCCTCTAAGTCAATGATCCTGACTCTAGAGCAATGGTTATTAATCTTTTGTGTGTGTGTCAAGGACTCCTTTGGCAGTCTGGTGAAGCCTATGGGCTTCCTTTCAGGATCATATTGTAAAATAAGCAAAATGAAATACATAGGGTTACAAAGGACACCAATTATATTGAAATAGAGTTGTCAAAATATTAAAGAAACAAGTTCATGAGCCCCAGGTCTACAGGGAGGTCTCTTTTCCTTACACAACATTTCCTACTGTTCAGCATGGCCTGCATGGTTACATTCACTCTAGATGAACCTTGTACCTTGAGATTCACAGTTTGGGTGAATAGGGGTTTCATTTTTGGCTGATTATTATTTATGGACCAATAATAATGAAGATATACATTAATTATAATCCCTTATAAATTATTATGTGTGATATTCTTCCATGAATGAAATAGATCATCAAATGCTGACTTTATTTCTGAATAATTCTCTGGAGACATCCAAATGTAGTGTTTATAGATGCCCAGTAGGCATCCTTTATGGAACATAGACTTTGCGGTCAGTCTCTGACCTACTCTCTGATGCTTAGTCATCTATTTTTCCAGTGAGTCATGGGGAGGTGGGTTAGGGATAGATTTGGGGGTTGGGCAGGGAAGGTTGCAACTTTCCTTAGGAACAGTGACCAGTGGTCCCATGCTGAAAGGTCTGCATACAATGATGGCTAATGTGAGACCTTTTGGACATGAATCAGGGACACAGGTTCCAAGTGGGACTATTCATGCATTTTCCCTTTGAGCTGCTCATCCTTTCTACATTGTGTTCAATTATCTGCCCTGTTCCTAACTCTAGATCTTACACACTATTCAACTGTGGCAAAGGGGAAAGAAATATCTTGATTCTTGCTAAGTGACCCAAAAGAAGCCTTCACCTTGCAGATGGCGTTTCATGCAAATTACTGGCCTCTTGCTGGGATGCCCTTCTTGGCTGAAGTCGGGCAGAGCTGTACACACTTTTGACAACTGCTGCTTGTCCAGTTACAAAACCAGGGTTTCCTTTTTTGTGATAGAAATGCTTTTCTTGAGATTTTCCACTAGAAAATAGTTTCTATCTGGATTAAATCCAGCTTTTTGCTCCTGGTTGATGACCTCTGCTGCCCCTCCATCTTTCCTGTTACCTTTCACTTTTGGTACCTGCCAACACTCCATAATCCTATTCTGTAGGACTCTGTAGGGTACAACTTCTGTCTTCATTTACAGTTATGTTTCCAGATTTGTCTAGGAATGTATTCAGCCACTTTTCAATCATGTCTGATTCTTTATGACCTCATTTGGAGTTTTCTTGGCAAAGATACTGGAGTGGTTTGCCCTTTCTTCCTCCAACTCATTTTACAGATGAGGAAATGGAGGCAAACATGGTTGAGTGACCTGTCCAGGGTGACACAGCTAGTAAGTGTCTGAGGCTAGATTAAAACTCAGAAAGGTGAGTCTTCCTGATTTCAGGTCTGCCACTACACCTGCCTCTAGCTTTGGCTAACCATTTTTCAAAACATCTTTTCCCTTTCAATTTTTCTAAGTAGAAATGGGAAAGATATGCTTTGGTAATATAATCATTGATCTGAGAATTAGAAGAATCCTTCTGAGATCATCTGGTCTAGTTTCTTGCTCTTAGTCAGGTAAGGCTGGAGAGAATACTGTACATCAGTAAGACAGTAGGCTGAGACTAGCAGTCTCAGTTGAAAGTGCTGAGTTACTAACATGGAGAATCTGGATTTGAATCTTGACTCTGCTGTATACTATTTATATGTTCTTAGACAAGGCACTGTGCCTTTATGGACCTCAGTTTCCTTATTTGCACAATGCTAAGTGAGAGGGTTGGACTACAGGATTTGTTTGCAAATTTGGAGAGCCATTTTTTGAATGGAACAACTGAGGTCAAAGGAGATGAAATGTCTTCATGAAGCTAATGAGTGGCAGATCTGGGACTAGTAGGTCCACAATTCCATGGACAGGGCTCTCAGATCACAGTATGTAGAATGGAAAGAATCTTTGTGATCACCTCCTCTAAGGTCTTCATTTTATGGATGAAGTATCTGCTCTTTCTAAGACAGTACACTGACTTTTGGATTCCACTGATTTTTCCTGATATCATCCAGTTTGCAATTCTTCGCAATATTTATTGCAAAAATCTAATCAACTAGGGCACAGAATCACAGATTTTTTTTTAGCTGGAAGGGACATCAGAGGCCCCTCATCTAATTAATTTGAGACTTATAAGGTTCCTCAAAAAGAACCTTCCCTATAGTATTCTTGACAAATGATCACCCAACCTTTGCTTAAAACAAGCCAACAAGAATTTAAAGGTAACTATTATGTGCCAGATTGTTGTCTGCTCATCCCCATATTATGCTTGTGAAGTTGATTTTTTGAACCCAAATGTGAGACTTTGCATTTATATCTATTGAATTTCATCTTATTAGATATGGCCCAATGCTTTATAGCTTGTCAAGATTTTTTTGGATCTTTACTCTGTTACCTCCCATGCAAGTCATCCCTCTCAGCTTTATGCCATCTTGCAAAGCTGATAGACGTGCCCCCATGCTCTCATCCAAGTCACTGAAACAAATGACAAATAGCATAGAGCCAATAACAGATCCTTATGCCACAACTTAGGAGACCTCCTTCCAAAATGATAGCCAAGCAATAACGATTACTCTTTGAGTAATCAAATACTTATGAATCCACCTAATTGTATTATCATCTCTTTGAGCATTTTTATTATCTCACAGGGGCCTGGGTCAGCAAGGAATCCCAATTTGCACTTACATGGTGCTCAAGGCTTAGAAAAGGGATTTTCCTCCCAACAATTCCCCTCATCAGGAAACTAAAGCTTGAAGAAATCAGGTGATGAGTCCACTGTGGTGTTGCTCTTGTGAATCAGGGCCAGGACCTTAACCCAGCTCATCTCCCTCCAAGTCCTTCACTCTTTCCTCTGTGCCATACTTCCCCTCATGGTAGCATACTGCCTTTATGTACCCACTCAACTTTAAGGCCCTGGAGTTCAGTGGGATACTCCCTAATGAGGAACACGAGGTGATGGGAAATGTCTTAAAAGGCGCTTTCAAACTGAGCTTGCCAAATTGCAGATCTGACCATGCTGTCCCACTATTCAGCAAACTCCAGTGGCTCCATTTTACTTCCAAGATCAAATGTAAGATCCTCTCCTCTGTTTGGCTATAAAGCCCACACAATATTCCTACTCTTCCAGGCTTCTTATACTTTATTGTACTCCATTTGCTCTATAATTCAGTGACACTGGACTTCTTCCCATTCCTCCCACTCAGTCTCCTAACTCTGTGCCTTTTCACTGGCTGTTCCCCAAACTTGGAATGTTCTCCCTCCTCATACCTGACTCCTGGCTTCCTTTAAGACTCAGCTCAAATTCCATCTTCCAAAGGATGGCTTTCCCACTCCTCCTTTTCCCATTGCTGGTGCCTTCCTCCTGAGATTGTCTTGGGTTTATACTGTATGTATCTTGTATGTACAGTTTTGTGCCTGTTGCCTCCTCCATTAGAATGTGAGCTCCTTGAGGGCAAACACCATATTTTTGCCTTTATGTGTATCCCCAGCACTTAGCACAGTGCTTGACACATGGTAAGTACTTAATAAGTCCTTATTGACTAATTATTAAATGTACATTCCCTTGAAATCTGACTCCAGTGATACCTACAGTAGAATTTAAACTCCTGGAAGACAGGGTTTCCCTAGACTCTCTTCCCCTCCCTCCCCTCCCCTCCCTTCCCCTCCATTCCTTTCCCCTCCTCTCTCCTTCCTTCCCCTCCTTTCCCTTCCCCTCCCATATTTTCTCCTCCCCTCCCCTCCTCTCCCTTCCCTTCCCCTCCATACTCTTCTCCTAAGTCATCTGTTCTAATCCTCATTTTTTTTTCAGATGAAGACACTAGGGATTAGAGAGGTTAAGTCATTTACCCAAGGTCTTGTGGGTATTAAGTAGGAAAGCCTGGATCTGAACCTAAAACCTTTGACTCCAGATCCAGCACTCTTTCCATGTACCACATCAATTGGATTAAAAGATGAGAAGAAGAGAAAGAACAACACAGGCCAGGCTGGAGAGGCAGGTCATAGTTCAACCTCAGGAATTCCCAATAGGCAGTGGGCAGAGGGGCTATTTCAATGGTTCTTTGAGCACAACTCAACTTGAAAGGGCCCATGTAGACTTCCTGGTGTCCTTCACTCTGATAATTCATAAGGCTTGTCTGAGTCAGGTTCTGAGGCTTTGGTGAGTTTTTTTCTCCCCTGCATACAGTCATTAGGGAAATCACATTTACATAGGATCAATCAGCAATAAACTAACAAACATTTATTAAGCACCTACTAAATTCCATGCACTGTGCTAGGCACTGGGACTACAAAGATGAAGATGGAATGGTCCCCATCCTCAAGGATCTTATATTCTTTTGAGTCATTGGGTGACTCATGGAACTGGTGGGCATCTGTGAAATACAGTAGTCCAATTCTCCCATTTTGTAGATGGGAGCTCCCAAAAGACTAAGTGACTTGCCCAAAGCCACCTAAGTAGTAAGGTGGCAGAGATAAGATTAGATCCTCAAACTCCTGGATTCAGATCTAGAGATTTTCCCACAATGCCACAGTTCCAAAAATTGCAATGAATATTTTAGTAAAGGCTAGCCAACTGATTTCCTTTCTAATGCCACAGGCAAGATCTAAGCAATCCTTTTGTGATAAATGGAGGATATTAAATATGTCAGAATTGAAGCAAATAAAAAAAGACTCTTCTGTTTGTCTAGTTGCTGCCACAAGGCCCCTTAAGTTCTGCTCAGTCCTGGTGCTAGCATCCAAAAGAAGGTGCGATGTCATGACCAATTGGTGCTGTCAGCCAGACATTGCTCCTTAGTTAATTGTGCAGGCATTTCACACCATGGCTTTCCTTGTTGCATGGTCAAAATCCTTTGGATGTCTATGAACTCTGTGAAGAGGTTTCACCTTTCACTGTATCTCAAATTTCTGCTGGGGGATAATTGATGCCTACTTTTGCAGCTTCCATTGCCCTTATGGATTGGTGATCAAACATTCTTTATTCTCTATGGCTGAAAATGACAAAGGGAGTCTCAAACTCACCTTTCATTCATAAATTTTACACATACCGCCTTCACCTTTCCTAATTTTCTTCAAGCTCATCATTAATCACTCTATATGTTTTCTTTATTGATGTTAATCAAAAGTCATCCAGAGATGTTGGTTAATTTTGTACATGGGCTCTTTATTACTTTCCTAAGACAGTTTCTTCACTACATTTGAAAGGTGTGTGTTTTAAAATCTATTTTGCTATATTAATTTCAGGTCAGCCTACAGCTATAACTAAGGCTTTGCTAGTTGCTTCCGTTCTTTTGTCTTAATGAAAAGTGCAGTCATGCTTTTTTTGTCCCAGATTCTTCGATATGTTTTCTTGTCTTTTCATCAGTCATAACATTTTGACATTTAAAAAAATCTCCTCTTAAGAAAGGGTCCTGTTACCTGGAATAGGGCAGATAACATGCAGATGGGAGGATCAGAAACCCATATGGAGTAAAGAGTGATGGAATGAGCTTTTAAATTAGTCAGATATCTGCTTATGTAAACCTTGATGGGATGAAGGTCATGAGCTATTTTGTTCATTATATAAAGGTCCTATGACCTCTGGTCTTCATAAACAGAATTAGAGAGGATCCTGGTTCAGTTGTGAGATAGATGAGGTGACCTCTAAGTTCCTTCCTATTCTATAAGTCTGTTGTCAGACATCACCTCAAGTACTTTCAGCCATAGATAGGCTACAAACATTTTCAAATATAGAGCCAGCTAGCCTTATGGATTGACTGGCCAGGGTCCTTCCCCTTTCTGTCTTCCTCCTGCATGGACATCCTCTAAGAGAGAGACAGTATTTACAGGGACCTAGCAGGTGTTGATCTTGGGCTCATCTTCTCTCCTTTTAAAAAAAATAATCAGTCAACTAACAAGTATTTCTTGAGTCCTTACTGGGGGCCAGGCACTGTGCAAGGTGATAAGGATACAAAATTCTGGCAGGGGAAACAGCATATACACATATAATTATATATAAAAATATGCCAAATAAATACAAGGCATTTGCACAATAAATAAATGTGAAATGAACACATAAATCAACACAAGGGGACAGCACTCATAGTTTCAGGAATCAGGAAAGGCTTTACTTCCTGAAATATATCCCATTTTTTTTTACCCCTACCTCCATCTGGTATTGAACCTTCCCTTATAACCAAGAAAAGCAGTGAAGTACCATGTCCTGATCCAGTGACCTGGGCTGTTCATGTGTATGTCATTCTTCTCTAGTAGTCTCTTATCCCTCTACTGGGCACATCTTTTTTTAATCATAGTTCCTTCCCATGTGTGTAGACATATCAGTTCACAGCCGACACAGAACATAACAACTCATACCCAGCACCTCAGGGACACAGACACCAGAAGTCCTTTGAAGCTGTAACCAAAGGGATGATAGTCAAGAGAGTACATTAAATCTGTAAGAAAAATGCCCAGGAATTCTGTGGCATGTCCACAAATGCCAACTGGATGCTCTCTTGTTCTATCCTCACCCACATTTCTGTGTAATATCAGATGATCACAGCTCTTTCTCCCACAAGTACATCAGTACTGTGCTCAGATTCTGTTTCCCTTAAATATCATGAATGCGACAGTTCTAGGCTCAAATGCTGAATCATTTGGCTGGGGTAAGAGCAGTTGCTTTCAGTGGCCATGTCTCAGGGTCACTGTCTTCCACCTCTGGACCTTGTTACATTTCTCTCTGCCTTTTAAACTTACACAAGAAGGATTGGAGAGATACTTGGAAAAAAGAAGGAAAATTTAGCCATTTTCCCCATGATCATAGAAAGAGAACAGCATTATTTGGTAAAAAAAAAAAAAAAGCAAAAACAAAAAACAAAACAAACAAACAAAAAA
The DNA here is from genome assembly GCA_028627135.1 of Pseudochirops cupreus. Taxonomy (NCBI): domain Eukaryota; kingdom Metazoa; phylum Chordata; class Mammalia; order Diprotodontia; family Pseudocheiridae; genus Pseudochirops; species Pseudochirops cupreus. Next base: position 32,899,982 of record CM053580.1, on the reverse strand, counting down.
CCCAACTAAACAAAACTCAAACCAGAAACAGGTCATATCAGAGTAAGTTCATGTCCTATCATAGAGAGATATGAGTTTAAAGAGACTCTTGCCTGATTCTGGGAATGCTATTGAGTTTGTCTCTTGTGACATATTTATCAATAAACTGAGAAAAATATGGTTTCGATCACATAGCTGGGTGCACAGCTGACTGGAAAGTCATCCTTGGAGTGCAGTTCTCAAAGATAAATGTCATCCTAGAAGAGATAACAAATACACTTTGTAGGAAGTGGCCCTTAGATCATTGCTGTGTAACAGCTTAGTCAGTAATGCAAGAGCATGCCTATTGCATTTCCACGTGACTGGAGTGGGGGCAATGGGGGTCAGTTCACTCTTTAGGAGAGAGGACTAGAGTGCAAAGTGACCTTAGAAAATTGCTTAAAAATAAATAAATACAGATTCAAGAATGTTTACTAAGGATCTGGGTAGTGTGCTGAGGGAGAAAAAACAACAAATGTCACCCTTACCAAGTGTGGGGAAAGGAGCATGGCAGAGAAAGGCAGAAAGGTTGAAAGCAGGCTGACCGTGAGTCAGCAGTGTAGCAGCATCATGAGGAGACCTAGCCAAGTGCTGCAGTGTTTCAAAGGAGAATTATCTGTAGTATAATTTTGAAGGAATTCTCCCATTAGAATCAGCAGACTTGTTGGACAGACTTATCCCAAAGAACAAACAAATGGCCATCCTAGGTCAGATCTCTGGGTCAAGCAGTCTAGTTGGATATAGTTTAAAATATCCATTTAAAGCTTGTAGCTCATTTATAGGACCCAAGGTGGTCCCTGACAGCAGATTCAGATTTAGAAGGGACCTCAGGGACAGAGTTCAGACCATATCAGAATAAGAATCCCCCTATGCTAAAGGTTGGCATTGCTATAACTCCCTAAAATTTGCAACACTAACATATTTCATGTGATGCTCATGATCCTATAAAGAGGGTATTACAGATATTATAGATAGGCAAATAGGCAAACAGATAGGCAAACTTAGACTCAGAGAGGGGTAATTGATTTTCCCATGGTCTTCCTGATTCTGAGCCTAGCACAATTTATTCCCTATAACATCCTGTCTCTCTTTAGCACCCCCAGAAAGTGGACAGAAAGCCTCGACCTGACTTCTATTGAGGGATTCTTCCTTCTGTTTGTTTGAATCATCAGTGCCTGGCACAAAACAGGAGCTCATCGGATGCTTGTTGGTTGACTGATGCATGATGGGGACCCATGACCTCCTAAGGCAGCCTATTCCACTTTTGTATAGTTCTAAACATTAAAAGGCTTGTCCTCATACCTCAAGTTAAAATCTGCCTCTTGGACCTTAGTTCAAATCACTTCAATTCCATTTGATTTTATTAACTGCAAGTCAACTCAGTTCAAACAAATCTTTGTTAATCATCTATTATGTGGCAGATATTGAAGGTAGAAAGAGAAAAAACAAAACCATTCTTTTTCTTAAGGGGCTTACATTCTGGTGGCATATGCCAAGACAAAGAGCAGCATAATATGGGGTAAAGAGAAAAAAAGGGGGGCAGGAGGGAGAACAAATAATGGAATCTAGGAATATCCAAGGAGGGAGAGTCTGGACCTCTAGGACCAAGCAGAACAAGCTGAATCTGTCTTATACTTGGAAGTTCTTCAAATACCTGAAAACAGCTACCACACCTCGTCCTAATATCATCCTCATGCAACTGATTACAGTATGGCCCGTTCTATATCCCTATCTGGTCTTGGTCACCCCATTCTTATCTTCTTCCAGGCTATCAATATCCATATCAAAACATCACTCAGCCTTAGAGGCCATTTAGTCTAACTCATGACTGGAGAGAATTCCCTGCATATCATCTCTGACCAAGGGTCTTCCCGCCTCTGTTTAGAGTTATTCAATCAGTTAAGAAGGATTTGTTAAATGCCTACTATGTGCAAGGCACTGTGTCCATCTCTGGGGATATAGTGAAAGACAAAGCGTGGCCCCTGTTCTCAAGAAGCTCGTAGTCTAGCGCAAGAAGTGACTTGTGAACAGTTCAATACAAATTGTACACACATATGGTCAGATATGATATACCCGCCATGTCTATATGGAGAGAGAGACACAGAGAGAGAGAGAGAGAGAGAGAGAGAGACAGGCAAATGGAGAGCTGGAGACAGAGACATACATCAAGAGATAGACAAAGAGAGACAAATAACTAACAGAGGGAACACACTAGCATTAAGGGAGATCAGAAAAAAGCCTTTTAGAGAAGGCGAGATGTTAATTGGGACTTGAAGGAAATGAGGGAAATCGGGAGGCAAAGATAAGGAAGAAAAGAACTCCAGGCATGAGAGAAAACCAGTGAAAGTGGCTGAAGTTAGGAAAGGGGAATATCTCCTTCTAAGAACAGTGAGAAGGCTAGTGTCATAGTTTGTAGAACACACAGAGGGAGACGTTGCCTTTGAGAAGGAGAGGTGTAACAAGTTGGAGGGAGCCAGGTTATAAAAGGCCATGGAAGGGATCTTCTATTTCTGAGGTGATGGGGGCCACTGGAGTTTATTGACTAGGGGTTGACATGCTTAGAGCTGTGCTTTTAGGGAAGATCAGTTTGTTAGCTGAGTGGAAGTTGGCTTGGAATGTGCCCAATACTGAATAAAATATTTCAAGTGTGGTTTGTTCAGAAAAGAGGACAGATGGACCATCACCTTTCTCATTCTAGTCAGTATGGCTCTCTAAATGCTGCTTATAATCACATTACCTGCTTTCAGCTGCTGAATAACATTTCTAGCTATTGAGCCTGAATTACATTAAGACCCCTGGATCTTTTTCAAACCTTTATCTAGACACATTTCTCTGCTTGGCACTGTTGTCATTTCATGCTTTATGTTTATATCCACAGCACCTCAAACTGAGGTGCCTAATAAAGGCTTGTCTACTAGGTCTACTACTCTTCCATCCTTAGACTTTTGAAGGTTTTTTGGGGCCTTCACACCAACTAAAATTCACCTTATTTGCTTTAGCCCATTGTTTTGGCTAGATGAACAGTGTGCCAAACGATATATTAAGGGATGCCACGTTTACTTTATAAGGTTAGAACACTAGTTGTGTCTTCTCTGTTTTCCTTTAAGAAGTCCCTCAAAGGGCCTCCATGATGTTGCATAGTCTTTAACTTATAGACTTGGTGATATGATTCCACCTCACAAATAGCACTTCAGGCAAAGTGCTTGAATATTCTGTTTTCTCAACTCCATCCCATTGATCACACTCTATGCCTAAAATGCCCTTCCTGCCCAATCTGCTGGTGGAATTTCTATCTTTTAGAACTTCAACTCAGGGGTGGCTAGGTGGTGCAGTGAATAGAGTACCAGCCCTGAAGTTGGAAGGACCTGAGTTCAAATCAGGCCTAAGACACTTAACACTTACTAGCTGTGTGATCTTGGGCAAGTCATTTAACCCCAACTGCCCTCCAAAAAGCAAAAAAAAAAAAAAGTTTATCTCAAATGGCACCTCCTCCAGGAAGACTCCTTTGATTCCTCACACTGTAACGATTTTGCCTCCTCTAATCTTGGAAAGCACTTTAACTGCATCTGTCTTATACACTTACATAATTATACTTTATTGTTGTTTGTTTATCTGTGATTCCTCTACTGGAATGTCATTTTAAAACCCTGCTTTATCTAAATTTGGATGTCACAAAGTGAGAGCACTCATAGAGCTTTATAAACACTAGCTACTTAGCTTGAGTCTATGGCCTAGAGTCCCTAACTCTGAGCTTGCAAAGATTGGGTTCATTTTTTCGGGGGGGGGTAGACAAGCCTTTCCAAATCACTGTGACTTGTTATGTCTCCCAGTCAGATTTTACCCAAGGGAAATCTCCAAACACGCTTCATTTCTAGAACTTGATTAATTTAGATACATCCCAATCTTATACAAGATTTCATAGTAAACTATGTAAATATTATGTATGAGATAACCTTTATTATGCCACACAGAAAATGCATAAAGAACTCACAGAAATACAAACAACACAATTCTCTTCCCTTTCTGGCAAGTTCCACTTTTCCCTGGGGTATTTCAGTTCTCCAAAGTCATAATTAGAGTTGTGGTTTGGACTCCCTTCATAAGGGAAAAAAAAACCCAACTGGTCACTAGTAGGATAACTTCTGATGTTTTAATGGACATCACTCAGTTCCCCAGATGCATAGCACCACCCTGTGGCTTGGACTATTCTCACTGGGGAAATGCACTTGGGCCTGCTAGACAGGTAGATCCTCTGACATTCAGGTGAGGGACTTCTTTCCCTTCCACTTCAGAGACTCCAGGCTTCTGGTACTACCATGAGGGCATGGACTCCCTCAGCATAAAAATGATCTTAGGGTTTCTAGGTAGTCAGCCGCTTTCCCATCAGTCTCAAACCATCTGAGTAACTCATGCTAATAAGAGAATACAACACCCCGGTCTTTGCTCTGATGCTGCTCAGGAACCCATAGGAATTCTCAGCTTCTCTAATAGCAGGCTAGATTTTGCATCATTTTAACTTGAGGTTGCTTAAGAAGCATCTTATGAGGCTTACACTGGTCTAGGATATCCCTGTTTTCTGTTCAGAATGCTGGATTCCAGTGCATTGTTTGAGAAATGTCCACTCCTTTATCTAATAGGTAGAAGTTTGAGAACTGGGTGTTATCTAGAAATTTCTCTCCTCGTCCTTCATTCAGTGGGCTCCAGGTTCTCTCTAGCTACTAACATAAGCACGTGGGCCTTGTTCTAAGGCTGGCATTAATTTCACTTGGTGGGGAGGAATACCTCCTCTTTGCCCTCCCATTTCCCCTAGGTGGCAGGGCTAAGGTCCACTCTCAGCTCTGTGGCATTCCTGGTATCCTACAGAAAAGGGGAGATTGGTGAAAAGAAGAGAATTGTGTCTGACATGGATCAGTACAAGAGGTGACTCATTCCATATCTGACTCTCAGCAGTTTGAATCAACCAATTCATTTGCAATCAATGGGATATGTCTGACAGGATGTGTTAAAGGGCATTTCCATACCCTTCCTATGCTGCTGCTTGCAAAGGCCCTAAATAAGGGTTTACCTCACTATTTGCTCTTTCAGTTGACTAGAACTCCTTTGATTAACCTAAATAATAAATGCTTGTTGAATCTAATTGAATCAAAGCCAAGATGGATTTGTCATCCATGAATTTATCCAGGCTATTAAAAAATCATTCATATTTTCAACCCATACAGACTCATAGATAAGAATGAGCAAATGCATAATAGATCTATAATCCATGAATTTATCCATGTAATTAAAAAGTTATTATTTTCAACCCATACAATATATTGGGTAAAAAGTTCCATTAAATTTGTTATTCATAATGGGAGTGACTGATAAGGATTACAGGTGAGGAAACTGAGGTCCCAAGTAAGGACCTGACTTGCTCAGGGTTACATAGGCTATGAACATCAGAGTGGGCTTTGAACCCAGATTCTCTAATTCCAGAGTAGACCACACTGAATTAGATGCCACTGGTAAAAAAGAACCATGAAGTGAGGCTAAAAGGACAAGAGTCAGCTGGAAATCTCTAAAAATATAAGGACCTTAGAGCCAAAGAGGGGTGACTAGCTATTTTTAAACCCCACTGGTAAGAAAACAAGCCAAAAGAGTAAAAAGGGATTGTCCCTGGAGCTTTGAGGCCTTAGGTTTGTTATAAGGAAGAATTCCCTTCTGGCAAGAATTTGGAGCAGATTACTGGGAGAGAATGAGAGGTTATGTCCTTATCTATCCTGGGTGATGAGAATGACCTTGGATGATTATAGTGAACTTCCTCCTATTTCAAGGTGAAGGGATAAGTCTGGCGACATCCTACAGAGTCCTTCCCCAAATTCTGCTCCTCCTGTGTTCTACAGGTCTCAGTTTTAGTCTGCCTGGCTCATGAAGGGAATACTGGTGGGATTAATCCAGTTTTGTCTTCAGTGACGTAGAAAGATCCACACTCACCTGGGGAAATTGTCTTCTGGGATATGGTTTTCACATAAGACCTGCCCTGATTTTCCTGAAAGAGAATGTAAACCCTGGGGTTGCTGCATGCTTGAAGGGACCTTCTGACTCTTCTAGAATGTCTGCTCATTCTAAGCATCATGGTGCAGAGGAAGGATTGTTGAGTTTAGAGGAAGGGGTCCTGGATTTGAATGCTGGCTCTTCCACTTACTGGTTGACCTTAGGCAAGTTGCTTCCCTCCTCTGGGCCTCAGTTTCCTCATATGTAAAATGAGAATATGGGACCAGATTGACACCCAAGGTGCCTTCCAACTCTATCTCTCTGGTTCTATGATATGAGGATAGCATGACCTCTTTGTATCATTGGTTCCAATTGTTCTCTTCATGTAAGTGACTAGGGACATAGGGGATGGAGCATTGGTACTGAAGTCAGAAAGAAATGAATTCAAATCCTCCCTCAGTCATTTACTAGCTGTATGACTCTCAGCAAATTATCTAGCCATAGTTTCCTTACCTGTAAAACTGGAATTTACAATAGTACCTATACCACAAGGTTAATCTGAAGATTAAATGAGAAAAAAAAAAAACCACTTAGCAAGCCTTAAAGTGTTGAATAAATGCTATTTAGGATAAGAGAACAATAAGGGATCTCAGAGACTATCCAATTCTTCTTTCTTATTTTATGACACTGAGCTCCAGAGAGGTTAAGTGGGGAACACTAAGTAGCTCAGATTGTTAGTAAGTGGCAGAGCTAGAGTTGAGCCTAAAATCTCTGCCTCCCAACCCAGCCTCTTTCCTCTGCGTTACAGTTCTAAGGCAGGGTCTCTATGTCTGCTGAAGCTTGGAAGGACTTGGTTCTGATGGTGACTCTTTCCTGGGAAGCTGCTTCTCACAACACATTTGTTGTCCCAGAAACAAATGGGAAGACAGAAGGCTGTGTTGTGCATTTGTCTAATGACCTGCTAAAATCAGATCCTCACTCTATTTTTCCAAATATTTGTCTTTCCAGCTGCCCACTTTGATGTTTCTGTTGTAAGCTGATGAGCGTGTATTCAAAGCCTAGTTATAGAGAATAATAATAATAGCAAAAATAAAACCAAGACCATTTCTAATTAACCTTCCTATAGGTCAATTGCCCCCTGCTGGGTAAAGATGCTCCCTTTACAAGCAAAGAGCCTTTGTAAAATGCTCCCGTGATGTTCTGAAAGCTTGGTGCCTGGATGATGGAATTAAATGTCCCGGGCAACAATACAATGATCTGATTACTTGCACAGAAATCATGGACAAAAGTGGAAGTCAGCAAGATGGACATAAGTTCCTTGAGAGTATTTTTGCCTTTGCAGTACTAGCACCTAGCACGGTGTTTCATATCCTCCCTGCCCAGCCTAGTGCTCGGTACATAGTGATACATGCTTGCTGATGAACTGATTGACTACAATAGGTACTTCATATTTCTCGAGTTGCAGTTGAAAGGCGTTGTGGTATAGCAAAAAGAAACATGGCTCCTGAGTCAGAGGACCTGGGTTCAAATCCTGCTTGAGATACTGTGTGATTTGAGGCAAGTATTTAAATTTCCTGATCCTTGGTTTTCTCATCTGTAAAATGTAGGGGTTAGACTACACAGTTCCTTACATCACCTTTCAGCTCTGAATATATATATATATCTTTGAATGGAAGGCAGGCTCTTAGCTCCTTTCGTCATCCAGTCCTTTTCTCTACTGCTTTCTCAAACTGAAGTTCATGAATGATGGGAATTTCAGTATATGGACAATTCTTTACTGTCCTAAAAGAGGAAGGAGAACCCAGTTCAACAACTAGTTATCCAGTGCTTAGTATGTTCAACATATCTTGGTGTAGTGCCTGGAATCTTGGCCTTGGAGTTGGGAAGAACACAGTTTAATTCTTGCCCTTGACACATGTTAGCTATGTGACCTTCTACTGGTCGCTTCGTTTCTTAGTACTTGATGCAACTTTGTAAGACTATTAAATTTCAGTCAAGTTATTACATTACTGGAGAAAATCTTCACCGTGACTTCTTTATGGATGAGATGTTAGGCCCAGATCTTAAAGTACAAGCTTGGCAGAATGCTTGGTGCTGAGGAAATATAAGTACAAATGAAATCCCTCCTGTCCTCAAAGAGTTTCCATTCTACCACTGGTGGGGATAGGGGCTAATCTTTGATTCTCCTTCATCAGCATTAGTTCCTAGTATCAGATTGTGCAGGGACTATGCCTAAGGGCACAGTTCAGCACACTTCTGAAAAACCCACATTCTGGGTCACCCATGAAAATCTTACAAACTTCATCTTCAAGGTTGTAGGACATGTAGAAGAGTTCTTTAATACCCAACCTTTGAAGTTGCGGTATATGACTGTGATGGAATACTACTGTGCTATAAGAAATGATGAGCTCAATGTTCTTAGAAAAACATGGATAGGCTTGCATGAAATAATGAAGAGTGAAATGAGCAGAACCAAGAAAACACTGTAAATCGTAACACCTATTATTTGTCCTTTATTTTCAAAGAGGACCATGGCATTAAGAAAGTGATGCCATGACTCGTATTGTTTTAGAGGACAATTTTGAAACCATAAAACAAGAAATCTGACCATTTCAATGGTTCTTCCATTTCCTTTTTTTAAAATTTCTTTTTCTTTTTTTTCTTTTTGGTTCTTCCATTTTCTAGTCAAGGGTTGGCAAACAATTACCCTAGGAACAAATATAGCCCTCTGCCTGGTTTTCATTGTAAAAACCATTCTTAGTTCTCTTGGTTGTACTAGTGGGCTAAGCCAGATCTGGCTTTTGGACTATAGTTTGCCAATCCCTATTTTATATCATTGAACTAATATTTCAGATCTTCATCTTTATCGAAATGTCCCAGTGATGGCAACCCAAACTGGAGACTTGTCTATCTACCTCTGAACTTGGCTAGAGGATTTTCTTAACAACCAGTACCACGCACAGCTTTTAATAAATGGCACTATCTAGTGATTGACATTTTACAAGTGACTTGGTGGTGGGGGGGAAGTATTACTGCGTTAAGATAATTCATATTTTTCTTCCCTTGCCAGTAGAAAACCAGATTTTATCAGCTGCTGAAATCTTTTTTTTGGTTAATAATGTCACTGGAATTTTAAATGAAAAAAGATGCCAGGAGAAAAGCTGTTAGGGAGAGGCTCTCAATTACACATTCATAGAATGACCTAATTATAAGGAAACCCAGAGGTCACAAAATCCATTCCACCTCTGGAAAATCATTTTCCCTACAATACACCTGGTTAGAGGTCAGCCAGCCTCTGCTTGAAGATCTGAAGAGAGGGGGAACCTACTAAATCCTGAGGTACCCCATTCCAGAGACGTCATTAAAGTCTGTACCTGAAGATCTTTAGAGAGAGAGAAGCCTACTAACTCTTGAGTCAGCATTCTGGACCCTTCTAAGGGATAGGGCAGCTAGGTGTCATAATGGATAGAGCACTGGGCCTGGAGTCAGGAAGATCTAAATTCTAATCTGGGCTCAGACACTTATCTGTGTGACTCTGGGCAAGTCATTTAACCATGTTGGCCTCAGTTTCCTCATCTGTAAAATGATCTGGAGAAAGATGTGGCAAATCACTCTAGTATCTTTACTGAGAAAACCCCAAATGGGGTCACGAAGAGTCAGCCATGACTGAAATGTCTGAACAATAACAAAGATTAGGAATCCTCATCCTTTCATTAAATTTAAATTTACCTCTCAGCAGCTTCCACCAGAAGAAGTCTAGTCCCTCTTACACTTAAAGCCCTTTCAGGTGCTCTAAGACAGCTTTTACATCATTCCTTCAGCCTTCTCTTCTCTAGGCTAAACATCCTCACTTCTTTTAAACACCAATGAATAGTATATGAATTTGGGGAGGAGGAGCATAAATGGAAGAAGAGAATTTGGTAATTCTAAGGAAAGGGACCTCTCTGTCTTGAAAGAATTCAGGACTTTCAGGAAGGTGGAACAGTGTTTAAAGCAGTGGTTCTCAACCTTCTTAATGCCGCGACCCTTTAATACTGGTATGTGGGTGTATCTGGGGGTATCTGCATGTGGGCGGACCAGCCTGGAGATAGGTAGAGGAGCAGTGTCTTGATTCCTAAGACCGTCGGAAATATTCTGTGACCCACAGGTCCAGAACCGCTGGTTTAAAGTATTGGATTTGGAACTAGAAAGACTGAGTTTTTGTACTGCCCCAGAAACTTACTAGAAATGACTAAGTGGTTTATGGGCAAGTCATTAATAGCTTTTAGACTCAGTTTCTTCATCTATAAAATAGGAATAAAATAATGCTCAAAGTTGTTGTGTGGATCAAATGAAACAACAAGATAACATATAAAGCAATTTTCAAACCCTTGAAACATTATATAAATACTAGCTGACATTATTGTTACTATTATCATTTCCTTACAGACTAGGGAATGTTTCTAGGTATTTATTCTGAGAGGAAGTTATCAATGTCTAAGATGGAAGCACTGGATGGCAGCAGGTCTTCTGACCCAGATCTTGTGCCAGTGTGGATAGTCTATATAGCTGATAGAATGCTTCCCTAAGTGGAGAGACACTGATTTTGGGGTTAGGAAGACATGAATTCAAAGCCCCCCTCTGACATTTATTAGATATGTGACCCTTTGGGCCTCATTTTCCTAATCTGTAAAGGGAGAGAAGCTCAATGGTCCTTTCAGCCCTAAATCTATGATCTTATAATTGTGTGAGGGTTGTGAGGAGACCTGCATCCTTTCCCAATAATATGGAGGCTATGAAGGCAAAAGCATTTGGGTTGCCACTATGGGCTTTCTATGCTTCATATGGAGTTTGTACTGAATCATAGAATGTTAGAGGCAGAAGAAGCCTTAGATGTCATCTGGGTATGTTTCTTATGATAAAGTAACTAAAATTTATAAAAATGAAGTGATTTACTGAAGGTCACAAAGATAACACTTGGGGTATTATACTGAAATAGCATTAGAAACTCCACTTTGCCCTTATCTACTATTTTGTGAAGTTAAGTTCCAACTTCTTAGAAGTCATCTGGTCGTGGCAAAACAACAAGATGGTAAAATCACAAGACAACCCCCCCCCCACTATCTCCTAATCCTCTCTACATATAAGAAACTGAGTATTTCAATCACTATGTCCTGTTTTGTCCACTCCTTTTAATTGTATATTAACCAAGGTTCAAGGTGCTGACTGACAGCCTTAGATCTGATTTGTTTCACAATTATATGCCTTGCTAAATAAATTGTTGTCTACATGAGTCTTGGAATTTTTCTTTCTCTGTAATAGTGGCAGTGTCAGAATTTGAATACAGTTCTCCTCACTGCAGGTCTATACTTTCTCCACATCACCTCTTGAGGGAAATGAGCCAACTCTCTGGAGGCATAAGCAGTCCTCAGAGAAGTAAATGGGAATGTTCACATTTTTGGGGATGGCCAAGGGTAATCGTAGTGGGATTTGAAGATCTTCCATGCCCCTTGTGTTGGCAAGCTGACAGGTACTTAGCAATTAGTTTCAAGTTCATAATTATGGCAAGTATTAAGACCCAGAACTTGTGAATCCCACAGTGGGATGAACTTGCTGACATAACAGGAAGGAGTGGGGCAGGGAGGAGCTAATACCATATATAAGGAGAGGCCCAGGCTGGAGAGGGGAGAGATCTGGAGAACGGAATTTGTGGTGGCAGAACTTCTTCTGAGAATCAGACAGAACTTCTGCTGAGATTTTTCTTCTGCTGAGGACTTCTGAGAGCCAGCCAGAACTTTTGCTGAGAGCTGCTGGAAACGGGAACTGCTGAGAGCTGGAACTGCTGGGACGGAGCAATGTGGAGGCTGAGTAGCTACTGTGAGTGAGGAAAGGAGGATCTTTGCCTGAGGGAACCTGTTTTATTTTGAAGGTTTGGGAATGTGGGTGTTCACTGCATTGACTATGTGTACCAACTTCATGGCTACTGTAATGACTTTGACTTTCTGGTTTTGGGACTCGGTTTTCTGGTATATGAATAAAGGCTTTGGTTCTGCTCTCCACATGGAGAGCCTTTTACATTTTGTGATTCACAACTATACCAGCATATTTATAGTCACCGTAGGTGCTGTAAATATCACATTGTGTTACAGCAAGTTCTTTATACAGTCAAAGGTTGGGAGAAAAGAGAAACAAGGCTGTTATAAAGCAATGAGAATTCTTCAATTTATGTGATTTCATCAGCATTGGAGACAATTAGGATGGGAACTCCCTTCTAATAGTTATGATCTCACTACAGTAGGTGTACTTTAATCTGGTCCTATGATCTTTTGATCTGAGGATAACATATGACTTCATCATATCACTTTTTCAAACTACCTTAATCTAGAATTCCTGTACTAGAACCAGAAGGTGCTTCAGGGGACTTTGAGTCTAACCCTTTAATTTTACAGATGAGGAAACTGAGGTCCAGGGAGAATAAATTGCTTTGGATCAAACAGCTAGTAAATGTCTGAGACAGGATTTGAATACATGTTCTTCCTACTGTAACAGTAAATAGTTCTAGGGAGTTACCTCTGACACAGATGACTTGCCCAAGTTTACATAGGTAACAAATACAGAGGGTGTTGCACCTATGGTGCTATCTTTATTCTCTCTCTCTCTCTCTCTCTCTCTCTCTCTCTCTCTCTACCCCTCTCCCTCTCCTCTCTCTCTCTCTCTCCCCTCTCAGTTGTCTCATTCACTATCTATACCCACACAGCTAAGTCTGGGGTGGGGAGTGTTATTCAGAAGTGAGGTTGTTGGCCATAAACAACCATGTGCCAAAATCTACTTGTATAACCTTGTATAAGGTTATACTTGTATAATCCTACTACTTACAACTGTAGCTCCTGAGCCCCCATCTGTGTGTTTGCCATTTACACAAATTAGTCACAATGATACCACTAACTTTAAAAAATGAAACATTACTAAATGGCAAGGGGGGATTATTATATTAGAAAACTTATTAAACAGAAGGCAAAGCCAGGAATAATGAGAGCAGAATAGCCTACCTATAAACCTGGTTCACATTCTCCCACTAATGCAGACAATGTCTTTGAGCAAAGAGTCAATATCAGTTTACAGAGACCTACTACTAGCTCACATCACTAGGGAAACAGGAAACCCATGTGCCTAGGTCAATCCATGACCCTGGATTCTAGTTCTTATTGTTTTTTTGTCTTCTCAAAGAATAATCTACACAATACTCACTCACTGGGTGAGAGTGTTTGTTTTCTCTGCTCTTCTGCTGAATGAAACTACTTCTCTGCTATATTCCAACTTCTGAAGTCATGCTGATTTCTTTTTTGATAGCAACAGTCCTAAACCTTGAGCTTCCCAGGCCTGCTCCCTTAGCTTGATACAGAGGTAGCATGACATTATTTCAATGAAAAGACCTTCCCTTTTATCCTGGTATATGGATTATTCTGGTCTTTCTCTCTATAGGTCTTGAAACATTTTCCTAATTCAAGTAATAGAGTGTAGTAAAGGGGAAGATATGAATTCCTTTGAAGGGTTTCATGTCTCTTAATATGTAGATGGCCCTAAAGAGCAAGGCAACATTTCCTTCACTCAGCTTTTTAGCCATAGCAGCTATGGATCAGTCCTTTCAAATAGCAGAGCTTTCCTCTAAACAGATCACTGTTCCACACCAAAGGAGTCCCTTTGCAGCTGGTATCAGCATATTTTAGCTTTTGAGCCCTTTGAGTTCCTCAGGTTCATAGTTTGTTTTTTGAACACCTTCTCCTATCAGTTTATCTTATCTCTTACACCCTTGACTTCTATCACTGACCTCTGTCTGGCTTCTGATCTCTGATTTCTGATGGCTCTAAGTATGGTCTCCTCATGCATAGGGAAACATTTCTAATAGGCTGAGAGACTCTAAATCCACATTTCTGTCAGATATGACCCATATGGTTAGCATACAATTTTCCCAAAGTCTCTAAAAAGTTTTTTGATTCTGTTTCCCAGCAACAGCCTTCAAAACCTGAAATCAGTTATATTCAAATTTACTGTTGGGAAACAATGCCCTGCATCTGTTTCTCCCATCAGTCAATATCTGCCCCTTTGAGGAGATGTTTTCTTTCAAGTTCCTTTAGAACTTCTATCTGAGGAACTTCTTTTCCCTCACATTCTCTTGATGAAATCTGTTTCTCCTCAGGCTTCTTTTCTTTGTATTCCATACAAACTGTCCAAATTCAGCCCCTTTTAGCAAATAAGATGTCCACATAAGAAGAGGCTAGTACCTTACAAGTGTCATAAGTGGAGTTTTGGTCCCAGTTTTCCTAATATTGAGTCCATTGCCCTCTTTGCTAGACCAAATTGCCTCTCACTATATGACTAGATTTTGCCATTTCTGATTTCCTTTGTCCCAACATTTAACAATAAGGTCATGTGAGTACAGAATAAAAGATGCCATCAAACAAGTATATGATTAAAAATAACTGGGCTGGTTGTATGGTAAGAATCAGCAATGGCCAACCAAAAATCCATAGGCTTCATTGATATGTTCCTAGGCATAGGAAAAAGTGAGAAAAATCCATGTTTGTTATGGACAGTGGGGCATAGTCAAGAGTAGTACAGATGTGTCAGTTGTGACCTGTGTTTATTAGAGACAATATTCACATCAGTGAAGTCCCAGATCTATGTGACTGTTTTCTTTTTTTCTTTTTTCTTTTTTATTTCTTTTTTCTTTTTTTCTTTATTTTTTATTTTCTTTTTCTATTTTATTCCATCCAAGAACCAGCATAGAAGAGTACAGAGAAACATTGGTGGGGAAAGAACCCTTAACTGGAAATTATGAGACCTCGGTCTTAAGCCTTGTTCTGTCTGTTGACATTTCAGCTCTCTATGTTTTGACTTCTTCATCTATAAAAGGAGAAGTTTGGACTAGCTGAATTCTTAGACATATGATACAATGGAAAGAACAATGAAGTTGGAGTCATAGGAACTGGGTTCAAATCTTGACTCTTCGACAATGAATGACAATGAGTCAATCATTTCAATTCTCTTGTTGTCAATTTCCTCATACGGAAAATGATGTTAGAGCACTGGTTTCTAACAACCCATCTAGCTAGATACCTGTGATTCCATTTTCTCTTCTAGCTCAAAAATGCTATAATTTTTAGAATCTCAAAGTCATCAATTCAGATGAATTTATATCCCATTTTTCATGTGAAAAGGATAGGACACAAATTTACAAAATGATTTGTTTAAAGTCCATGGCAGGGCTGAAAGCAAAACTCTGGCCTCCTGATTCTGCATGACTGCATCAGCTGTTCCAACAGCACATTTTCCAAATAAGAGCCAATACTGATCAAACTAATTAGCTTATGCAGAATTTGAGGGCACAATAAATATTTGGAAATATCATTTGGTGTGCCTGGGCCAGCAGTGTTTACAATGAATTAATTCTTCTTTATGGACTATGGCAAGAAAAGAGAAAAGAGGCCCTCACATTTTGCTGTTCTTGTGTGTGCCTGTGCAATGGAGTAGTGGGACTAGAGTCAGGAAGACCTGAGTTCAAATACAGTTCTAGATACTTACTAACTGTGTGACTGTGGGCAAGTCACTTAACTTTTGTCTGCCTCAGTTTCCTCATCTGCAAAACTGGGATAATAATACCTGCCTCCTGTGGTTGTTATGGGGATCAAATGAAATAATTTTTACGAAGTGCTTGGTATGGAGCCTGGCGCATAGTAGGTACTTAATAAAGGCTTGTTCCCTCTTCCCTTCCCGTATGATGCTTGTTTCCTGCCTACAGAGAAAGCTCTACAATCGTATTTTCTGTTTTTCAAGCAGCCACTAAATGTGTTATTTCCCCTATTTAGGAATGGGACTGACAAATGTACTGTAATGGACTTTTCTTTCATCCTGATGACACACCTTATGTCCCTTCAGGAAAAACATTGCCAAGTCTTGGTCTCTCATAGACAAAGCTGATTCCTTGAGATTGGTCCTTGTCATCAGATGCACTTCTTTGGCTTGGGAGCATTTCCTGGGCATCTTTGCCTTGTGACCTTTCCTTTTTGCTCTTCATTCATCCATCTCTTCATAGACACCAGCTCATTCAATGACCTGTGACAAGACTCCAGCCAACACCCCTCTGTGAATTAGAAGGTGGTCAGAAAGAGAAGCCTAGGTAAAGGAAGTCATCCCCCTCCAGCCTATTTGGTGAGGACAGTCTGAATGGTGTGGCATCTGGTGTGGTACAACCTGTGGTACCCCAAAGGATTTTGGGTGACTCTCAAAAAATGCTATCCTCTACTTTTTTTTGTAGATCCCCTGAAATTCTTTGGCATGCTTGCTGCAGGTTGTATAGGTCTGATCTGCATGAATCCAGAGCTGGAAGTTACTTCAAAGGCCTTTTTCTATGACTCCCTCAATTCTACCAGTGAGAAAACTGAGACTTAGGAGCACAGATATGGAGTTGGAAAGAATTTCAGTCATCTAATCCAATTCCCTCATGTTACAGATGAGGAAACTAGGGAATGACTTTCCCAAGGTGAGATAAGTGAGACCCAAGGAGTTTAAATGACATACCCAAGGTTGTCAAGGACAGGATTTGAACCAGAATCGTAGGATCATAGTCTTACTCCTCATTTCAGAGATGAGAAGAATGAGGACCCCCCAAAGAAATGACTTGGGAAAAGTCACATAGTTAGCAAAAATCTCAGAGCTAAGATTCCAACCCAGGTGTTCCAATGTCAGATCCTGTGTTCTTTCTGCTACCCTATGCTGTCCCCACTTCTACAAAAAGCAGCTGAGTAGAAGATTTGTATGTTAAGAACTTAAGAATTTCAAGCACAATGGTTTCTATTTAAAGTTACATCAAAGCAAACATTTTCACCTGGAGAGATTTTTTTCTTTTGGGGCATAATGGATAGTCAGCATGGCCAGCAGTTCAAAATTGCCTAATTAACTCTTGGTGAGGATATTGTAGAAGAAATATTGTTTATCACACTCCGTTTATTCTCCCACGCTCCCACTCAGGCTCGGGCACTTGGGCTACCATCTCTGTGTTTATTGAATTGGCTGTAAGTTTTTTGTTTTGTTTTAAAAAACTAACCTTTCATTTAAGGAAATAAAATCTTTTAAAATGTCCAATGACTTGTAGCTTGATGTACAAGTCCATAGGGAAAATGGGGAAGCTTTAATATAGATTTACCTTTTTAAATTTATTAAGTGATTGGGGCAGGTGGTGGGGTGGTGTGTGTGTGTGTGTGTGTGTGTGTGTGTGTGTGTGTGTGTGTGTGTGTTCTTGTTTGTTTGTGGGGGAGAACAAATAATTAAAAACCCTTTGTTGGCCTCTAACATTGTGAAAGGGGAGCCTGGGTGTCAAAGAGGAATCTTCCGGCAATCCCCCTTCCTCTCATCCCCTTTTCCTCCACCAACTTCCACCCTGCAAAAACCCTCAATGATTTTCCAGTCACCCAGAGCAATGGTTTCCAACCTGTGTGCCCAAGGTGGAGGGAAGATTTATTATAAGGAATCCCTGAATCCATGCATAAGAAAACTTAGCTTCTGTAGCCATATAAAGTTAGACACCTCATACATATCTGTATAACAATTTTAAATTATTTAGATGCTGTTGGGATAAAAAGAAAAAGTCCAAATTCATTTCAAAGCATTACTCAATTCTTAGTAATTTTTTATCATAAGATGACAGACTCATAGATTGAAGGCAGCTTCAAAGTAATCAAATCCAATTTCTTCACTTTACAGATGAAGTACGTGAAGCCTAGAGGGGGGCAATGACTCTCCCAAGGTCACAGGGATAGAAAGTAGACAAGCCAAGAGTCCTGACTACACTGACTCTAAATCTGTTACTTTTCTTTTCGCATTTCACAGCCCTGCTTCTCCAAAACAATAAACAGCATTAGGACAATTATTATGTGAGGATCTTTTTATTATTTTTTTTACTTTAAGAAGGGAAACATTTGAAAAAGTGAGGAGCAGCTGGCCTTTAGGAATGAGTATAGACTCTTTACCAGGGCTGTACCTCCAGGCCACGTGGGTCTTTGGGTGTGGCCTTGAACAAATCCTTTTCTTAAGGGGATTTGCTCTGGGAAGTTTGGATTCAGTCAAAGGGCCACACTTAAGGACCTATAGGGCTACATGTGGTCTCAAGGCTCCAGGATCTCCACCCAAACTTCTCCACCATCTGACTCTAACCTACTTGTCCAATGCCTAACCATTCACCAACATGAACTCTCTGGAACAATCTTTGTACCTTGAAAGCTCTGTGTTCATTCTTAACTCCAAATCTTTGCTCTGGCTGTGCCTTATGCTCCAAATGCCCTTCTCTCTCAGTCAGTTCTGCAAATCTGAGATCTTTTGGGGGCCAATGCAATTCTCACCACCCTTATTAACTCTTCTAGTACCATTCCACCTACATTCGAATCATATTTAGAACTAGAGGAGTCCTTAGAAGCTATCTCATCTAAAACCTTCATTTTACAGTTAAAGAAACTGAGGCCAGTGGAAATCAAGTGGAGCATGCAGTAAGGATCAGAAGTGGAAGTCCCCAGACTCCAAATTCATTACTCTCTTCACTGTTCTACATCTTTCCCCTCCTTATTATTGGATCTATTATTTATATATTATCTTTTATTATTATTTACATTTCTCATGGCTGAGTGTCTTATCTCATCCTTATCTTAACCACTGGTTCCTATTCTCAGTCTATAACTTTCCTATCCCCAAACAACAAGATATTGGGTCTCAGACTCCAGTTGTTTTCTCAGTTTCTAGACTTAAGGTATCAAGGTTTTTGAGATTGTAGAGCCCTTTTGTCTTGTCTTCTACAAGATACAATCTCAATCCTGATCCATTGATGTGCGGCGAGGAAGGGTTAGGGAATAGATTAAAGAAAGATATTTAGGACATTTAGGGTGATCTTGCCTTGTTTCTAAAAATTCTCATATTCTGTGGGACCTTTCATAGTCCCACATGGAATCCGTACTTAGTGCCGTGCACATAGTAGGTGCTTATCTGTATGGGGACAGAAATCCTCTTGACAACATTTCCAGAAAGTCAGTGAGACTTCTGTTGGAAACCTCTAGTAGAAAGGAATTCGTTGCCTCCCAAGGCAGCCCACTCCACTTGGTCAGCTCTAATTGTTAGGAAGTTTATGTTTTGAGGAAACACAGACATGATCTTTATATCAAGTCTGCCTCTTCCTGCCAATTCTGCCCTAAGGGACCAGGCTCAACAGAGCTAAGTTCTCCTCTTTGTAATAAATAGCCAGTTAACTCTGCCCCTATAAATCTCCTTGTCATGTCCCTGCTAAGTCTTATCTCTAGGCTAAATATTTCAGTTTAGCTGATGGATCTTCTTCAAGGCCCTTCCTCCTCCTGGTTACTGTCCTCTGGAAATGCTCTAGCTTGTCAATATCTATGCTAAAATATGATGTCTAGATCTGGATATGAGACTCCAGGTGTAGATGTGGGGATGATGAAATGGCGACCATGGAAAACTATCTCAAGGCTACTGCTGGGTAAGTCAGAGAGCAGAGGGAAGGGATTTGGGGGAGGGACCTTAACCCAGCTTGCTATCGAGTTGTTTTGTATTTTAAGGAGTGATTCTTAACCAGAACCAGCTGCCAAGTCTTTTATTATTTTTTCCTTATGGTGTTGAAGCATTACAAGTGCTATTAGCACCCACTAAATCTTATGCCCTCTAAAATCAGCACCCTTAGTCATTTTACTTATCTTATGCTCCTCATAGGACTTAAAACTTCTCCCAACAGTTTTGAATACCAATAATTACTGACTTTCATATCCACAATCAATATGTGCCATTTAAAATAGACCTAAGTTGGGCCTTTAGAGAATTAATTAATGTATTGCTTGCTAAATGAATAGGACAATACAATATATTATCTCATTTGATCTTCACAATAATTCTGTAAGGTAGGTGTTATTATTATCATCACTTTACAGATGAGGAAACGGAGGCCCAGAGTTACATAGCTAATGAGTGTCTGAAGCAAGATTTGAATTCAGGTCTTTAAACTTCAACTCCAACACTCTAATCCTAAGCTGCCCAGCTGTTTTATGCATAATTGCTACAAATTAAATAGGCAGAGGCAATTGATTCTCTGGGTCACAGGAGCACATTTTACAAAATTGGACTAACCACCATAGGCATAGAAATTAGAAGCAAGTTTTTTATAGCACATTGATAATCGTCTATTTTTTATGCAACATTGTTATAGGGGAATAGGCTTCTAATGTTCTTGCCTAGGACATGTTTTTTCTTCTATGTTTATTTTTTGACAACCCAGCACAGACCTGCAATATTTCTCACTTATTTTCCTGCCTAAGTCAGACATTAGCCCCCCGGGATGGTTATAAGCAGGTTTTTGCTGCAGTTACTTAAATTGTTCCTATAACCTCCAGCTCCCTGTCCTTCTGTGGCTTGGAAGTGGAAGTTAGGTTATTTGCTTTATGTGATACATATTATTTATGGACCCAAACTGCCCAGAATAAGAAGGCAATGGCCACCAGCCTTGGTGGAGGGGATGCCCACAAGTCAATGTTTTTGATGTATCATGGACACCTCATTATATAAGCCCCATTAAATTACCATTCATGTCCTCTTGCTAAAACCAAGCTGGAAAGGCTCTACAAGACTCAAAATGGGTATTATATCTGATGACTGGAGACTACACTATGTGCAGAAAGGTCTTCAACAGAAGACTGACCATCAAGATTAAAAGTTTTGTTTCAGCTCCAGAAACTCATAAAGATAATTTGCTATGGGCTCACAGGGGTTGCCAACTGAAATGATCGTCATAGCAATGAAATCTTGGATCCTCACAGTCACAGGACAATAGATCATACATTTAGAGTTGGAAGGGAACACAGAGGTCATCAAGTTCAATCATTTTACAAATAAGGAAACTGACACTCAGGAAGGTTAAGTAACTGGATATCATAGGATTACAAATTTTGAGCAGAGTGTAGAGGACATTAAGTCTGACTCTCATTTTTTTTTTTGCTTAGATGGAAACTGAGGACCAGAGAGTTTAGATAATTCGTTCAAAGTCACACAGGTAGTGTCAGAGCTGAAATCTTTATTTATAAAATTTGCTGTATCAGGCTGTTAGATTTGACAAACACCTGAATTTTTAGCACACCGTTTTGGGTGACCTGCAGAAGGGGCCCGCAGCTGCTTAAAACAATTCTTTTCTCCTTAGGTTATAAAAGAATGCCAAGGATATTCAGAATCATAGGGCATGCAGGAGAGTCAATTTAGAGATCGCCAGATGATGAAAGTTGCATGCTTTGGGAAATACATTTTTGGACACAACCAATGTGGAAATTTGTTTTGTTTTACTATGCATTTCTATTATGAAGATTTTGTTTTTCTTTTACCTCCAGAGGGGATAGAAAACAAAATTCTTGTTAACTGAAAAAAATAAATTAATTTTGAAAGAATTTGAAGAGCAAAAAGGCATTTCAGTATAAAAGAGTAACCAAGAAGAAATCCAAATGTCTAGAAGGGTGGGAAGACATTGATCCAGAGAGAAGACTCCATGGCAACTAGAAAAAAGAAAGGGATCTTGGAGAGGACAGTTTAAAAGGACAGAGCAATAAGGGACCCAGAGACATTTCTACCATGGGTAACACTTGTATTCTCTCTGCCTTCTGTAGGAATTGATACTTCTAAAACTGAAGTATAACATTAAAAGGGGAAGAGGGAAGATTTAGAAGGCAAAAACATAGAAATAAGGGGGAACTTAAAATGGGTGTTTTAGGAGCCGTGACCCCATGAGGAACACTAGAAGACTAAAGAAGGAATAAATAAGTATAAAGATCATGAATTAAAGAATACAAACAGAAAAGGAAGTGAATTAATAAAGAGAATAAGGAAAAAGAAACTTTTGAGAAAAAATTTTAAAAAACAAACAACAAGAAGTTAAAAGGGAGAAAAGGAAAGAAGAATTTAATCAACCGCTTAACTGAGAGGGAAAATAAGATGAGAAAATAGGCAAGTAAAGGAAGAAAAGAAAGGAATTAACAAGTGAAACTCCTCAACTAGAAAAAGACGTAACAAATGGGAGGGGAAGGTTTTAGGGGGGGAGAGAAAAAAATTATTGGAGAGACAAAGCATTTCCTTACAAAAGAAAAAGAAACAATAACAACATCAAAATCTTTATTTTTTAAAGCAATATTGGGACAAAAATGAGAGGGAAATATAAACCTCGTTCTCATAAGCTTAGAGTCATTTTTTTTTAAACAGGTATTTGAGGTAACTGTGGATGAACTCAAGTAAATTCCTGCTTTTACTCCACCATCTTGGCTCACTCTCATAAATTTAAATGGATTAAGTAATCTAATAAAATGAAAGAGAGTGATATAATAGATAAGGAAACCAAAACTCATAGTGCGTCATAAGAAATACATCTAGAAAGCAAAGACATGCAAAGGATAAAAATGTGAGGCTAGAACAAAAATTACTATGCATTTGGTGAATCAAAAAAAACCCCAGAAATTGCAGACATGCTATCAGGCAAAGAAAAAATAAGAATTCAAAACCTGAATATAGATAAACAAGGAAATTACATTATGATAACCATAGACAAACCAATATTAATATGTAGTCAATATGCGCCAAGTCGCATAACATCTTAATTCATAAAAGAAAAATTAACTTAACTATAAGAAAACACAGACAGTAACAAAATCATAGTTGAAGATGCTAGTGTCCTTCCCTCAATTTCGGACAAATCTAATAGAAAGATAAATGTAAAGGAAATTATAAAATTGGGAAAATAACTGAAGGAGAAGAAAGAGATAAAAGACTTGTGGCATCTTCCAAATGGGACCCCCAAAGAATATAGATGTTTTTCAGCACCACGTGGAGCTTTTACAAAAATAGACCATTTATTAGAGTGCAGAGATATTCCAAATAAATGGAAAAAGGCAAAATAGTAAATATATTCTTTACAGAATATAGTACAACAAAATAGTGATTAGTTCATTAGGACAAACAAAAGACACAGACCTAGATGGAGACTTAATAATGAAATCTCAATTAATGTGTACATCCAAAAAAAAAATAAAAAAGTAATTATGTGAAAGACAATGACAATGCTGAAACAACATATCAAAATGTATAACTAGAGATAAACCTCTAGTTAACCTGATCAAAAAGAAGAGGGCAGAAAAATCAATAAAATGATGAATGACAAAAGCATGACAAAACTATAAGAAATATAAAGAATTATCAGAACCTACTATGCATAGTTACATCTTTTAAAAATTGAAAACACAAAGAAATAAATGACTTCCTTCCAAAATATATAACCCCAAACTAACAGATGACCAAATAGATATGAAATAATGCAACTTCAGAAAATAAAATAGAACTATCTATAAACTACCAAAGGAAAAGAATCCTCTTCATTCTGATGGATTTATGGGAGAATTCTACCAAACTTTTAAAAGAACAATTAATAGAAATACTGTGCATATTGTCCTTAAAAACTGAGAAAGAATGAACTCTAACAGATTCTCTTTATGAGAACAATGTAATCCTAATGCTTTAAAAAAGTGAGGGATAAAGCCATGGAGAATGATAGACAAGTATAATGGCTGAATGTTGATTAATTTTTTAGATGTTGTCAAATAGATTATAGCAGTTTATCTAAGAAATAATTATTCATGTCCAAGTTGGATTCATATGCAAGAATGATTTGATATTAGGAAAATAATAATCAAAACATCCCCAACCACACGGTTATCTAAATTACTGCAGAAAATGTCTTGACAAAGTAGAATACTCATTCCTTCTAAAAAACCTTACCAAAATATAGCCAAAGAAGGAATCTTTTTCTTAATATTATAAAACAATCTGTCTGAAACTAAAAGCAAGTATCACATACAATGGAGATGCCTATAAACTTTTCTGCTAAATACAGGAGTAAAGCAAATATGCCCACTTTATCTACAATTATTTGATATAATTATAGAAACGCTAGCAATAAAACAAGAGAAAGCAAATAAAGGTGTAAAGACAAGAAAAGAGGAAGTAAACTATGTCTATTTGCTGATGACATAATCATTTACTCAGAAAATCCTAGAGAATCACCAAAGACATTAATAGAAACAATAGAGATCTTAGGAGGAAATTTACAGGAATGTCACAGCCAAGTCTCAGAATTCTTAGGTAAAGGAGAAAATATTGCAAGCAACAAGAAAAAAAAAAACATACTATGGAAATACAAGTCAGGACTTCACAAGACCTACTAATTTCTACTTTAAAAGACCATAAGTCTTGGAACGTTGTATTTTGAAGAGCAAAAGGTGTGGGGTTGCACCTAAGAATCACTTGTCCAACAAAGTTGAATATAATCCTTAATGGAAAAAAGTGGATATTTGATGAATTAAAAGACTTTCAGGTATTTATAACAAAAAGGACAGAACTCAATGTATAATTAGATATGAAAGATCCAGGAGAAATACAAGGAAAACACTAAGGTAAAATTGTTTATTATATATATGAAAATGTTGTCAGTGTTCTTAAAACTGTGATCATTACTAAGGTAGTTTAAAAGAAAAGATTGGGGCTGAGTTGTATATGATGGGGTGCGTCTAAAAAACTAAATTGGGTAGGAAAAAGTAAAAGGGAACAATTATAAAAATCAAATTGGGTGTGAAAGGAAGAACTGATACAGGGGAAGCAGGTTGAGGTGGAGGGCTTATAATGTTGGAAACTTACTCTCATTTGGGTTGAAGAGGAAGCAATGTGTACATCTGGAAGGGTGTATGTGGTCTTTTGAACATGGAAAGGCGAGAAAACTGAGAGATATGGACTTTTTGAGGAGTGTGTGGACTAAAATTAAGGGTGTGGAGAGGGGATAGGGAGATTCTTGGAGAGGTGGATGGAGTGGGGGAAGAGTAGAAGGAGAAGATAAGCAACACAGATAGGGTAAAAGTTGAGTCTGAGAAAGAAAATAGAAGTAAAAATAAGATGGAGAGAAATTCACAAATAATAATTATAACTTTGAATGTGAATGGGATGTTTTTATTGGCTCTCTTTGTGGTAGCAAAGAATTAGAAATTGCAGGGAACCCCATCAATTGGGAAATGATTGAACACATTGTAATATATAGTTGTGATAGAATGATGAATGCAATTATTTTTAAAAAGGCATGGAAAGGCTTGCATGAAATGATGAAGAGTGAAGTGATCAGAATCAAGAGAACATTATATACAGTAACAGCAACATTGTTTTAAGAATGACTTTGAGCAACTAAGTCATTTGGACTATTATAAATACACAAGTGAAAAATAAAGACCATATGAAGAGACCTTCTATCTGCATCTAGAGAAAGAACTGATAAATAGAAGTATATATAGAATAATATATAGCTATCTGTGTCTAATGGTCGCCTTCTTCTATGAGGAGGGAGGAAAAAAAAGGAAAAAGAAGAAAATTACACGATAACTTTGTTTATTTGGAGGGAATAGCAAGTTTTACAATGTAGACTTGCAGTTTCATATGCAATCAACTTTTTTATTGTACTGTGTTATGCAAATGCTCATTTTGTTCTGTGAATTGGAAATAAAATTTAAAAAACATAGCTTTAGCAAAGTTTCAGGCTACAAAATAAAGACACAAAAATCAACAGCATTTCTGTATGATTAAAAAAAATCAGAGACGATAGAAAGATAAATAGCTTTAAAATAACTACAAAATACATAAAATATTTGGGACTAAATCTATCGAACCACACAAAATACTTGTATGAAGCCAATTAGAAAGTCCCCATTGAAGAAGAAATGAAAAAGCTGGAGGAATATTTACTGCTCATAACTTGGTTTTGCCAATATAATAAAAAAGGGCAGTGCTACCAAAAATCAATTTACATTTTAACACTATGCCAATCAAAATATTCACCAAAATATTCGTAGAAATTGGTAAAAATAATAAGAAAATTCACATGAAGAAGCAAAAGACTGAGAATAGTAGGCGACATTTTAAAAAAAGTAGCGGTGAAGGAAGAAAAACAATTCCACATGTCAACCTATATTTGAAAGCAGCAATCTTCAAAACTATATGTTATTGATGAGAGCAAATAAAAAAGTAGACTAGAAAGGGAAAATCTGATGAAACTCAACTCAATAAGGGGAAGAGAAGGAAGAAATAATTTACTTAGTACCTTCTATGTACCAGGCACCATGCTAAACACTTTACAAATCTTATGTCATTTGATTCAATGTTTTAATAAACTACAAGACTTAAATTACTTAAAAATGAACTCATTTGATAAGAACTTCTGGGAAAACTGGAAAGCAATACGACAAAATATGAGGCTTAGATAAACAACTTACATAATCTTCTATAATAAAAATAAAATGAACTTGTGACTATAATATAACACAAAATATTGCCATACCATAAAAATTAGAAGGGAAGCAAATCATATACCTTTCACAAATGTAGATGGGAGATTTATTCTATCCAAACAAGGAATAGAGAGAATTATAAAGGATAAAATAAATAATTAGGAGTACATGAAATTGATATGTTTCTGAAGAAACAACATTAATGCATTTAGGATAAACAGAAGAAATTGAAATGTAATTTTTTTTTCTTTTTGGAGGGAGGAAGGCAGGGCAATTGGGGTTAAAACTTGCCCAAGGTCACATGGCTAGTAAGTGTAAAGTGTCTGAGGCCAGATTCGAACTCAGGCCCTCTTGAATCCAGGGTTGGTACTCTATTCACTGCACCACCTACCTGCTCCTAAAAGGTGAATTTTTTTTAAAAATTCAGATAAAGATTTTACATCCCAGATACATATACATACATACATACATACATACATACATACGAGTATATTTATGGACAATTAAAATATATTTCTATATACGTATATAAATATATCACAGGTATGACTTATTAATAGTCATTATTCTTTGTATGTATGTATGTATGTAGGTATATAAAAACCATATTACATATCGTTCATCTCAAACATCCTAGTAAGAAAAATTTAATAGATTAAAGCTTCTCTAACTCTATGTATGTG